>VDFB02193867.1:255206379-255241975 GCA_007258455.2 Sequoia sempervirens
TGAAATTACCTAATGAATGGATGAAAGTGCACCTGATTAATTGATGAATGGTCCTAATGCGACATCTAATTTGACTGAATCCGATCGAATGCATAATGTTAATTTTGCATGTCTACACTATGATATGTGAGTTATCATTCTTTCTTGGACTCCAAATTGCAATATCAAATGATGGAATTTTTATCTCTCAAGCAAAGTATGTCAAGGAGATGTTTAAGAAGTTTGGTATGGAAGATTGCAAACTAGTGAGTACTATCGTAACAGATTGTCATTTGAGAAAATATGATGTGTCACCTAAGGTTGATCAAACTCTATATAGGTCTATGATTGGGGGCCTATTGCACTTAAAAACATCAAGGATTGATATCATGAAAGCTATCTACTTAGTTACAAGGTTTTGAGAAAATCCAAAAGAAACTCATGTGAAAGCTATTGACAAGATTTTTAGATATTTGAAGGGCACTCTAGATTATTGATTGTGGAATCAAAAGGGTGATGATTTTTCCTTGATTGCATATATTGATGTTTATTAGGCTAGTAGTATTGATGGAGAAGAAGCACCTATGGTGAATATTTCTTCATGGGAGACAGATTGGTTTGATGGTATAGTAAGAAGTAGGATTCAATGTCCTTATCAACAATAGAAGTAGAGTATAGAGTTCTAGGATCCCGCTACACTCACGTTTTGTGGATGAATCAAAAATTGAAGGATATTAAGGTAATGTATGATGAGACCACTCCTATTTTGTGTGACAATACAAGTGCCATCAATATTTCAAAGAATTCAGTGATGCATTCTAGAACCAAGCATATATCTATCAAGTATCACTTCTTAAGAGAGAAGGTTGTAGATCAAGTAAGATTAGTGTATGTACCTATAAAGGAATAGGTTGCAGATAAATTTATGAAGGAACTTTCAAAAGACACATTTGAATATCTTAGCCATAAGTTAGGGGTTGTTTCCCCTCCTTCTAACTAGATGCATAGATGGTGCATTTATCCAAGGGAGCTATTCAAGGCATATTATTTATCCTTGGATTGATGGAGGCTACCTCTTAGGGGGAGAAAGTGGGAAGAATTTGAGAAGGATTTTGAGGTTTGTACAAATAGGGGGAGTCTATATGTTTTTGCTAGTATGGAGGAAGACCAATAGCCATTTTCCCTTGATGTCAAAGGTGGAGAAATTGCATATTAAGTTAGTGTAGGCATCAATACCAAAGAGGAAGATTGTTGTATATTGTTGCAAATATTGTCATTGATGTCAATAGATTGGATATTGTTGCAAGTTCTTGTGTACTTTTTGCACACACACCCCACCAAATGTAGGGACCCTCTTTTTACTTGATTTTGTTTCCTATTTTGCTTTATGTTTTGAGCTTTTCCCCTTAAGCGACAAGTTCCTTCAGGTTTTGATTTTACTTCACCTTGGATGAATTCATGATTTATTTGCACTTTTGGTTCCTTCGTTTTCAACATTTTGATCTTTGGTGATGCCTTGGACTTCATCTATTCAAGAAAATTTGATTAAAGTCTTCAAGCTCTACAAGTTAGGGAAGTTTCAAAAAAATTGCCTCCTACAAGATTTCCTGAAGGGGTGTTATTTCAGAGAATCCGCCTCTAGGTGAATTCCTCATAGGTCTATCCATTCAAAAAACCACCACCTTGAGGATTTCTTGAAGGTCTATCCATTCAAAAAATCTTCCACTAGGAGGATTTCCAAAAGTCTTGTCTGCTCAGAGAATACAGTCCCTGTTGGATTTTTCGGATCCATCACCTAGTCTCATTTCCAAAGTTTGAGGGGTCTTTTCACTGCATTTATGATCTATCAGTTGGTTTATGGGGACACATTTAATGTAGTTTAGAGTGGTGATTTATCTCTTTTTTTGGTGTTACATTTTTATTTTCATTTTTCTTGTTGCATTGGAAGAGCTCGTCTCTTCCTCCAATGATTTGGTGATTGCAATTTGTGTGATGACCTTATCTCTTGGTGACCTAATTCAAATTTGCAGGTGCATCTACTTAGAATCCTCTTATCTCTCAGCACAAAAGGTAGGGTTTTATGCCTTTTTTTTTAAAATTTCAATTCAACCTTGTTGTTGCATTTGGGATTGAATTGTTTTCCCATGTTTTCTATTGTGTTTTAATGGCTAATTGATATTTAGGGTGGGCGTGTTTGCTCGGTTGGGTGTGTTCATCCTATTTGAGGCCCATAGGAGTGGTTTTGTGATCATTCATGAGCTTTCTTGAGGATTTTTCATTTACAAGTTCATGCATACTGGGGTTTTGAGTTCGCCATGATTGCTCTTTGACTTTCATTTACAGTCATGAATTAGTGCATTTTATTTTTATAGGAGTTAGGGTTTTGAATGTGCTACATTTGATACCATATGAGATGTATAACTTGTAGTTGCTTCATTATGATAGGTTTGATTGAGTAAGTATGAAGCCCTAACTATGATTTATTGTGCCCTCGTTTGTGTAAATCATGCCTAGATTTTTGTTTGATGGTAATAAAATCATCCTGGTAATCGGTTTGATTTGTATTACGAAATTTATGTTTAAATTTTGACTCATGGGCATGATATAGAATCTTAAGTTTTGATTGAAATGTAAATTAGGCACTTAGATTTTTCACCTGAAAGAGAATACCTAAGAAACACTGATGAATTGAAGTCTTTCAGAGAACCTTCCTACACTCATATTTTCCAAAGAATAATCTTTTAGAAATTTCATTGCCTCATGGATTCTATGAATCCATTTACCATTCAAAATTTTGAAGTTTTAGCTAAGTTATTTTATGCATGAGTATGGACTCAAGGTAGGCTTGGATGAATTCTTCATTAGTTTTGAATGATTTCACATCCTTTAAAAAATTTTGTACACTTTGGATTTTTTGAGAGTCATTCCTTTCATAAAATCCACCTACTAGAAAATTCTTTGAATCTGTCCAAGTGTGAAAATCTCGAAGTCTTGCTAATAGTGAAGGTGTGCTTGATATGATGTTATCATTTTTTAGGAAGTAATCACAAGTCATTATGTAGCCATTGATAGCTTGAATGTGATCCTTCAGAAATTTCACCCCTAGAGAATTCTCCAAGTCCTATTCCTTTCAAAGAATCTGCCTAGGGGCGAATTCCCAGAAAATCCTCCTAGACCCCAAATTTTCAAATTTTGTTGGATGAGAATGAGTGCTTGAATTTTTGGATCTTATTATGATTGTAAGAATGATCTCATGATGGTTGTGAAGGGATTTTAACTTAAACTAAGATAGATTTTTTTACTTCAAAATTTTTTTTCACTTGTGGATTCCCCGAAAGTCTAGACTTTTAAAAAATCTTCCTAGTTATGGATTCCCCAAAATCTATTTGTAACCAAAATCCCCGAAGAGGTGAAAATTTTGAAGTTTTTTCTTGCTCTATTTTAAGACATTTTTGATGGGATTTTGTGGTTTCCATGATGATTTGATGATCAATTATGTAATGTTTAGGGGTTTTCTTGGGAATCTTGATAATATGGTTAGATTAAATGTTTGATTATGATTAATACCATAATGATTATTGCCTCTTTCTAATAGATACAGGTTGAGACTAGTCCAACAAAGGGATCTAAGGAAAAAACATTAGAAGCTGGTCTTGAGGAACCCCATACCATAACTAAAAGATGAAGTATGAATTCAATGGAATCTTTCCTAGGTCCAAGATCATTTCAACATGGAGCAATATCAATGACACCAACATGGGGCATCTCGACTATGATGACTTCAAGCAGAGAATGTTTTGGGATGCACCTTCTCATCTAGCACAAATCATCACTTATATAGGGTTGGCTCAAATGATAGGATTTTCATGTACCTTGTAGTATCCAGAGCTAGTATTGGAATGTGTGAGGAATTATGATTCAAATAAAAGAGTGATTATAGGACCTCAAGGAAGAATCATGGATAGCTTAATAGAAGAGTCCATAACAGAGACCACTAACATTGGGTCACATCAAAAACTAGTGAAGGTTAATAGCAAGGAGCTTGAAGACTTTTATGCCAAGAATCCTAATAAGGCATTTTTAATTATAAACAATAATTGGATTGCAAAGTCAAAGGCACATTACTCAAAGTTTCCCAAACAGTTGCACAAGAGTGATTTTAAGTTAGAATATAATGATATGATTACCCTCCTAGGTAGGGTAATGGGGTTAGAAGATTCTTTCATATTTTGAAGTTGGATGTTTTATATCATTTCTCAAATTGTGAAAGGAACACACTATCATTGGGTAGGAATCATAAGTGATAACCTAGACTCGCAACTTAGAAATGTACAAGAAACCAATAAGTTTACCATGACCTCCTATCTAGTGTATATCCTAGCTAGGAAGAATAAATATATGGGGTTGAGTTGTAGAGAGGCCCTTGGCCAAGATAGGATATGTGATGTATTACTTTATCTGGAATTCAATACTTCTAACTATAGGAGGGTAAATGATGCATTCTTTATGTACACCACAAGGTTCTTCCAAGATGAACTGCATGTAAGGATTTCAACAAAGGCCATGGAATTGATAAGAAAGTATAGCCAATGGTTCATTCAATTCCAAAAAAAATCTTATATTAGAATACAAGGATCACCAACATTACCATTGAGATTACCTAGATAGCCAATCAATAAAATCATCCTACTAGAAGTGGCTAGGCAATTGGTGGCTTTTGACATAGTGGTAAATGATATGCACAAACTAAGACTTGTAATGGAGTTCCCTTTAAGGATTGAAGTCTTGAGGTTTTCCCTTCTATCCAAAGTTCTCACTACTCTAAGAAGGAGATGGTGTATTTCAATCTATATTCACATACAAATAGGGAAAACTTTGACCCATATGGTATTGCTCAAAAGTAGGAAAACAAGGAATACATGCATAAAATCCACATAGAAGACTATTGGGCTAATTGTAGGGATGAGTTTGAAGTAATTAGAAGAAAGTACTCAAGGTTATCCTTGAAAATGATCATATTGCATAGAATTGCCAATGTCCCTGACTGGGTAGATGATGATGGAGACCTCTTATAGCACCATGACTATGAGTAGTGCAAGGATACGACACTTCCCCCTATTAATTGGTCTAAGGAGGATATTGTTGATCTTAATGTGATTTATGCTGCTGTGTTATGATACTCCAAGTTATGGATAAAGCATCAAATTCTAAAATTGGAGGTAGATGGGACTAAATCTATGTATGAATTGATGGGGGATCTCGAATCCCACTCAAAGGAAGAAACACAAACTACTAATGATGATGCAGTTGAGCTCACTTCAAAGGAAGAAGACAAATCACATTTTATCATCAAAAGGAGAACCAAAAGTCAAGCTAAATGCAAAGAAAAGAGGCACCCAGTGGAAAAAGAAAGGAAGCCTTCAAAGGGGATTGATGAAGAGGGTGTTGAAGAGACCCAACCATCCAAAAAGAGAAAAATAATTACTGAGGGGCAGATGTTGGCCAAAACCAACAAGGCCAAGTTTGCTAAAGAAGAAACCACACAATTTAAAGTGGTTGATGTTGAAAGTATTGGAGAGAAGCTGTGGGTATATATATGTTGAAATTATCCTAGACAAAAGGAAACTCTAGCAGAAGATGAGCATAAAGAGCAAAGGGTGGACACTAAAGAGGCACCTACTAATGATCTTATGAAAAAAATGGAAAGAGCAACTACAGGAGATAATTATCCTATTACACATCTAGTTCATAATGTTAGCCAATGAAGAGGGAAATGCCTCTAGTGCTCTTGGAAAGTAGCATGGAGAAGAAGAAAATGTCCCCAATAATCCAGAAGAAGAGGTGGAAAATGAAGAAGTTCTTACACCAAAGGGAGGAAAATTGAGTGATTTAGAAAAGCAATTGTAAGAGGAGGAGGTCCAAAATAAGGAGACCACTACAAAAATTACAGTGGAAATTCCCTCTTAGCCTCCAGTCAGGGAGCACATTGATATACCATCTACTAAGGTTGAAGGTGAGGATAAGTTTGATGAAAATGAAGAGAAACCAAATCAAGAGAAAACATATGTAAATGCAAAAAATATTGAGGATAGTACTCATGATCAATCAGAGCAAGATACTTCTCAGAAGGATACAAAGACCGAGCAACCAACTGCCCTAGAGTAGTTAGAAAAGAGATTGAAGTAAAAGGCAATAATTGTGGAGGATGAGACTCTAGATCGGGATGAGTTCTTAGAATTTTGGGGACATCCCAAGGAGAGTAAAAGAGAAAGAATGGTTTTGAAATTCTCGAGGGATGAGTTCAATAATAGGTTTATCCATGTTACAACTCCTACAGAAAATAAGTATAAGGATGAAGTGAGACCCTCAGATTACAAAGTGCAAACCATTCATTTGGGTCCCACCACTAAAGAACAAGAGAAGGAAGAATTTTAGGAGCCATCTCAGGATATTTTGAGAAGGTTGGACAAGGAAATTGAGGAGAAGGAGAAATTGTAGAAACAATTGAAAGAAGTGTGCAAATATGTCCAAAACCTAGTCAAGCCCCTCTATGCCCAAAGCAGTGAAGGATCCTCATTCTTAGAAGGATTGTTATCAAAGGAGGTTGTATTAGATATTAAAAGATTGAAATCTTTTGTGAGGGACACACAAGAGTAGTTGTAGAGTTTAAGTGAAATAGGAGATGCCATGATTGAAAAGGTGTTGCAAATATATGAAAATGAATCATTCCTTTCTAAAGATATGGCACAATTTCTCCTTGAGTGCAAGAATCCAGATTACACCATTGTCAAGGAATTGGAAATAATACTTAGAGTTCCTAAAGATGTATTGGTGAAGGAATGCATTTTCACATTGGAGAACATTCATAAGGTCATGGAATGGATATAGGCCTTTAAACCTAAAGTTGAGCTCAAGCATAAGGCATCGAAGAAAATATCCAAGGCTTAGGGCAAGGTGAAGGATGTTTTTGATAGTTGTAATGCATTTTTCAAGATTGTAATTGGGAGGAGGAAATTTTGCAAGAGTAATTTAAATGTTAGGAAACTACAGAAATGGTGGCATGAATTTTACTCTCAAAATGAAAGTGGTCCCATTGTAAAAGATCAAATTGATGATGCTACAATCCACATATCCAGCTTGGATAAATAATAGGGACTTTATTTTGATAGGGAGAAAACCCTGGCTAAATATGAAGGAGAATTAAATTCAATAAAAGCAAGGATTAATTTAATTTCAATCCCAACTTAGGATGACTTGGACCCAGTGCTTGCAAAGGTTCAAGAAATTTTGAGGAAGGAAAAGGATAAGGACAAAGAGGATGAGTAGGCTAGAGTACCTTGAAAAGTGTGTAATCTACATTGAGCTAGGATAAGATACAAGTCAGCTACACCTCAATTTTTGTGCCATGATTTTATTTATTTATAAAAGTTGACTTTTGAGGATGACCTCATAATATTTTATTGTAAATTTGAATTAGGGGAATTTTAAAAGGATGTCAAGGCCGACCTATATGGCCTACCTAATTGTAAACCCTAATCTAGGCTGACCTAACTTGAGAGTGCTATAAATCGAGGTCTCCTCATTTATAAGACTAATAGTGGATAGCTGACAGTGGAAAGTAGGCTAGTGAGTAGTTAATATTTGTTGAGCTATTACATGCTGAGGAACTTGAAATGTTGAAAATTTTGGTGAAGTTAATACAATTGAAGATATTGATCTTTGGTTTTCTTCTATGTGCTATTCATCTATGCATGGTTCTCATTACTTATCTATTTCATTTTGAGTAAGCTAGTTTATGCTTAATATTAGAGCTAGTTGTAGTTCATTTATGTTCATGATAAAGTGTTTGAGGTGTTGAGGAATCTTTAGGTCAATACTTTTAGTAATCTATTGATTATGGATTGATGTGTAAAGTTAGCCTGGGCGTACTCTATTTTGCACTTAAAGTTTAGTTGTGAATTTTTGAATGCATGTTTGAATATTTGCAATATGAAAAATCATTTGATTCCTTCAGAGATTGCACTATCTTTGTGATACTGTGGATTTAATCTTGGTTAAGAAAAGATTGGTCCATCTTAAACACTTTATTATTTGCATACTTGATTTTAGGTCTTAGTTAGATAACTCTCTCAAACCCTTATCTTTTTTTGTTTCATTTAAATCATCATTAAAACAAGACTCACAAAAGCATCATTATTATTGGCATATTTGATAAACATTGAAGCTCCCACTATTTGTGTGTAATTCCCCTTACCAAAATTTTCATATTTATCATTGAGTTGTTTTGTTGCATTGTCAAGACTTGACATTAGAGACCTTGGGGTAATTTCTTGAGGCTTGATGATAGAAATTTAGCTTTCAAGAGAGATGGAGTACATGTATTATGTCTGAGTTGTTGTAGTGCTAAAAACACCATAAACAAATTGGTGCTAGAAGGAGGGTAGAACAAATATATTGCTTCATTCATTCCATTCCCTTCTCCTCCTAACACCCATCAACAAATTGTCACTAGGAGGGTTGCATAATCAAGTTAGAGCATTTTTATCAGTTATCTCTCCTTAGAGACTTTGAAGAAGGACTAGATCTACAATAGAGGAAGAGGATTTTTAGGAACTTCCAATTCCCTCTAGGTCAAGAAGGACTAGATAAAGGGGAGAATCCTCATCGTCACCTACATATCCATCTTCCCCATCCTCATCATCATCAAGCCCTTCATCCTCAGATTCTGGAGCCATTCCCATTCAACAACCCCAACCTGATGTCAATCAACCACAACCAACTCCACCACCAATGGCTTTCCTAGCAAATAACCCCTCACCCTTGCTCTTCAAAAACTACAATGTCATTCCCAAAAATCCAAAGCAAATTTTCACTAAGTTCCATATTGGTGATTCCAATAGAACAACGAAGGAGCACATTAGTATTTTATAGACTACCCTTAGGGATAGGGGAATTAATCATGTGAATGTTTCTTATAGAATCTTCCCATACTCCTTAGGTTAAGAGGCATTTTACTAGTACAATCACTTACTACCTGGATCTATAACTAGTTATTTTACTAGATCTATAACCAATTATTTTACTAGGTCTATAACTAGTTAGGTTAAGTTGGAGAATTCCTTCTTGCTTTAGTTCACGATTCTCATAAGTGATAATGAGTTGTACCTTTAGTTCACCAAGGTCAAGAGAGAATTCAATGAGCCAATAGGGTCTTTCAACAATAGGTTCCATTGTGCTTACACTCGGTTGCAACCACCCTATGTTGTAGATGATGTCATAGGAGAGGTTTATTATGATGCCCTAGATAGCCTCACCTCCACATTTGTGAAGTGGAAGCATAATCCCCCTACTACCTTTTTGGATGCATATACAAAGGCAGTTAAGGCAAGAACAAATTTAAGGAAAAATTTGTTAGGACCTTTTCCATCATTAAGGCCAACTGATCATCCAAGAAAAGTTTAGGAAATGAACCAAGCCTTAACCAATCAGACTCCAATAATCAATCCGATACCACAACTACCTATAGTTCCTCATCTAGGACATCCATTGAATCAAGCACAACCTATACCAAATTATTCACACAATGTAGGCCATGCAAATTTTCCTCAATAGTAGGCCAATATCTCAAGCTATCTGCAGAATTTTGAAGTGCTAAATCAATCCTTGAACCATGGATCTCATGTAGTTCATTTGCAAAATTCTACAAGCTCTATGCCAACAATAAATAATCCAAATAAGGAGAGACTGGATGAACTGACAAAACAAGTAAAGAAGTTGTCCACAGAGGTCACCTACCTGAGGAATCAAAATAGCCAATTGTAAGCTACCTAGAGAGGTATACAATCTTGCTATAACAGAGATAACAAAGACACTAGGGAGTCTGATTATAACAGAGACAATAGGGAATCTATGAAAGGTCATGGCCAAGGCTATGACAAAGGTTAGTCATCAAGACAAAAAATTGACAAAAGACCACCACCAAAATAGAACAATGCTTGGAACAAAAGACCTAATAACGGGGGAGTCCCTACACCACTTAACTAGCTAGGTAATCCAAAAAAGTCAACAAGCATAGTCCTCTTGGAAGAAGTTTCTTTAAAATGATATTATAGGCTTCACAAGATAACCAAAAAATTTGAATTTGAGTGTCCATAAGTCCATATAGAAACAACCATATTCTAGATGGAGGTACAAGATGCTACAAGAAGTGGCACATATGAGCAACAAATTGTACCATCAAATCCCTATGATTCATTGATACTAGTGTTGAACCATGCTCCTTTACTATGAGGTGAAGAAAATGAACCTGGGGATGAAACCACAGAAGAGTGTGTGAAACCAGGATAGGTATGCAATGGAGAATCAATAGCTAAATTGTTTGTGGATGGTGATATTGTTGATAATGGTCCTTTGTATGAAGAGGAGAAAAAAATAGATGAAGTTCAGAAATTTCATTAAAGAACTAGACCATATGATCTAAGGAATAGGCAGGTTGGTGGACCCTTTACCACATCCACACCCCCAAATAATTCCAACACTCCTCCCAATCCTAATGCAAGCAACAATCCTTCCTTTCCCCATGTGCCAAAGCAGTACTTCTCAAAAGGAGGATCTTCTAATGCTTCAAAGGGTTATGCTACTAAGGATCAACAAGGAGGATACTCCAAGAGTAATCAATCAGGGGGAAAATTTAGGAGAAATCAATCGAACATGACCATGTTCCAAATGGGTGAATATGTAGTAGAGGAACTCAAGAAATTAAAATTAAATATTTCATTTTTTGAATTATTGATGGTTCCTACCATTAGGAGTGTTGTTTTGGAATATTTAAATGAGATTACAACCACCAAGTATTCACAAGATTCTACAATCAGGAGAACTAGCTTTGCTGAGCCAGTAGTTTAGGAGGTTGCTAGAAATGCATAGAATTCCCAACTAGTCCAAAATCAGAATAACCAATCCACCAAAGATCAACCCCAAGTGTAGACAAAGGAAAAAAACTAGGTAGCGCATATAGAATCCTTAGCGAGTTTGTTCCAAGCCAAGCAAGATACTCCTTTTTTATCTCTATTCGTATATTCTACAAGAATCTACATAATTATTTATTGGATTCTGGAGCATCAACAAACGTTATGCAATTTTTATTCTACAAAGCTCTAGGAATCACTCCTACTCCTTCCCAACATAAGGTGACTCAGTTAGATAAGAATGAGGTGAGTGTTGGAAACATGTGCCTCAAACTTACTGACTTGAACCTCTTGAAAGAGTAAAATTAGTAAGACATCTAGATTTTTTTGTCGACAAGTAGTTTGGTTCTAAAGGCTCAAAGTGATCAGATCGGTGTGCCTAGTGACTAGTATTGCCAAAGTGCAAATGAAAGAAGTTGTCAATGTGACCTGAACTATCGGTGTGAGTTTTCAAACTCTCATCAATGATAGAAGTCTGGCTGAAGAGTTCCTTCAGGGAGACTCTTGTCGATCTAAGCGAAGGTCATCTAGCTTAGGTCATCAAGAAGACATGGAACTTTGCAGTGAACCTTACTAAAGTGTGTTGTCTTGCCGATGAGTTTTTTCTAGTCGAACATTGGTGTGACTCCTACTGATGAGGTGTTTCGATCTGTAGTTGACCTTAAGGTTGTTAGGATAACTTGAGACTTCGGTGAGATATTTTTAACTATCTCTGATGCTTGTTGTCTTGCGGATAAGGCTGGCCTTAGGATAAATGTTTGACATTGTGATGACTCTTGGTGATTCTCATGGTCATGATGGTTCTTTTGGGACATTAGGGAGACATAGGATATCGATGTGACTTTCCAGTCTCTCATCGATAGTATTGGTCATGTTGATGGACTTGAAGGTGGACCATGGTTGAAGAAAAGATGACTTGGTTGAACTGTTGAGTTGTATGATGGGAATTGGAGGACTACGTTGAGTTGGTGGTGACAATTCAATGATTGGTGAGATTGAAAGTTTCTCTATAAAGGAAATTGAACTGAACCATTTGTACAAAGATCGAAACAACCATGGTTGTTTGTTATACATTGCAACGTACTATAACAGTGAGAATATTTTTGATGGTTGGATTATTCGACAAGTTGGTGTTCTTCATTTTATACTGTATAAGCATTGTAATAGTGATTCATAACGAACTGTAATCAGGATTTGATTTGTACAAGGTTGATCAGGGAAATGTTGTTGCTATTAAATTGACATCTAAAAGTGAAGTTTGAATCTCTGTATGTAATTCATTTATTGTAATACAAAAGAGACTTTACTTGGTGTGTGGGTTTTTCTCCAGTAAGGGTTTTCCCATGTTATATACAGGTGTTCAATTATGTTTATGATCTTAATTATCTATTCTATTATTCTAGTAATGTGCATCTTTAATGAACTGTAATTTTTTTGAACCTATATTCCTCTTAGAATTGGCATTAGGAAGGCGTTTCCACACCTATGCTTTCCTTTCAAGTGGTATCAAAGCCTAGCCAATTGTGTTATCCTTGTGGGTAGGGTTTTTTTTTTGTGTTAATTTAGAAGTGAGAGTCTTGTAGAGGAATTTTTTAATCTCAATTGTAGATTGAGATGGAAAGCACATTAGGAAGAGTAGAAATTGAAAAGTTCAATGGTGGAAATTTTGAGTTGGAAACTCAAAATGGAAGACCTATTGGTGGATAGAGATCTCTAGATTGTTGTGTCTAGAACTAAACCTTCAGGAATGAAGCAAGAGGATTGGGACCTCATAGACAAAAATTCCAAAGGGTTGATTAGACTTTGTCTTGCAGACTCTATGCTTCTAAATGTTCATGAAGAGAAGACTACAACTTCTTTGTGGAAGAAAGTTGGTGATATTTATCAAGGCAAGCCCTTGGTGAATAAGCTATTCCTGAGGAAGAAGTACTCTTTGAAAATGGAGCAAGAAGCATCAGTGGTTGATCATCTGATTGTGTTCAATATGATATTTTCTTAGTTAACATTTGTTGGTGTAAAGATTGATGACGAAGATTGTTGTATGCTTCTATTATGTTCCTTTCCTAACACTTGGGCTCATTTAGTAATGGCTATTGGGAGTATGACAACCACTTTCAAGATGGAAGATATGGTTGCTTCATTGTTGTTAGAAGAAATGAGAAGGAAATATCCTGAGATAGCAAAGGAGTCTCTTGTTGTTCATGGTAGATTGAAATAGAAAGGAAAAAAAGACAAGAAGTCAAAATCCAAGTCACAACGGAGATCAAAATCTCCTGGCAAGAAGTCCAAGGTGAAATGTTGGAATTGTGGGCAGCCTGGTCATGTCTGTAAGAATTGGAAAGAGGAGAAAAGAAGCACAACAACAACTCTTTAGACAATGATTCTTCTTAGAGTGAGGGAGATGCCTTCATTGCAACCTTGGAAACTCAGGAATTTGATGATGTCTGGTTGGTTGATTCAGGTGTGTCTTTTCACATGATATATCACATAGAATGGTTTTTGAAGTATGAGAACTATGATAGTGGAAAGGTGTATTTGGCAAGTGATTCAACTCTCCAAATTGTTGGTCGTGGAAGAGTCAAAATTAAATTTCTTGATGGAAGAATTAAGGGAATTGATGGCATAATGCACATCCCAGGTCTGGCTCAAAATTTACGTTTTGTAAGAAAGTTGAATGATGTTGGAGTGCAAGTTTCATTCTTGAGAAGTGGTTACAAAATGGCTAGAGGCTCAATGGTGTTGGCTAGGGGTGCTCGAATTGGTACCCTATATAAGTTGGATGCACTTGTTGTTCAATGTAATAGTGTCTTTGGAAAATCAAGCAAGGTTGCTCGTGTAGAGAAGGAGACTAAAGTCCCTATAGGGGCAAACACTTTATGTTGGAAAAATAAGAATAAACAACTGAGAGGGGGGATGAATCATTTGTCACAGAACATTTAAACCTTTTTCAAAATTTACTTAACTCAATATTAGATATGATGAATAAGAAATAAACCATAAACATTCAACACATAAGAAACACAAATAACACCAAGATTTTTTACGTGGAAACCTTGATAGGGGAAAAACCACAGTGGATGTTAGTCCATAAGATTATACCTTGTTAAAAGTATAATGAAATATATAATGGGAATGCACATGCATTCATGCACACTACCTAGAGATCACTACTCAAATACAAGAGGGCTCACTGCCCAACAATACACAACAATATGGATTAGATCCACAAAGTACGAACTGAGAAGATAGCTTCTACACAAGCCTAATTATAGTTCCACTTAAGCACAAAAAACCTTCTTCACACTTTGCTCAAGTTTATTTTCACTCTGCTTTGTAATCAAATGATTTGGACACTAATTGCACATCAACACTTTCTATGGGTTACACTCACTCTTATGCACACACTAACTTCACTCAAACAATCACTCTTATATATCTGCAACAAGGAATTACATCAACAACCTAGTCGGCCAGAAATATGAAACATATTTTCATTGTCAGCCCAAATTTACAATAAATTTTCAATGTGGATCAAACACCATCGGCTAATATCATGATAAGACCCAAAAAAATATCCTCGAGTGAGCCAAAAATTCAAATTTTAATCTCCAAGGATCCACAACACATTACACCCATCATGTCAGCCAAGAACATGAAAACCTGAGCATACCGAGAAAAATATTTGACCATGAGTACACTGATTAACGTATGTACAACAAAGATAGAGCAGGATCTAGAAACATCCACAAACACTAAGAAATAATAGAGAAACATCTGCAGCAAATAGAATTACTTGAATTATACCAACTTTAATCAAGAACACTAATAGAGACCACAAAAACACTATCGAAACACATATCTTCATAATTTGAAAAAATCTTCACATAGACCTCTAAAACTTCTGGTGGATGGAATAGATACACTTAGTAGTAAACCCTTTAGTCCATAGCAATTGATCTTCAACATATAGAACAAGACACCTTCATTACCTTCACCATTCCACTGGGAACCTAGAATACTTTCTTTTACAATTTTCTCAATATCCTCGACATATACAACCTTCAATACATAAAATTCTAATAGTGTTGACATCAATGACAACCACATATCTGCAACACAACCACAACATCTAACAATCTCCCCCTTTGGCTTTGATGGCAACACATGATGTCAAAAACACCATCAACCCAACTCTTAATAAACACTTACTCCTCCTTAGATTATGACTCTTCTTCCTTGACTTCTTCTGCAAGATCCTCTCCCCACAAGACTCTTAACTCCAGATAAGTAGTATTTTTTCACATGACTCTTCTCCCCCTTTGAAATAAATGGAGAAGATAAACATTATCTTTCCATATACAAGCTCTCAACCACATATCTGTACATCTAACTACTCCCCCTAAGTAGCAGCCATGAAAACATCAATCTGGATCAGGAAATATTAATGAAGCACATGGATTGATGCAAGAAAAATGCATCTTTAGTTCAAATCAGGAGGGGTAATCACCCCTAGCATCCCTCTAAGATACTCAAAAGTATCCTTTGGCAATGGCTTGGTGAAAATGTCTAAAATTTGTTCTTTGGTAGGTACAAACTATAGTCTAACTTCTTTCTCACTCACTTTTTCTCTTAAGAAGTGAAACTTGATTGATATATGCTTGGTCTTAGAGTGTAGCACCATATTCTTTGACATGTTTTGGGAAAACAAGGGAATACAACTAAGAGGGGGGGTGAATCAGTTGTCACATAATATTTAAACCTTTTTCAAACTTTACTTAACTCAATATTAGATCTGATGAATAAGCAATAAACCATAAATATTCAACACATCAGAAACATAGAGAACACCAAGATTTTCTATGTGTCAACCCTGTTAGGGGAAAAACCACAGTGGATGTTAGTCCACAAGATTATACCCTATTAAAAGTATAATGAAATATATAATGGGAATGCACATGCACTCAGGCACATTTCCTAGAGCTCACAGCTCAAATACAAGAGATCTCACTACCCAAAAATACACAACAATATGGATTAGATCCACAAAGTATGAACTGGTAAAATAGCTTCTACACAAGCTTGATTACAGTTCCAGTTAAGCACATAAAACCTTCTCCACACTTCACTCAAGTTTCTTTTCACTCTACTCTACAATCAAATTATTTGGAAATTAATTGCACATCTACACTTTCTTTGGCATACACTCACTCTTATGCACACACTAACTTCACTTAAACAATTGCTCTTATATATCCACAACAAGGAATTACATCAACAACCTAGTCGGCCAGAAATATGAAACATATTTTCAATGTTGGCCCAAATTTACAAATAAATTTTCAATGTGGATCAAAAACCATCGGCTAATATCATGATAAGACCCAAAAAAATATCCTCAAGCATGCCAAACATTCAAATTTTAATCTCCAAGGATCCATAACATGGTACACCCATCATGTCAGCTAGGAACATGAAATCTTGAACATACCGAGAAAAATATTCTACCATGAGTACAACGATTAACGCGGATGTACAAAAAAGATAGAGAATTATCTAGAAACATCCACGAACACCAATAAATAATAGAGAAACATCCACAACAACTAGAATTACCAGAATTATACCAAATTTAATCAAAAACACTAACAGAGACCACAAAAACACTGTCAGAACATAGATCTTCATAATTTGAAAAAATATTCATGCAGACCTCTAAAACTTCTGGTGGATGGACTATATATACTCAACAATAAACCCTTTAGTCCATAGCAATTGATCTTCAACATATAGAACAAGACACCTTCATGACCTTCACAGTTCCACTAGGAATCTAGAATACTTTCTTTTACAATTTTCTCAATATCCTATACATATACAGCCTTCAATACATCAAATGCTAATAGTGTTGACATCAATGACAAGAACGTATCACCAGCACAACCACAACATCCAAAAATTTGGAGGTGAAACTCCCAGTAGAAAAGACTATGCTTTGGCATCAAAGGCTTACTCACATTGGTGAAAAAGGTGTAAAAGCCTTGAAAATAAAAATCTGGTTGAGGGGCTTGATGATTGTAACCTTGAGTTCAATTTTTGTGAACATTGCATTTATGGAAAGCAACATCATGTTTTATTTTATTCTAGTCCTCAAAAATCTTTTAGTGTTCTGGATTATATACACTGATGCTTTTGGTCAAGTAAATGTTCCTTCATTATCAAAATCAAGATATTATGTTTCTTTTATTGATGATTATTTGAGAAGTGAATTTTTATATTTTCTAAAAAGTAAATCAAAAGTGTTCAATTGGTTTAAAGAGTTCAAGAAATTGGTTGAGAATTAGACTCGTAAGAAAATTAAATGCTTGAGGACAAACAATGGTGGTGAGTTTTGTTCTACAAATTTTGAAAGGTACTGTAAGGACCATGGTATCAAAAGGTATAAGACAACACCTTACACTCCATAAAAAAATGGAGTTTTTGAAAGGTTGAATAGGATGCTAATGGAGAGAGTGAGAAGTATGTTGAGCAATGCTGGTCTGGAGTAGAAGTTTTGAGTTGAGGCTATGGCTACAACATGTTACTTGGTAAATCGATCTCCCTCTTCAGCACTTGTTGACAAAACACCTATGGAAGCTTGGTCTGGTAAGAAGCCCTCCTTGAGATATATTTGAGTCTTTGGCTGTGAGGCATATGCTTATGTGCTTGATATAAAAATATCTAAGTTGGAGAACAAAGCAGTTATATGTATCTTCATTGGTTATGTCATCAGTGTGAAAGGATACAAACTCTGGAATCCTATGTCTGAAAAGGTTGTATACAACAAAAGTATAATTTTTCGTGAGCTGAAATCCTCTTTAGTAGATATATAATTGGAGACAAAGAATGAAGAGAAAAAGGATACAGTTGAAATACCTCAAACCCAAAAGAAAGAGGAACTACAAATTGAAAGTGTACCTAAATTTGAGGAGAGTTCAAGCAGCTCTAAGAGTTTTGAACAAGAAGAAGAACCACAACCTCAACCTCTACATGTGAGGAGGTCTACACATGAGAAGTGACAACCTAAAAGGTATGATTTTTCCATGTTGGATGCAAACTGTGCTTATGCTTTGATTACAAATGTTGATGAGCCCAAGACTATGGAAAAGGCAATTGAAATGTATGATTTAGACTCCTAGTTGGAAGCCATGAATGAGGAGATGGCATCATTAAAGAAGAATGAAACTTGGAGTCTGGTTCCCTTGCCTGAAGGAAGAAAATTTGTTGGATATAATTGGGTATTCAAAAATAAAATTGGTCTAGATGGCAGTATTGAAAATTATAAAGTGAGGTTGGTTGTGAAGGGGTATTCCCAGATTGAGGGAATTGATTATGGAGAAATTTTTTCTCCTATAGCTAAGCTGACATCTATCAGATTTCTTTTGTCACTTATAGCAACGTATGACTTAGATATCAAATAGATGAATTTGAAGACAACGTTTCTTCATGGGGATCTTGAAGAAGAAATTTATATGTCCCAGCCTGAGCATTTTGTGGAAAAAGGTAAAGAAAAAAGTTAAAGAAATCTCTGTATGGTTTGAAACAATCGCCTAGAATGTGGTACTAGAAATTTGACACTTTTTTCTTGTCATTGGGATTTGTAAGATCAAAATCTGATCATTGTCTATACTTCAAAACTGAAAATGATCAAGTTCTTATTATTTCCCTATATGTTGATGATATGTTGTTCATAGGAAATAGTAAGACTATGATTTCTGATCTAAAATCTCAATTGTCTGCAAAGTTTGAAATAAAGGATCTTGGTGCAGAATGGTATATTCTGGGGATGGAAATAACTAGGGATAGAGAAAGTAGAAAGCTTTGGCTTAGCCAAAGTAAGAATGTCAATATTTTCCTAGAGAGATTTGGTATGAATGATTGCAAGCAGCTAGTTGTTCTCGTATTGTAGGGAACGAAGCTATCTGTTGAAGATTTTCCAAAATCTCCTGCTAAGATGGACGACATGACCAACGTTCCTTATGCAAGTGTAGTTGGTAGTTTAATATATGCAATGGTTTGTACAAGGCCAAACATTTCCCAAGCAGTGGAAGTAATTAGTTGGTTTATGGCTAATCCTGGAAGACCACATTGTGATGTTGTGAAAAGAGTCTTTAGATATTTAAAAGGTGCCTCTCAGTACGCTTTGTGCTATCATGGAAACTCAGTTGGAGTACAAAGATCTCTCAGCATTCAAAGTTATGTGGATTCTGATTGGGTAGGGGACATTGACAGTAGAAGATCCACTAGTTGATATATTTTCATGTTGAATGGTGGAGTAGTTAGTTAGGTGAGTAAGCGGTAGGATGTAGTCGCTCTATCCACTACGGAAGAAGAGTACATAGTAGCCACACACCTATAAGGAATCCATTTGTCTTAGACATTTGTGTTCTGATATTGGGTTCAATGCAAGGTAGATCACTATTTGTTGTGACAGTCAAAGTGCCATTTGTTTGGTGAAAAATCTTACTTTCCATGCTAGGATGAAACATATTGTTGTGCAGTATCACTTTGTTCATGATATGGTGGAGGATGGAAAGGTTAGTCTTGAAAAAGTGGATACTCTAGAAAATGTTGCATATGCATTAACGAAACTAGTGAGCACAAACAAGTACAGGTGGTGTGCTATTTTTATAGGACTTGGAGCCCATGAATCTCAATAGTTTCTAAGTTCTCTAGAGGTGTCAGTAATATCTTCATCAAGTGGGAGATTTTTGGAGACATGTGCTTGAAACTTACTGACATGAATCTCCTAGAAGAGTAAAATTAGTAAGAAATTTGGAATTTTTTGCTGATTACCAGTTTGGTTCTAAAGGCTCAGAGTGATCAAATTAGTGTGCCTAGTGACTGGTCTTGCTGAAGCGCAACTGAAGGAAGTCGTCAGTGTGACCTGAACTATTGGTGTGAATTTTCAAACTCTCATCGATGATAGAAGTCTGGCCGAAGAGTTCCATCGGGGAGACTCTTGTTGATCTGAGCGAAGGTCATCTAGCTTAGGTCATTGGGAAGAAATGAAACTTCACAGTGAACATTACCGAAACATGTTGTCTTCTCAATGAGTCTGTTCTAGTCAGACATCGGTATGACTCTTGCCGATGAGGTGTTTCAATCTGCAATTGACCTTAAGGTCATTGGGATGAATTGAGACTTCAGTGAGACATTTTGATCTATCTCTGATGCTTGTTGTCTTGCCAATAAGGCTAGCCTTGGGGTAGATGTTTGACATTGTGGTGACTCTTGGTGATTCTCATGGTTGTGATGGCTCTTTTGGGGCATCGGGGAGACATGGGATATTGATGTGACTTTCTAGTCTCTCATCAATAGTATTGGTCATGTCAATGTACTTGAAGGTGGACCATGGTTGAACAAACACTGAATTGGTTGAACTATTGAGTTGTACGAAGGACATTGGAGGACTATGCTGAGTTGGTGGTGACTATTCAATGATTGGTGAGATTGACAATTTCTCTACAGAGGAAACTGAACCAAACCATTTGTATAGAGATCAAATCGACCATGGTTGTTTGCTATACATTGCAATGTACTATAACAATGAGAGGATTTTTGATGGTTGGATGATTCGACAAGTTGGTGTTCTTCATTGTATATTGTATAAGTATTGTAACAGTGATTCATAACGGACTGTAATCAGGATTTGATTTATACAAGGTTGATCAAGGAAATGTTGCTCCTATGAAATTGACATCTGAAAGTGAAGTTTGAATCTCTATATGTAATTTGTTTATTGTAATACAAAAGAGACTTTACTTGGTGTGTGGGTTTGTCTCCCGTAAGGGTTTTCCCACATTATATATAGGTGTTCAATTATGTGTATGATCTTAATTGTCTATTCTATTATTCTAGTAATGTGTATCTTTAATGAACTGTAATTGTTTTTGAACTTGTAGTTTGCACTATTCCTCTTACAATTAGAATTAGGAAGGAAAATTTGCACCTCTACTTTCCTTTCAGTGAGTGTAGTAGGGGAATTGAATAAGATACCAATGTAGGTAGCATCAGATCCACATGTGCAACAAGTCATCAACATTCAGGTGGCTAACATACTAGATGCCTATGGGATGATTCTAGGAAGGGAATTTATGAGGGTGCTTAATAGATATACATCTACAAACCACTCTCATATGTGACTGCCTTGGAAGGGAGTTCCCAATTAGATTAGGATTGAGAGGGAACTAAGATTGAGGTATCTTAGCACTGAATATCTAAACACATCAAATGAAGTGTTGGTTTCTGAAGCAAGTCTAGGGAATTATATCTTGGCAACATCTGTGGATGAAATAGAAGTAGAGGAGGTGTTCATGATGAATGACATACCCAAGGACCTGAAAGTCTTCTAGTAGTACTGTAGACATCCAATTTGATCACTTCCATATGATCAAACGCGTCTCTTATTCTTCCAATTGCTCATCCCCTCTGTCAATATTAATTAAACCATTTGTTTAATTAATACCTTGCATCTTACATAAGGATCCTAAAGTATTTAATTTAGTAAATACTTTACCCCTTTTCCTCCTCTAAATTAAATAAATTAACCACTTTATTTAATTTAGTCATATTCCCCTTTTGAAACTAAAATTTATTTTTTAATTCCTCTTTTCTCTCTCATGGTCACATCCTCCAACTTTTACAAGTTGGTCTCTAATCCATCTTAATTACTTCATCTTATTATAATTAACTAGGGTTAGCATGTGCACACCCTTAATCATCATTAGGGTCACATCCTCCATAATCTCCCACTTGCTTATAATGAGTCATTAGTCCATCTAATTGAGTACTTGCACAACCTTAATCATTTGGTTAGCCTAAGCTAATCCTCCCCCCCACTTATGGCATGTGTCCTTAAGTCAACCTTATTAAAGGATTTCTCCTTTTGGACAAGGCACTCCACTTTCCTATGTGAATTTTTAATTCACATCTAATCCCCCAATGCACTCAAGAGGAATTTTTAATTCCTTCACTTCTCCCCACATGTCCTCTACTTATTCTTTATTCTTTCCCATCTCCCCATGAGAATATTTGAGGAATTTTTAATTCCTCACATGTCCTCTCACCCACATGGGGACAAAGACCTCCTTTATGAGGAGATCTTGTCCAATCCCAAGGTACTTTGTACCCCCTCCATGTCATGCACTTCTCCTGCCACCTCATGTCCACTTCACCTTTTAGGGCTATATCACATGCCACATGTCAAGATGTGAGGGCTTGTGAGTTCTCAACTCACCTTAGCCCTACATCTTGATATTTGGTGGCTCGATCTTGGCCATCCATTTCCCCTAAGAATTCCCAAAATTCCTATAAATACCCCCTCTTTTCTCTTATTTTAGCGAGATCATTTTGCTAGCCAAACTCTTGCAATTTTGTTTCTCAACCTACACTTAGCCATTTTCATGTTTTCGTCCACTTGCACTCATCCTCACAACATCATTTAGCTTGCATCTTGTGCCATCTAAGGAGCATACACATCAAAGATCGAAGGGCCAACCAAAGGATCGATTCGGGACAAGGTATAAAGTTTCATTTGTTGCTTTTATCTTGTGTTGATTCCAACTTAGGCTAATCTTTACGTGTAGGTTGTTTTGGTGTTTATTTGCACTCTTTCACTTGCTGCTCATTTGCTAATGCTCACATTTGACCTATCACATTTCTAGCACGCCTAGTGGGACCCACAAACGGGTCTCTTTCTTCCATGTTTGCTATTTTTTGTATTTTTGCAGGTCCAGGTTATAGAGTGGCGGACCTGTCCTGACAGAGTGGCAGACTTGTCCTAGAGGGGCGGACCTGTCCTAAAATGGCGAACCTATCCTGACAAAGTGGCGGACCTGTCCTAGAGTGGAGGACCTGTCCTAGAGTGATGGACCTATCTTAATGTAGTGGTAGACCTATCCTAATGTAGTGGCGGACCTGTCCTGATAGAGTGGCGGACCTGTCTTGACAGAGTGGCGGACCTGTCCCTACAGAGTGGCAGACCTGTCCTCTCGAAGGTAAAATTTCAAGTTTTTCCAATTGTCTTTTGGTAAATTAGGCACATAGTCTAATTAAAGGGGTCAATAAACCTTGTTTGGCATGTTTGGGAAGGCTATTTGACATATCCAATCCCCTTGTGCCATTTGGCGATCCTAGGTGATGAGAAATCATAGCTTTCCAAGTCCTTTGAGTCACCCCTCTTTTTCATTTTCTTAGTGGGACCTGCTTGGGGATTTCATCACCCCAAGGGATGATTCCAACCATGCATACCAGCTAGGTATATAAAGGGGGGAGAGTGAAAGTTGTACCACAATCCAACCACGTTGTAATTGGTGAAGAGTCAGGATGACGTGAAGAGTTGGTCTGAGAATTTAGTATCTCGCTAAGGTTCCCGACTCACGCTTGTAATGGGTTGGTGTTCACGATTTGGGCCTCACGTACCAGGTGTATATCAAGGACTCCTTAGCAACCATGTGCATCTTAGAGTAGAAGAATTTGTTGACCATACCCGTTTCTACTAAATCTTAGGGTTGTGCTGTTTGAATTGTCTTTCTTGTGTAGAAACCAGTGATTATCAATTTGACCAAGTATTTTTATGATTGCTATATTTTGGGTCCTTTTCCTTACCCATCCATCAAAACATCAAGCTTAAACTTATCCTTTGGCGGACCTATCCTTATCCTTTGGCGGACCTGTCCCTATGCTGTGGCGAACCTGTCCTGGTGCTGTGGCGGACCTGTCCTAACCCTGTGGCAGACCTATCCTAGTGCAGTGGTGGACCTATCCCTATGCTGTGGCAGACCTGTCCTAGTGCAGTGGCGAACCTATCCTTGTGTTGTGGCGGACCTGTCCAAATGTTGTGGCAGACCTGACTTTTGACCAGCCTATATTATCACTTGGCACCCCTTGTCCCTCTATTTTGAACATCGACATGATCATCCACCATCCTAAATGAACATCTGAACATCTGTTCTGAGTCTCCATCCCTTCATTCTAAGAGTCATTTATCCTGAACACTCTTTTGCTTGTTTCAAGAGCCATTCATCTGTCCTGAGATGCTCCCCATCCATCCTAAATCCGCCTTCATATCTGATCTTCGTTGCTCCATATAAACCCCATTGGAGTGGTCATCTGAGTTGACCTAGGTATTCATTCCTAATCACAATCATCGTAGCTGGCTTAGGATCGCTATCCATCTTAAGACAGTTATCCTTTTCGACCCAATCAATCTACTTCTATCTCAAGTTGGATTCAGTGTCGTTATCATACATCCACCTTCCAATCAATACCTAGTGTTACCAACGATCCTTCTTAAACTCAGTTGTGGATCTTGGTCTTCATCATCTTTATCATCACATCAATCCTAATCATCAGATCAATCCAACCCCCACATCATCAAATCTATCCAGATCAAAATCCAAAACCTAGACTAATCAAGTGCTATCAAACCAATCCACATCAGCCTGACCAATCGTCATCAGCTAATCTCCCATCAAATTGAATCAATATTTCATCATCAAGGTTTTTCTAATATCTTGATCTATCTCATCATCTTGCATGCCCATTTAGACTCGATCACAGGCAAAGAAAATGGCAGACTAACAAGCCCTGAATGCTCAATCAAACAACCCTCAAAATCCCACCAACACAGTCAACATCTCATCAGATCCTAACTATGGTGCTAATATCCCTCACGATCCCCACAACGGCACCTCATCACAATCCAATGTGGATGGTCAAAACACGTCACCACCTGGGGAGGAAAACATGGCTGATCAACCTGAGCTCACATTCGAGGAACACTTCAGCAACCCTATTAATGCACAAATGACAGAACACCTTCTCGAAAGACATGGTGAAAAAATCTTGGCTCACTTGATTGACAAAGGTGTTAAGCTTCTGTCAGGTGTTGACTTATCCAAGTATGGCACATCCACATCTAATGTACCCCAAGGTTCACATGACATCCCCAGTAGCTCATATGTCCCCAACGTTCCTTCTGTAGAAGGTTGGCATCAACCTGAATTCAGCAACGCTGTCCTGTATCCTGTTGGCAATCCCACACATCCCACCATCTCGGTCATGGGAACACCCCAAACCATTGATCCCAATGATCCTTTTGCCTATGGCATGCCACAAAACATCCCACAACTGCAACCATTAATGCTACCAGCACCACTCCCCTTGAACCCCCCTCTTGTCAACACTGGGGGCAACCCTTTCGCCACCTTGCCCCCACCTCCTGGGGCTACCAATCCTCCACCATCATCATTCGTACCCCAAAAACTGCCCCAATCTAAAAATCCTCCACCATCATCATTCATACCCCAACAACCATCCCAATCCAACATCCCTCCTCCATCATCATTCGTATCAAAACAACCTCCCCAAGCCTATGCTCCCACTAGTGCTCAACAACCTCCTTTGCACAACATCTCAATCGCACCTCTACCTCAACAACAACCATTGGTCAATCCCCTATTTTCAACACAACCATCACAGCATCAACTGCAAGGAAATCAACCTTGGCCTTCAGCCCCAACCATATCTCCATTCCTTGCATCCATTTTACACCTGCAAGCATAAACACCACATAACATCCCATCTCGCCCACCACAGCTACCAACTATGCATCAACAACCACCCCATCATTACAACTATTATAACCAGCAACAATATCAACAACAACCCTTTTATGTGGCATCGCAATAGTCATATCAACACCCCTGATATTCGCAAGCTAATCAACAACACCTTCTCCCTACTTCCCAACAGTACACCACCCATAACTACCTAACCCATCCATATCTCGCCTCGCAACAACAACCTCTGTATCAACAAGGTCCCTTGGCATATCAGCAGGGGATGCCACCTCCTCACCCATATGCCCATCTCCAAACATCATCTCAAAATCCACAATCGTCCTACCATCAATATCCATCCAACACACCGGCTAATGCAGACATACTAGAAATCAAAGCCGCTCTAAAAGATCTCCAGGCAGGGACTGACAAACAATCGTTCAAGTTTGAAGATATATGCCCATATCTGTATGATCCCTCCATCTCATTGATTCCCTTCCCCAAACATTTTGAAATGCCAAAGTTTGACAAATATAAGGGGAACAAAGATACTAAGGCCCACTTACAGGAGTTTTACTCCCAGTGTCAAGAAGTTATCCAGAACGACAACTATCTCTTGTGCTTGTTTCCTCGGAGTCTGGCAAGCAACGCCCTAGGGTGGTTCATGACCCTCGAAAAGGGATCTATAAAATCTTTTGCGGACCTGTCAGAAAATTTTGTCTCCTACTTCTCCTTCAACTTGGAGAAAGATACTGATACCCTGGATCTTCTCAAAGAGAAACAACGTGAAGGGGAAACCTTTACTAACTACCTCTAGAGGTGGCATGCCCTAGCAAGCTGAATGAAAACCCCTTTGAAAGAAAAGGACATGGTCACCCTCTTCGTGGAGAACTCTCATCCTGACATGGCTCATAACTTCTGATTACACTGTGTCACCACTTTCGTGGAGGTGGTAGAGAAGGGACCCATCCTTGAGTGTGCCCTTGTTGCCAAGGGGCACATCAAAATATATAATCAAGATAAGGAAAGGTCATTCAGTGACAAGCCACATTTTTGGAACAAGAACAAAAATGCAGTAAATGATGGTGTTACTGATACTAAACATGTCCACGTGGCCAACACATCCCAGAAACAATAGCAATCCATACCTAATGCCATATCCATACTGTAAGGGGCACCCTGTCCTCCCCAACAGTCCAATCAAAATAACCAAGGGAACACTAAACACCAGTATGCTCAACTAGGAGAACCCTTGAGTGTCATCTTCAACAAACTATTGCAGATCAGCTATCCGATCACGTACCATGTCACCAAGCCACTAGACGAATCCAAACCTAAGCCCGCATGGTTTAGGGAAAATGAATATTGTGAGTTCCACAAAATCAAAGGACACTCTTTGAATAAGTGTCAGGGCCTGAAAAACTATGTCCAAGATCTCATAGATCGAGGTGATATCAAGGTCGACCCCAGTCAAGCTCCATCATCCAATGCTCAATTGTAGATCTATCAAAACGCCTTTCCAAATCACAACCAACGCCCAAGCACCTCCAACAGCAATTCTCAAAACAACAACACAAATAACATGAGCTATAAGAATGTACCCCTCAATTACGAGGGTATTCTTCATTACATTGAGCAGGTAGAACCTCGTGTATCCATGATACATGTCAAAGCTAAAGACCCTCAATGTGTTGTTACTACACGACAAGCCCACATCACCATTCCTGCAGCCTCTGCACCCACCCAATTGACTCTTGTAACCTCCCAGTACAACATCCTTGATCACTTAGGAAATACCCCTGCACATATCTCTATTTTGGATTTACTCAAGTCTTCCCCCGTGCATCAAGAAATCCTCAACAGAGCCCTACAGGAAACCCATATGCCTAATAACATTGATCCCACATAGTTCCAAGCCTTGGTAGGACACCTAGCTTCATCTCACCAACTACACTTCAGCCAAAATGATATGCCTAACATTGATTCCAGTCACAATCGCCCCTTACATATCGAAGTCGTGGTTGCCCGTCATAAAATAAAAAGAGTTTTGGTAGATAATGGCTCTGCCCTCAACTTGTGCACTCTAAAGTTCTTAAAATAGGTGGGGTATACTCAAGTAGATTTAAGTAATCAGATCATCACAATCAAGGCTTATGATAATGTAGAAAGCAATTCAGAAGGGATCATCAATCTTCCTGTCTAAGTGGGACCGGTGGTTCAGTGCATTACCTGCCATGTCCTTGATCTGGACTTGCCATATAATCTCCTCCTCGGCCGCCCATGGCTCCATGCTATGCAAGCCATCCCCTCCACCTACCATCAGTGCCTTAAATTCCCAGTCAACAGACAAGAGGTCACCATCTATGCCGACCCCCAACCATTTGAATACTACCGCACTTTAGAAGCATCATTTCTCCATCTACATTATTGTCCTAGGGTTGAAATGGGGGCATCCTCGTCATCATCCACTAATCTGCTCTCCACTACAAAAACCACTCCATCCTCCAGCACTAAGCCTACAGTCACTAAAGTCCAGATCATTGACAAAGGGTGTGGCGAATATGAAATGCATACTGCTCTTAATGTAGCGACCATGCCACCATCACCACACGAGTATGGTCAACCTTCGCATGCTACCCCAAAAGAAGATAAGACTATCACCTTCCATGGCAAAAACATCCCTACCACCACTTTCATATCCCCAAGTATCAAGATAGATGCACCGGAAGAGGACATAAGCCAATGGGTTTACCGAGAAAAACCCCAGCCGAAAACTCCTCTCAAGGAATACTTTCAAGAAAAGTACCCCTGGCCAACAAAGTTCATGGAAAAACATAACTATCAAGGCAGAGGCCTAGGAAAGGAAGAACAAGGGTGGTTGTAACCCGTTGATACGTCCCAGCTACCAAAAAATGTGGGCATTGGGTATGACAGAAAGCAGAAAGGCCTCGAAACATCATCTAATGCTTCCAATAGTGTCGCTGTGGATAAGGGCTCATTGGAAGACATACCCGAGGAGGAATCCATCATATGTGCATACGATGACGTCGACCACACCGACCTATCATCTATGTTTGAATGCCTATCAGTCTGCACTAGATTAACCTATCCCTTTGCCATCCTGAGCTTATTGATTGGGACCTACGTAATCGCACACCTATTAGTATGTCGGTGGACACATATGTCAACCTTATGGGATTGGGGGAGGATGAACACTCCAGTCGCAAAAATAAGAATAAGAAAAGTAACAAGTGTTCATCTAGTGAAAACCTCCTTGAGGCACTTCCTGACTTTGAAAAAGTAAAAATAAAGGACACATCTGATGGCAAAAACCTCGAAGAGGAACCAGAAGATGGAGATGTTCATCTTCCCCTTATGGGAACTTAGTTATTTTCCCAATCCTCTATTCTAATTGAAGAGACTCAAGAAGTCAATCTGGGAACTGCTGAAAGTCCTAAAGTCACCTATGTAGCTAAGTCACTCTCAGAGCAAGAATATCTGGTCATCGTATAGCTACTCCAAGAGGGAATCATTAACTTTGCTTGGTCATACTCAGACATGCCAGGCTTAGATCCCGCCTTAGTGGTTCATCACTTAGACATTCGCCCTAACGCCAAGCCTATCAAACAAGAGCTCCGCAAGATGCATCCACAAGTCGCATTGCTAGTTAAGAAGGAATTGGAGAAGTTGCTAGAAGCGGGTTTTATCAGACCAATCGACTACTCTGAGTGGATCTCCAATGTAGTACCGATCGCCAAACCAAATGGAGACATTCGCGTCTGCATAGACTTCAGGGATCTCAACAAAGCCTGCCCAAAGGATGACTTCCCCCTGCCTAACATTGACATGTTGGTCAACCTGACAGCAAGACATGAGATGCTATCCCTTATGGATGGCTTCTCTGGGTATAACTAGATCCGAATCACACCTAGGGACCAACACAAGACTGCCTTCACAACTCCTTGGGGCACTTTTTGTTACAATGTTATGCCCTTCGGTCTCAAAAATGTGGGGGCAACATATCATAGGGCAATGATGGTCATCTTCCATGACCTCATACGCATCATCATGGAGGACTATGTCGATGACCTATTAGAAAAATACAAAACACGAGCAAAACATCCTGCCATCCTAAAGAAGATATTTGAGCGGTTAGAGCACTACAAGTTGTGGCTAAATCCAAAAAAGTGTGTCTTTGGGGTCACTTCAGGAAAGTTGTTGGGTTTCATAGTCTCTCGTAGGGGCATTGAGGTTGATCCTGCCAAGGTAAAAGCTATCCTAGACATGCCACCTCCACGTAATCTCAAACAGTTAAGAAGCCTCCAGGGGAAGATGCAGTCCATCCGTCGGTTCATAGCCCAGCTGGCAAATAAGTGTCAGCCATTCACTCATCTTCTAAAAAAAGATTCCACCTTCCGATGGAACCAATAGTGTCAGATGGGCTTCGATAAAATTAAGGAATATTTAGCCCATCCCCTGATATTGATGCCACCTATTCCCGGCAAACCCCTCTTGCTTTATATCTCTGCCACTTCAGTTGCGCTGGGGGCATTGTTGGCACAACATGATGAGTCATCGAAAGAGAGGGAAATCTACTACATCAGTCGAACATTGGTTGGCTATGAGCTAAACTACTCCCCCATGTAAAAATCCTACCTCGCACTCGTCTTCAGCACACAGAAGCTTCGACATTACATGCTTAGCCATCCAGTAAAATTAATTGCCAAGATCAATCCATTGAAGTATCTGTTAGCTAGAACCACGCTGACTGGCCGCATGGCTAAGTGGGTCATACTCCTTAGTGAATTTGACATAGAATATGTGGACCGCAAGGCTATTAAAGGATAGATAATCGCATATCAGTTAGCGGAAGCTCCTCTAGTTGATACTCATCCATTGATCACAGAATTCCCTGATGAAGAAGTCTTCTCCGTTGTTGAGACCCCTACGTGGACACTGTATTTTGATGGATCATATACACATAATGGATCAGGGGTAGGAATTTTATTAATCACCCCTCAGGGTGACTACATTTCCAAGTCATTCAGGATAGCATTCCCATGTACCAACAATATGGCAGAATACGAAGCTCTCCTCACCGGCCTCAAAATTGCAAGACAGTGGCACATAACTCAGTTGAAAGTCTTTGGTGATTCTTTGCTAGTCATTAGACAAGTTAATGATGAGTTCCTAACCAAAGATGATAAACTATTACCCTACAAGCGCATGGTGGATGATTTCAAGAAATATTTCACCTCTATACAATTTGAACAGATTCCTAGGGTACGCAACAAAGCAGCTGATGCAATGGCCACTATTGGCTCCCTGTTGGACATGCCCAAAGACCAAAGAGAATGCGAGTTTCTTGTAGAACAACTTTTAATCCCAGCATATGACATCCCTGAAACTGACATGGTGTGCGATATCATGGGTCCCACCTCCCCATGGTACCAAGAAATCTATACCTATCTCCATGATAACATTATACCCCCAGATCTTACACGTAACCAATGCAAATCCTTCGTTCATCGCTCTTCTCGATACGTTATCATCGGTGATACGCTTTATCGTCACGGGTATGATGGAATCCTCCTTAGATGTTTGAATGAGACTGAAGCCCATGCTACACTAATGGAGGTACATGGCGGTGTTTGTGGAGCACATTCAAATGGTATGGCTCTCGCCAAAAGGATCTTACGAGCTGGATATTATTGGCCTACATTGGAACACAATGCTTGCGAGTTTGTGAAGAAGTGTCGTCCATGCCAGCAACATGCAAATTTAATTCATGCCCCAGCACAAGATCTTTAGCCCCTCTTGGCACCATGGCCATTTTCTCAATGGGGTTTTGACTTGATTGGAAAGATTTACCCACCATCATCCGACGGCCATACATTCATAATTACTGCCACTAAGTACTTCACCAAGTGGGTGGAGGCAATGCCCCTTTCACAAATCACCGATACTCAGGTTTCCAAATTCATCTTTTACCATATTCTCTGCAGATATGGTATCCCGTCCACCATCCTCTCCGAAAATGATAAACCCTTCAAAAACCAAGCCATGAAACACCTTTACGATACCTTCCATATCCATCACCGTTGGTCAATGCCTTATTACCCCCAGGGTAATGGTCAGGCAGAAGCGACCAACAAAACCCTCATCCGTATTCTTAAAAAGGTTGTCAATAACACCGGACGAGATTGGCACCTCCATATTCATCCTGCCCTCTGGGCATATCGTACATCCATCTGCACCCCGATGGGTGCCAACCCCTACTCTTTAGTGTATGGTGCTGAATCCGTCTTGCCAATCGAAGTTGAACTTTCGTCATTGAGAATCTCTCTGGAGAACCTTATCAACGAAGAGGATGCCCGTGTTGTGTGGCTTGCACAGCTAGAGTTACTGGATGAATGAAGAATAAAGGCATATGACCATCTCCAAGCATACCAAAATTGCCTCAAGCATAGTTACAACAAGAAGGTTCGCCCTCGACAATTCCAGGTGGGCGAGCTTGTCCTGAAGGAGAACCAATGTACTCAGCAAAACCGGGACAAGAAAGGAAAATTTGAGGCAAATTGGTTAGGACCCTATATCATAGCTGCTAAATATGGATCTGGGGCATACAGGTTGGCTACTCTTGCAGGAGAACCCCTTAAGAGCCCATCAATATCATGCACCTGAAAAAGTTCTACACCTAAATCTACTTGGTTACCCCACCTAGTCAAAAAATAAAAAATAAAAAAATCCAAAAATCCAAAAAAAAAAATATATATATATATAGAAAAAAAAATTTTAAAAAAAAAGAATAGTTAAGAGAAATAAATTCGTCCTATGGTGAAAACCACCTCTTGGTGGCACCTTGGATAAGTATGGATGGCGAAAACCTAGTAACAGGCGTCATCCATAGAGGGCTTAATCATTATCTACCTGACATCCTAGTTATTTTATGCCATCATCTGCACTATTGTCCTCACCCATCTCATCCCCAGCTGCTTGGTAAATATTGATTGAGCATTGGACGACCCATCTAGCCTATCCCCCATTCCTGAGATTTTTAGTATCCCACTCTAAGCTTACATCATTCGTTCCCTTCATTGTTATGTCTGTGTCATCGGGTAGGATCATCCATCATGTCGGTCTTCACCTAGGTCCCATCCTGTCGAGTCCGTTAGTCAAACTACGTTGCCCCTGTGCTGTCACGTAGGCAAGGTTGATCATTTGATTCACCCCCGGGGCATTATTCCATCATCATCGGTCACCATATGTCTTCTTTTCGCTTTATCCATGGTCTTTTCTGGAACTACGAGGGCTCTGCACTTTCACATAGGGAAGGCTAATCTATGATCGGCCCCCGAGCCCCCTAGGTTTATAGGTTATGTCAGTCTTTTGTACTTCGTCATCAAGTTATGCCCACATCTAACCGATTCTTAATAAACAAGGCTCCCTAGTGTTACAAGATCTTGTCCCTAGGTAACATCCCGCGTCAACTGGGTCATTATAATTTAGCATCCATCTTTGGTCTCAACAGGATGTATCCTTCCTCGCAAACCTCGTCAATCACATCCATCACCTTGATCCTATAGCAAAGGACCTGTTGTCTAGACTATGATCTTTTGATGCTTTCGAATTTTGTTTATCATTTTGGGTTCCTTCCCATCACTTGTCAGAGTTGCCTTGGTCCACCATACCATGGCGTGCTTTGACCTGCTGACATGGGGGCATACCTCGATTGTTTGTTTTGACTGCTATTTTCTTAGTTGTCCCTTGTAAGACCCACCGAGATCTCCGAGGTCTTGTGTTACGCTGGGACAACTTTGTCTGTTTGTGGTTATCTCAATACCAGGCCCGACTGAGGTCATTACGACATCGGGGTGTTGAGATAACCTTCTTGTTCACTATGTTTGTTTCATGTGTAGAGTACTCGTTCGCCTTGATCTTCCATATCAAGGTACTTAGTACCCTATGCTATAATAAAAATCAATGCTCCAAAGGTGGCAAATCTCATTTTCACTACATTTTCACCACTTTGCATGCACCTTTTGTTTCCATCGTGACCATCGCTTATGATTTCGGTTGTCCAAGTACTCTCATTCTTTTTTCCTTTTAAGTCCTCTTCTTCTCAGGATATTAATGGTTGTTTTTGGAAAATGCACTCTTCCACACGCCTATTGCCCATCCGCTTCCTCATAACGGTCTTTATTGAAACTTAGGTGCATCCATAAATCATAAATCATATAAACATGCATAAATCGTCCATTCACATGTGCATCCATACATCATAAATCATAGAAATGTTTATATAGATCATAAACATGTGCATCCATACATCATAAACCATACATAATTATCCATTTTCATAAACAACTAGGCATCTATCATCATAAATCATATAAACATGCATAAATCGTCCATAATAACATACATGTGCATCCATATATCATAAATCATAGAAACATTTACATCGATCATAAATCATCCATCCATAAATCATATATCATAAAACGTACACAATTATTCATTTTCATAAATAGCTACATCACCATAATCATAATAACATACATATACATCCATAAAAACTTAATCATGAAAGCATAAACCATCCATCCATATAAACATGAGTATATATATAAAACCACATCATGAATCATCCCATATAGCCGCATAAATAGAAATATCATGCATAATGTCAATAAAGACCATCGCATAATCAAAATAATAAATATCCTGTCATAATACAATACATATCCATCATATATTGTCAAATAAGATATAAAATCTAGAGATGTGGATCACCTCTGCCCTCTGGCAACATGCACAAACCATCCATCCTGTATCTGTAAAAAATAACCAATGTCCTACATCTATCTGCTCTACTATGAGCTCCCCACATCTGATTTTTGTAGAGAATTGGGTACTGGTCCTCTGTGTGCTGGAGTCCCCTAATACTCACGGGTGGGTGTCCCCTGATACTCATGGGTGGGAGTCCCCTGGTAACCACCATATGGAGACAGAGTCTGCCAGTAGTCACTGAAACCCCTGGTGCGTGTCCCTAATGACTGGGATGGGCCTGGTGGCTGTGGAGCCTGACTGATGTAGCGCGTCGTACGCTGCACTGGATCTGGAACAACCTGCTCATATACCCCTTCCAATAGCTTGCCTGCTACATAAACTCATCCCTCTGCCTGGCTATCAGCCTCGCGGCATTCCGCTCATGCCTATACCGATCTTGATCTGCACTGATAGCCCGCCGCTCCCATGCCCAGGCCTCCTGAGCTAGTACCAACTATTGTATCTACTCTGAGCCTCTATCCCTCTCTACCTACAATGCCTATAACTGTGTGTGTAGCTCCTGCACATCTGTGCCTGGCTCTCCCCCCTCAACCAGCCCCCTCTGCAACTAAGCCCGTGCTGCATCCCTCTCACCCTGTAATGTCTACATCAATGACTCTGCAGCATCCCTCTCCCTCTGTGCAGCCTGTCCCTGCACCACCACTGCATCTCTATCCCTCTGCAAAGCCTGCAATCTCAGCTCAGCTGCATCACCGACTCTCGTGATTAAGGCTAGATTACGTAGGCGTCCGGTATTATCTCTCTCTGCAGTGAAGTTGTACCCCTCCACCTCGATACCACTTTTGCCTCTTTTCTCTGCTGCACCTAGACCTATGCATAACGCCTCCACCTCCAGCACACTCCGCATTGTCTCGCGCATCTCTCTACCTCCAGCTGTCGCCCTATCCACTGGCCAGGCTCATCTGGCTCTCTCTTGCTCTTGCGTATTATGTCTCCTAACGCCCGATTTTGTTGGCCCTCCTCCTAAAATTGATCCCTCCATCGCGTCATCGATTTCTATGCCTCGCCCGCTTGATCCTCTCCACCTCACCCCGCAGGTCCACAGCCTCATTGCGGCTCTCATCCCTCTCTTACCAATCTTTTCTCCTGCTCTGATACTAGCCTGACCAGCTCCATGTAGTCTCTCTCAACCTGAGCAAATCGGGCCCGCCACTCATCCCTCTCCGCCTCTACTCCGATCTGCTCTACCTCTGCCTC
>VDFB02193867.1:255242075-255311722 GCA_007258455.2 Sequoia sempervirens
TATCAAGATCAATTGAGATTCTATGTTATGAGATCACATGTCCCAATATTTTACCTTCTGTTACCCCAAATATGCATTTCTTGGGATTGAGGGAGATACCAAATTCTCTACATCTCTAAAATACTTTCCACAAGTCTGAAATATGATCCCCTCTGTTCTTAGAAAAAATAGTCAGATCATCCATATAAATAATAATTCATTTATCGATAATATCTTTAAATGCAATGTCCATCACCCTCTAAAAAGTTTCCCCTACATTAATCAACCTGAAAGGCATTCTTTTGTATGTGAATGTGCCCCACTTGGTGGTGAAGGATTTCTTATGCCTATCTTCATATTGTACCATGAACTAATTATAACCAGGGTAACCATCCAGAAAAGACATCATTTGGGATCCATTCACAATCTACAAAACCTCATCCAATGAGGGAACTAGATAGTTATCCTTCTCTGAAGCATGATTGAGATTTCTGAAATCCACACACAATCTTATCTCACCATTCTTCTTATGGACTAGAACCAAGTTGGCCACCCATGTAGAATGTCTTACTAGGAAAATTATTCGAGTAGATAACAATTTCTACACTTCTTTCTAAATGATGGGCTCCAATAGTGCATTAATGGGCCTTTGTCTTTGCCGAAATGGTTTTGCACCAAGTTTCAAGGGAATAGTGTGTGTGATTATTAATGTATCATAGGTATTCAAATCTTCACAACTCCAAGCTATGACATCTTGATATGCATGTAATGCATCTATCAGGCCCTTCCTTTATTCTGTAGTACACACTTTACCTACGAACATATTCTTAACCTATCTGGAGTGCCCATATTGTATTCTTCACATTGATTGCCTTTTGAAACCTTCTTGGTCTATTGATCTTGATCCTTTATTCTGTCAAGGTCAAAGATCCTCTCTAGTTGCACCATCCCTCTTGGAATTGCATTTTTTTTTAGGTTGAGGACTCCTTCCATATCTAGTTTTTCTTCCTGAGGTTTTGTTTCATCAATTATCTTGGAGGTAAATACATCAAAACTAGTAATAAAATCTAGGATATGCTTGTCGTCTTCAAACACCTAATTTTTTTTTACATTATTTGGTATAGAAGGAATTGGTGTTAATTCAACAATGAATTTATTTAATCCAGACAAGGATAGGGGCTCCAATGTACTGACTTCCTATGCCAAAGCATATGTAGTGTGATTCTTACTTCTGGGGATCAACCAAATGTTGAATGCATCAAATCCTTCGATCAGATCCCAAACTCTATGCCTATAATTAGTCATCCTTCTGTCATGGAAAGAGTATTGTTTCCTAACCTGTTTTACCACCAACTTAGAATCTTTGAACACTTGCAATATTTTGACCTTCTTCCTTAGATCCATGAGCAATCCATGAATCCATTCCTCATACTCAACAACATTATTAGTGCATTGGAATTGCAATCTATGAGCAACAAAAAATGTTTTACCTATTGAGTTTATTAATTCAAATCCAACTTTGGCCCCTTGTTTACACTTAAACCATCAAACCGTAAAGTCCAGAGTTAGTGGAAGACATACCTTTGGAATTTGTAGTACTTCTAGTTCTACAAGATGAAGGATCATCTTGCACAATTGGTTGTTTCCCTTTTTGGTCCTCGTGAACTTCTTTTATCTTGAGTCTAACTATTGGAGATGGATTGATACATCTCTTAATCTGCTCCATAGTAGTCTAGAAAGGACAACATTCTAGCTCAGGGTGAAAGGTATTATGGACTCTGCACCAATTGGGAAGCAAAACTCTTCAAATTTCATTTTCCTTCCTAAATTTTTCTGATTTTCAATGCACTTCTAAATGAATTCTTGAAAATAGTCAAGCAATCTAAGATTACCATCACTCTATTCAAAATCTTCATTTGTTTCTATTAGTGCCTTAGTACTACTAGAAGACTATTAGGTCCTTGGGTATGTCATACATCATGAACACCTCCTCTACTTCTATTTCATCCACAGATGTTGCCAGGATATAATTCCCTAGACTTGCTTCAGAAACCAACACTTCATTTGATGTGTTCTGATATTCAGTGCTAAGATACCTCAATCTCTATTCCCTCTCAATCCTAATCTAATTGGGAACTCCCTTCCAAGGTAGTCACATATGGGAGTGGTCTGTATATGTATATTTATTAAGCACCCTCATAAATTCCCTTCCTAGAATTATCCCATAGGCATCTAGTATGTTAGCCACCTGAATGTTGATGACTTGTTGCACATGTGGATCTGATGCTACCTGCATTGGTATCATATTCAATTCCCCTACTACACTCACTGAAAGGAAAGTAGAGATGCAAAAATTCCTTCCTAATTCTAATTGTAAGAGGAATAGTGCAAACTACAAGTTCAAAAACAATTACAGCTCATTAAAGATGCACATTAATAGAATAATAGAATAGACAATTAAGATCATACACATAATTGAACACCTATATATAATGTGGGAAAACCCTTACGGGAGAAAAACCCACACACCAAGTAAATTCTCTTTTGTATTACATTAAACAAATTACATATAGAGATTCAAACTTCACTTTCAGATGTCAATTTCATAGCAGCAACATTTCCTTGATCAACCTTGTACAAATCAAATCCTAATTACAGTTCGTTATGAATCACTGTTACAATACTTATACAATATACAATGAAGAACACCAACTTGTCAAACCATCCAACCATCGAAAATACTCTCATTGTTATAGTACGTTGCAATGTATAGCAAACAACCATGGTTGATTTGATCTCTATACAAATGGTTTGGTTCAGTTTCCTCCGTAGAGAAATTGTCAATCTCACTAGTCATTGAATAGTCACCACCAACTTAGCATAGTCCTCCAATGTCCTTCGTACAATTCAATAGTTCAACCAAGTCAGTGTTCGTTCAACCATGGTCCACCTTCAAGTACATCAACATGACCAATACTATTGATGAGAGACTAGAAAGTCACATCAATATCCCATGTCTCCCCGATGCCCCAAAAGAGCCATCACAACCATGAGAATCACCAAGAGTCACCACAATGTCAAACATCTACCCCAAGGCTAGCATTATTGGCAAGACAAAAAGGATTACAGATAGTTCAAAATGTCTCACCGAAGTCTCAAGTCATCCCAATGACCTTAAGGTCAACCGCAGATTGAAACACCTCATCGGCAGGAGTCATACCGATGTCCGACTAGAACAGACTCATCGACAAGACAACATGCTTCGGTAATGTTCACTATGAAGTTTCATTTCTTCCCAATGACCTAAGCTAGATGACCTTCACTCAGATCAACAAGAGTCTCCCCGATGGAACTCTTCGGTCAGACTTCTATCATCTATGAGAGTTTGAAAACTCACACCAATAGTTCAGGTCACACTGACGACTTCCTTCAGTTGCGCTTCAGCAAGACCAGTCACTAGGCACACTGATTTGATCACTTTGAGCCTTTAGAACCAAACTGGTCATCAGCAAAACATTCTAGATTTCTTATTGATTTTACTCTTCTAGGAGGTTCATGTCAGTAAGTTTTAGGCACATGTCTCCAACAATCTCCCACTTGATGAAGATATTACTGACACCTCCAAAGAACTTAGAAACTATTGAGATTCATGGGCTCCAAGTCCTATAGAACTAGCACACCACCTGTACTTGTTTGTGCTCGCTAGTTTTGTTAATGCATATGCAAAAATTTTCAGAGTATCCACTTTTTCAAGACTAACCTTTCCATCCTCCACCATATCATGAACAAAGTGATACTGCACATCAATATGTTTCATCCTAGCATGGAAAGTAAGATTTTTCACCAAACAAATGGCACTTTGACTGTCACAGCAAATAGTGATCTACCCTACATTGAACCCAATATCAAAAATCAAATGTCTAAGCCAAATGGATTCTTTACATGTGTGTGGCTAATATGTACTCTTCTTTCGTAGAGGATAGAGCGACTACATCCTACCGCTTACTCACCTAACTAATTGCTCCACCATTCAACATGAAAATATATCAACTAGTGGATCTTCTGCTATCAATATCCCCTACCCAATCAGAATCCACATAACCTTGAATGCTGAGAGATCTTTGTACTCCAACTGAGTTTCCATTATAGCACAAAGCGTACTAAGAGGCACCTTTTAAATATCTAAATACTCTTTTCACAACATCCCAATGTGGTCTTCCAGGATTAGCCATAAACGAACTAATTACTCCCACTGCTTGGGAAATGTTTGGCCTTGTATAGACCATTGCATATATTAAACTACCAACTGCACTTTCATAAGGAACATTGATCATGTCGTCCATCTTAGTAGGAGATTTTGGAAAATCTTCAATAGATAGCTTCGTTCCCTACAATACGAGAACAACTAGCTGCTTGCAATCATTCATACCAAATCTCTCCAGGACAATATTGACATACTTACTTTGGCTGAGCCAAAGCTTTCTGCTTTCTCTATCCCTAGTTATTTCCATCCCCAGAATATACCATTCTGCACCAAGATCCTTTATTTCAAACTTTGCAGACAATTGAGATTTTAGATCAGAAATGATAGTCTTACTATTTCCTATGAACAACATATCATCAACATATAGAGAAATAATAAGAACTTCGTCATTTTCAGTTTTGAAGTATAGACAATGATCAGATTTTGATCTTACAAATCCCAATGACAAGAAAAAAGTGTCAAATTTCTGGTACCACATTCTAGGCGATTGTTTCAAACCATACAGAGATTTATTTAACTTTTTTCTTTACCTTTTTCCACAAAATGCTTAGGCTAGGACATATAAATTTCTTCTTCAAGATCCCCATGAAGAAACGTTGTCTTCAAATTCATCTATTTAATATCTAAGTCATACATTGCTATAAGTGACAAAAGAAATCCGATAGATGTTAGCTTAGCTACAGGAGAAAAAATTTCTCCATAATCAATTCCCTCAATCTGGGAATACCCCTTCACAACCAACCTCACTTTATACTTTTCAATACTGCCATCTAGACCAATTTTATTTTTGAATACCCACTTATAGCCAACAAATTTTCTTCCTTCAGGCAAGGGCACCAAACTCCAAGTTTCATTCTTCTTTAACAATGCCATCTCCTCATTCATGGCTTCCAACCAGGAGTCTAAATCAGGCATTTCAATTGCCTCTTTCATAGTCTTGGGCTCATCAACATTTGTAATCAAAGCATAAGCACAGTTTGCATCCAACATGGAAAAACCATACCTTTTAGGTGTTCACTTCTCATGTGTAGACCTCCTCACATGCAGAGGTTGAGGTTGTGGTTCTTCTTCTTGTTCAAAACTCTCATAGCTACTTGAACTCTCCTCAAATTCAGGTACACTTTCAATTTGTAGTTCCTCTTTCTTTTGGGTTAGAGGTATTTCAACTGTATCCTTTTTCTCTTCATTATTTGTCTCCAATTGTATATCTACTAAAGAGGATTTCAGCTCACGAAAAATTATACTTTTGTTGTATACAACCTTTTCAAACATAGGATTCTAGAGTTTGTATCCTTTCACACTGATGACATAAGCAATGAAGATACATATAACTGCTTTGTTCTCCAACTTAGATATTTTTATATCAAGCACATAAGCATATGCCTCACAGCCAAAGACTCAAATATATCTCAAAGAGGGCTTCTTACCAGACCAAGCTTCCATAGGTGTTTTGTCAACAAGTGCCGAAGAGGGAGATCAATTTACCAAGTAACATGTTGTAGCCATAGCCTCAACTCAAAACTTCTGCTCCAGACCAGCATTGCTCAACATACTTCTCACTCTCTCCATTAGTGTCCTATTCAACCATTCAAAAAATCCATTTTTTTGTGGAGTGTAAGGTGTTGTCTTATACCTTTTGATACCATGTTCCTTACAGTACCTTTCAAAATTTGTAGAACAAAACTCACCGCCATTGTTTGTCCTCAAGCATTTAATTTTCTTACAAGTCTAATTCTCAACCAATTTCTTGAAATCTTTAAACCAATTGAACACTTTTGATTTACTTTTTATAAAATATACAAATTCCCTTCTCGAACAATCATCAATAAAAGAAACATAATATCTTGATTTCGATAACGAAGGAACATTTACTTCACCAAAAGCATTAGTGTATATAATCCATAACACCAAAATATTTTTGAGGACTAGAATAAAATAAAACATGATGTTGCTTTCCATAAATGCAATGTTCACAAAAATTGAACTCAAGGTTACAATCATCAAGCCCCTCAACCAGATTTTTATTTTTTAAGGCTTTTAAACCTTTTTCACCAATGTGACTAAGCCTTTGATGCCAAAGCACAGTCTTTTCTGTTGGGAGTTTCACCTCCAAAGTGTTGGATGTTGTGGTTGTGTTGGTGATATGTGGTTGTCATTGATGTCAACACTATTAGCATTTGATGTATTGAAGGATGTATATGTATAGGATATTGAGAAAATTGTAAAAGAAAGTATTCTAGGTTCCTAATGGAACTGTGAAGGTCATGAAGGTGTCTTGTTCTGTATGTTGAATGTCAATTGCTGTGGAATAAAGGGTTTATTAATGAGTGTATCTAGTCCATCCACCAGAAGTTTTAGAGGTCTGCGTGAAGATTTGTTCAAATTATGAAGATCTATGTTCCGACAGTGTTTTTGTGGTCTCTGGTAGTGTTCTTGATTAAAGTTGGCATAATTCTGGTAATTCTAGTTGTTGTGGATGTTTCTCTATTATTTATTGGTGTTCATGAATGTTTCTAGATCATGCTCTATCTTTTTTGTACATCCGCGTTAATCGGTGTTTTCATGGTAGAAGATTTTTCTTCGTATGTTCAGGATTTCATGTTCCTAGCCGACATGATGGGTGTACCATGTTATGGATCCTTGGAGATTAAAATTTGAATGTTTGGCATGCTTGAGGATATTTTTTTGGGTCTTATCATGATATTAGCCGATGATGTTTGATCCACATTGAAAATTTATTTGTAAATTTGGGCCGACATTGAAAATATGTTTCATATTTCTGGCCGACTAGGTTGTTGATGTAATTCCTTGTTGTGGATATATAAGAGCAATTGTTTAAGTGAAGTTAGTGTGTGCATAAGAGTGAGTTTATGCCAAAGAAAGTGCAGATGTGCAATTAATGTCCAAATCATTTGATTGTAGAGTAGAGTGAAAAGAAACTTGAGTGAAGTGTGGAGAATGTTTTATGTGCTTAATTGGAACTGTAATCAAGCTTGTGTAGAAGCTATTTTATCAGTTCATACTTTGTGGATCTAATCTGTATTGTTGTGTATTGTTGGCTAGTGAGGTCTCTTGTATTTGAGCTGTGAGCTCTAGGAAATGTGCCTGAGTGCATGTGCATTCCCATTATATCTTTCATTATACTTTTAATAGGGTATAATTTTGTGGACTAACATCCATTGTGGTTTTTCCCCTAACAGGGTTGACACATAAAAAATCTTGGTGTTCTCTATGTTTCTAATGTGTTGAATGTTTATGGTTTATTGCTTATTCACAGATCTAATATTGAGTTAAGTAAAGTTTGAAAAAGGTTTAAATATTATGTGACAACTGATTCACTCCCCCTCTTAGTTGTATTCCCTTGTTTTTCCAAAACATATCAAAGAATATGGTGCTACACTCTAAGACCAAGCATATATCAATCAAGTTTCACTTCTTAAGAGAAAAAGTGAGTGAGAAAGAAGTTAGACTGGAGTTTGTACCTACCAAAGAACAAATTTTAGACATTTTCACCAAGCCATTGCCAAAGGATACTTTTGAGTATCTTAGAGGGATGCTAGAGGTGATTACCCCTCCTGATTTGAACTAAAGATGCATTTTTCTTGCATCAATCCATGTGCTTCATTAATATTTCCTGATCCAGATTGATGTTTTCATGGCTGCTACTCAAGGGGACTAGTTAGATGTACAAATATGTGGTTGAGAGCTTATATGTGGAAAGATAATGTTTATCTTCTCCATTTATTTCAAAGGGGGAGAAGAGTCATGTGAAAAAATACTACTTATCTGGAGTTAAGAGTCTTGTGGGGAGAAGATCTTGCAGAAGAAGTCAAGGAAGAAGAGTCATAATCTAAGGAGGAGTAAGTGTTGATTGAGAGTTGGGTTGATGGTGTTTTTGACATCATGTGTTGCCATCAAATCCAAAGGGGGAGATTGTTGGATGTTGTGGTTGTGTTGCTGATATGTGGTTGTCATTGATGTCAACACTATTAGAATTTTATGTATTGAAGGTTGTATATGTCAAGGATATTGAGAAAATTGTAAAAGAAAGTATTATAGGTTCCTAGTGGAATGGTGAAGGTAATGAAGGTGTCTTGTTCTGTACATTGAAGATCAATTACTATGGACTAAATGGTTTATTACTAAGTGTATCTATTCCATCCACCAGAAGTTTCAGAGGTCTGTGTGAAGATTTGTTCAAATTATGAAGATCTGTGTTCCAATAGTATTTTTGTGGTCTCTATTAGTGTTCTTGATTAAAGTTGGTATAATTCAAGTAATTCTAGTTGATGCAAATGTTTCTCTATTATTTCTTAGTGTCCATGGATGTTTCTAGATCCTACTCTATCTTTTTTGTACATCTACGTTAATCGGTGTACTCATGGTCAAATATTTTTCTCGGTATGCTCGGGTTTTCATGTTCTTGGCTGACATGATGGGTGTAACATGTTGTGGATCCTTGGAGATTAAAATTTGAATTTTTAGCTCACTCGAGGATATTTTTTTGGGTCTTATCATGATATTAGCCGATGGTGTTTGATCCACATTGAAAATTTATTTGTAAATTTGTGCTGACATTGAAAATATGTTTCATGTTTCTGGCCGACTAGGTTGTTGATGTAATTCCTTGTTGCAGATATATAAGAGCGATTGTTTGAGTGAAGTTAGTGTGTGCATAAGAGTGAGTGTATGCCATAGAAAGTGTTGATGTGCAATTAGTGTCCAAATCATTTGATTACAAAGTAGATTGAAAAGAAACTTGAGCAAAGTGTGAAGAAGGTTTTTTGTGCTTAAGTGGAACTGTAATCAGGCTTGTGTAGAAGCTATCTTCTCAGTTCGAACTCTATGGATCTAATCCATATTGTTGTGTATTGTTGGGCAGCGAGCCCTCTTGTATTTGAGCAGTGAGATCTAGGTAGTGTGCTTGAATGCATGTGCATTCCCATTATATATTTCATTATGCTTTTAACAAGGTATAATCTTATGGACTAACATCCAGTGTGGTTTTTCCCCTATCAGGGTTTCCACGTAAAAAATATTGGTGTTATTTGTGTTTCTTATGTGTTGAATGTTTATGGTTTATTTCTTATTCATTAGATCTGATATTGAGTTAAGTAAATTTTGAAAAAGGTTTAAATGTTCTATGACAAATGATTCATCCCCCCTCTCAGTTGTGTATCCTTATTTTTCCAACACAAAGTGTTTGCCCCTATAGGGACTTTAGTCTCCTTCTCTACACGAGCAACCTTGCTTGATTTTCCAAAGACATTGTTACATTGAACAACAAGTGCATCCAACTTATATAGAGTACCAATTCGAGCACCCCTAGCCAACACCATCGAGCCTCTAGCCATTTTGCAACTACTTCTCAAGAATGAAACTTGCACTCCAACATCATTCAACTTTCTTACAAAAAGTAAATTTTGAGCCAAACCTAGGAAGTGCATTATGCCATCAATTCCCTTAATTCTTCCATTAGGAAATTGAATTTTGACTCTTCCACGACCAATAATTGGGAGAGTTGAATCACTTGCCAAATACACCTTTCCACCATCATAGTTCTCATACTTCAAAAACCATTCTATGTGAAATGTCATGTGAAAAGACACACCTGAATCAACCAACCAAACATCATTAGATTCCTGAGTTTCCAAGGTTGCAATGAAGGCATCTCCCTCACTTTGAGAAGAATCATTGTCTAAAGAGTTGTTGTTGTGCTTCTTTTCTCCTCTTTCCAATCCTTACGGACATGACTAGACTGCCCACAATTCGAACATTTCACCTTGGACTTCTTGCCAGGAGATTTTGATCTCTGTTGTGACTTGGATTTTGACTTCTTGTCCTTTTTTCCTTTCTATTTCGATCTACCATGAACAACAAGAGAATCCTTTGCTATCTCAGGATATTTCCTTCTCATTTCTTCTAACAACAATGAAGCAACCATATCTTCCATCTTGAAAGTGGTTGTCATACTCCCAATAGCCATTACTAAATGATCCCAAGTGTTAGGAAAGGAACATAATAGAAGCATACAACAATCTTCATCATCAATCTTTACACCAATAGATGTTAACTAAGCAAATATCATATTGAACACAATCAGATGATCAACCACTAATGCTTCTTGCTCCATTTTCAAAGAGTGCAACTTCTTTCTCAGGAATAGCTTATTCACCAAGGGCTTGACTTGATAAGTATCACCAACTTTCTTCCACAAAGAAGTTGTAGTCTTCTCTTCATGAACATTTAGAAGCATAGAGTCTGTAAGACAAAGTCTAATCAACCCTTTGGACTTTCTGTCTATGAGGTCCCAATCCTCTTGCTTCATTCATGAAGGTTTAGTTCTAGACACAACAATCTAGAGATCTCTATCCACCAATAGGTCTTCCATTTTGAGTTTCCAACTCAAAATTTCCACCATTGAAATTTTCAATTTCTACTCTTCATAATGTGCTTTCCATCTCAATCTACAATTGAGATTAATAGATTCCTCTACAAGACTCTCACTTCTAAATTAACAAAAAAAAAAACCCTACCCACAAGGATAACACAATTGGCTAGGATTTGATACCACTTGAAAGGAAAGCATAGGTGTGGAAACACCTTCCTAATGCCAATTCTAAGAGGAATACAGGTTCAAAAAAAATTACATTTTATTAAAGATGCACATTACTAGAATAATAGAATAGACAATTAAGATAATAAATAGAATTGAACACCTGTATATAACATGGGAAAACCCTTACTGGAGAAAAACCCACACACCAAGTAAAGTCTCTTTTGTATTACAATAAATGAATTACATACAGAGATTCAAACTTCACTTTCAGATGTCAATTTAATAGCAAAAACATTTCCTTGATCAACCTTGTACAAATCAAATCTTGATTACAGTTCGTTATGAATCACTATAACAATGCTTATACAGTATAAAATGAAGAACACCAACTTGTCGAATAATCCAACCATCAAAAATATTCTCACTGTTATAGTATGTTGCAATGTATAACAAACAACCATGGTTGATTCAATCTTTGTACAAATGGTTCAGTTCAATTTCCTCTATAGAGAAACTTTCAATCTCACCAATCATTGAATAGTCACCACCAACTCAACATAGTCCTCCAATGCCCATCGTAAAACTCAACAATTCAACCAAGTCATCTTTCATTCAACCATGGTCCACCTTCAAGTCCATCGACATGACCAATACTATCGATGAGAGACTGGAAAGTCACATTGATATCCTATGTCTCCCTAATGTCCCAAAAGAACCATCATGACCATGAGCATCACCAAGAGTCATCATAATGTCAAACATATATCCTAAGGCCAGACTTATCGACAAGACAACAAGCATCAGAGATAGTTAAAAATATCTCACCGAAGTCTCAAGTTATCCTGATGGCCTTAAGGTCAACTACAAATCGAAACACCTCATCAATAGGAGTCACACCAAAGTCCGACTAGAAAAAACTCATCAGCAAGACAACACACTTTAGTAAGGTTCACCACAAAGTTCCATGTCTTCCTGATGACCCAAGCTAGATGACCTTCGCTCAGATCGACAAGAGTCTCCCTGAAGGAACTCTTTGGCTAGACTTCTATCATCGATGAGAGTTTGAAAACTCACACCAATAGTTCAGGTCACACTGACAACTTCTTTCAATTGTGCTTTGGCAATACTAATCACTAGGCACACCGATCTGATCACTTTGACCCTTTAGAACCAAACTGCTTGTCGACAAAAAAATCTAGATGTCTTACTAATTTTACTCTTCCAAGAGGTTCAAGTCAGTAAGTTTAAGGCACATGTTTCCAACAATCACCTCATTCTTATCTAACTGAGTCACCTTATGTTGGGAAGGAGTAGGAGTGATTCCTAGAGCTTTGTAGAATAAAAATTTCATAACGTTTGTTGATGCTCCATAATCCAATAAATAATTATGTAGATTCTTGTAGAATATACGAATAGAGATAAAAAAGGACTATCTTTCTTGGCTTGGAACAAACTCGCTAAGGATTCTATATGCACTACCTAGTTTTTTCCTTTGTCTGCACTTGGGGTTGATCTTTGGTGGATTGGTTATTCTGATTTTGGACTGGTTGGGATTTCTATGCATTTCTAGCAACCTCCTAAACTACTGGCTCAACAAAGCTAGTTCTCCTGATTGTAGAATCTTGTGAATACTTGGTGGTTGTAATCTCATTTAAATATTCCAAAACAACACTCTTAATGGTAGGAACAATCAATAATTCAAAAAATGAAATATTTAGTTTTAATTTCTTGAGTTACTCTACTACATATTCACCCATTTGGAACATGGTCATGTTTGATTGATTTATCCTAAATTTTCCCCCTAATTGATTACTCTTGGAGTATCCCCCTTGTTGATCCTTAGTAGCATAACCCTTTGAAGCATTAGAAGATCCTCCTTTTGAGAAGTACTACTTTGGCACATGGGGAAAGGAAGGATTGTTGCTTACATTAGGATCAGGAGGAGTGCTGGAATTATTTGGGGGTGTGGATGTGGTAAAGGGTCCACCAACCTGCCTATTCCTTAGATCATATGGTCTAGTTCTTTAATGAAATTTATGAACTTCATCTATTCTTTTCTCCTCTTCATACAAAGGACCATTATCAACAATATCACCATCCTTAAATAATTCATCTATTGATTCTCCATTGCATACCTGTCCTGGTTTCACACACTCTTCTGTGGTTTCATCCTTGGGTTCATTTTCTTCACCTCATAGTAAAGGAGCATGGTTCAACACTAGTATTGATGAATCATAGGGATCTGATGGCACAATTTTTTGCTCATATGTACCACTTCTTGTAGCATTTTGTACCTCCATCTAGAATATGGTTGTTGCTATCTAGACTTATGGACACTCAAATTCAAAATTTTTGGTTATCTTGTGAAGCCTACAATATCATTTTAAAGAAACTTCTTCCAAGAGGACTGTGCTTGTCAACTTTTCTGGATTACCTAGCTAGTTCAGTGGTGTAGGGACTCCCCCGTTATTAGGTCTAGTGTTCCAAGCCTTGTTCTATTTTGGTGGTGGTCTTCTATCAATTTTCTATCCTGATGACTAACCTTTGTCATAGCATTGGCCATGACCTTTCATAGATTCCCTATTGTCTCTGTTATAATCAGACTCCTTATTATCTTTGTTATCTCTATTATAGCAAGATTGTATACCTCTCTAGGTAGCCTACAATTGGCTATTCTGATTCCTTAGGTAGGTGACCTCTGTGGACAAATTATTTACTTGTTCTGTTAGTTCATCCAGTCTCTCCTTATCTGGATTATTTAGTGTTGGCATAGAGCTTGCAGAATTTTGCAAATAAACTAAATGAGATCCATGGTTCAAGGATTGATTTAGCACTTCAAAATTCTGCAGATAGCTCGAGATATTGGCCTTCTATTGAGGAAAATCTGCATGGCCTACATTGTGTGAATAATTTGGTATAGGTTATGTTTGATTCAATGGATGTCCTAGATGAGGAACTATAGGTAGTTGTGGTACCAGATTGATTATTGGAGTCTGATTGGTTAAGGCTTGGTTCATTTCCTAAACTTTTCTTGGATGATCAGTTGGCCCTAATGATGGCAAAGGTCCTAACAAATGATGCCTTAAATTTGTTCTTGCCTTAACTGCCTTTGTATATGCATCCAAAAAGGTAGTAGGGGGATTATGCTTCCACTTCACAAATGTGGAGGTGAGGCTATCTAGGGCATCATAATAAACCTCTCCTATGACATCATCTACAACATAGGGTGGTCGCAACCGAGTTTAAGCACAATGGAACCTATTGTTGAAAGACCCTATTGGCTCATTGACTTCTCTCTTGACCTTAGTGAACTAAAGGTAACACTCATTAGCACTGATGAGAATCGTGAACTAAAGCAAGAAGGTATTCTCCAACTAAACCTAACTAGTTATAAACATAGTCAAATAACTGGTTATAGATTTAGTAAAATAACTAGTTATAGATCTAGCTAGTAAGTGATTGTACTAGTAAAAAGCCTCTTAACCTAAGGAGTATGGGAATATTCTATAAGAAAAATTCTCATGATTAATTCCCCTATCCCTAATGGTAGTCTATAAAATACTAATGTGCTCCTTAGTTGTTCTATTGGAATCACCAATATGGAACTTAGTGCAAAATTGCTTTGGATTTTTGGGAATGACATTGTAATTTTTGAAGAGCAAGGGTGAGGGGTTATTTTCTAGGAAATCCATTGGTGGTGGAGTTGGTTGTGATTGATTGACATCAAGTTGGGGTTGCTGAATGGGAATGGCTCCAGAATCTAAGGATGAAGGGCTTGATGATGATGAGGATGGGGAAGATGGATATGTAGGTGACAATGAGGATGCTCCCCTTTATCTGGTCCTTCTTGACCTAGTGGGAGTTGGAAATTCCTAAAAATCCTCTTCCTCTATTGTAGATCTAGTCCTTCTTCAAAGTCTCTACGGAGAGATAACTGATAAAAATGCTCCAACTTGATTATGCAACCCTCCTAGTGATAATTTGTTGATGGGTGTTAGGAGGAGAAGGGAATGGAATGAATGAAGCAATATCTTTGTTCTACCCTCCTTCTAGCGCCAATTTGTTTATGGCATTTTTAGCACTACAACAACTCAGACAGAATACACATACTCCATCTCTCTTGAAAGCTAAATTTCTATCATCAAGCCTCAAGAAATTACCCCAAGATCTCTAATGTCAAGTCTTGACAATGCAACAAAACAACTCAATGATAAATGTGAAAATGATGGTAAGGGGAATTACACACAAATAGTGGGAGCTTCAATGTTTATCAAATATGCCAATAATAATGATGCTTTTGTGAGTCTTGTTTTAATGATGATTTAAATGAAACAAAAAAAGATAAGGGTTTGAGAGAGTTATCTAACTAAGACCTAAAATCAAGTATGTAAATAATAAAGTGTTTAAGATGGACCAATATTTTCTTAACCAAGATTAAATCCACAGTATCACAAAGATAGTGCAATCTCTAAAGGAATCAAATGATTTTTCATATTGCAAATATTCAAACATGCATTCAAAAATTCACAACTAAACTTTAAGTGCAAAATAGAGTAGGCCCAGGCTAACTTTACACATCAATCCATAATCAATAGATTGCTAAAAGTATTGACCTAAAGATTTCTCAACACCTCAAACACTTCATCATGAACATAAATGAACAACTAGCTCTAATATTAAGCATAAACTAGCTTACTCAAAATGAAATAGATAAGTAACAAGAACCATGCATAGATGAATAGCACATAGAAGAAAACCAAAGATCAATGTCTTCAATCGTAATTAACTTCATGAAATTTTCAACATTTCAAGTTCTCGGCATGTAATAGCTCAACAAATATTAACTTCTCACTAGCCTACTTACTATCAATATCCACTATAAGTCTTATAAATGAGGAGGAGACCTCCATTTATAGCACTCTCAAGTTAGGTCGGCCTAGATTAGGGTTTACAACTAGGTAGGCCATATAGGTCGGCCTTGACATCCTTTTAAAATTCCCCTAATTCAAATTTACAATAAACTATTATGAGGTCATCCTCAAAAGTCAACTTTTATAAATAAATAAAATCATGGCACAAAAATTGAGGTGTAGCTGACTTGTATCTTATCCTAGCTCAATGTAGATTACACACTTTTCAAGGTACTCTAGCCTCTCATCCTCATCCTTATCCTTTCCTTCTCAAAATTTCTTGAACCTTTATAATTCCAGTCATCCTAAGTTGGGATTGAAATTAAATTAATCCTTGCTTTTATTGAATTTAATTCTCCTTCATATTTAGCCAGGGTTTTCTCCCTATCAAAATAAAGTCCCTATTATTTATCCCAGCTGGATATGTGGATTGTAGCATCATCAATTTGATCTTTTACAATGGGACCAATTTCATTTTGAGAGTAAAATTCATGCCACCATTTCTGTAGTTTCCTAACATTTAAATTACTCTTGCAAAATTTCCTCCTCCCAATTACAATCTTGAAAAATGCATTACAACTATCAAAAACATCCTTCACCTTGCCCTAAGCCTTGGATATTTTCTTCGATGCCTTATGCTTGAGCTCAACTTTAGGTTTAAAGGCCTATATCCATTCCATGACCTTATGAATGTTCTCCAATGTGAAAACCACATTTCATCCGCAATACATCTTTAGGAACTCTAAGTATTATTTCAATTCCTTGACAATGGTGTAATCTAGTTCACTTGCACTCAAAGAATCGCGTGCCATATCTTAGAAATGAATGATTCCTTTTCTTGCAACACCTTTAATCATTTTCTCTATTTCACACTTAAACTCTCTATATTTATCTTTTCCCTCATAAGAGACAATCTTTTAATATCTACATACAACCTCCTTTGATAACAATCCTTCTGGGCAGGATCGCCTTCCTTCCTTTGGGCTGAAGGCTTAAGTGTTGGACATTTTGCCTTCTTTCAATTTGTTTCCTGCAATTTCTCCTTCTCCTCAATTCCTTGTCCAACCTTCTCAAAATATCCTGAGATGACTCCTAAAATTCTTCCTTCTCTTGTTCTTTAGTGGTGGGACCCAAATGAATGGTTTGCACTTTGTAATCTGAGGGTCTCACTTCATCCTTATACTTATTTTATGTAGGAGTTGTAACATGGATAAACCTATTATTGAACTCATCCCTAAAGGAATTTCAAAACCGTTAACACTCTTTTACTCTCATGGGATGTCCCCAAAATTCTAGAACTCATCCCAATCTAAGTCATCACTCACAATTATTGCCTTTTACATCAATCTCTTTTCTAACTACTCTAGGGTAGTTGGTTGCTCGGTCTTTGTATCCTTCTGAGAAGTATCTTGCTCTGATTGATAATGAGTACTATCCTCAATATTTTTTGCATTTACATATGTTTTCTCTTGATTTGGTTACTCCTCATTTTCGTCAAACTTATCCTCACCTTCAACCTTAGTAGATGGTATATCAATGTGCTCCCTTACTGGAGGCTAAGAGGGAATTTCCATTGTAGTTTATGATGTGTTCTCCTTATTTTGGACCTCCTCCTCTTACAATTGCTTCTCTAAATCACTCAATTTTCCTCCCTTTGGTGTAATAACTTCTTCATTTTCCACCTCTTCTTCTGGATTATTGGGGACATTTTCTTCTTCTCCATGCTACTTTCCAAGAGCACTAGAGGCATTTCCCTCTTCATTGGCTAACATTATGAACTAGATGTGTAATAGGATAATTATCTCCTGTAGTTGCTCTTTCCATTTTTTTCATAAGATCATTAGTAGGTGCCTCTTTAGTGTCCACCCTTTGCTCTTTATGCTCATCTTCTGCTAGAGTTTCCTTTTGTCTAGGATAATTTCAACATATATATACCCACAGCTTCTCTCCAATACTTTCAACATCAACCACTTTAAATTGTGTGGTTTCTTCTTTAGCAAACTTGGCCTTGTTGGTTTTGGCCAACATCTGCCCCTCAGTAATTATTTTTCTCTTTTTGGATGGTTGGGTCTCTTCAACACCCTCTTCATCAATCCCCTTTGAAGGCTTCCTTTCTTTTTCCACTGGGTGCCTCTTTTCTTTGCATTTAGCTTGACTTTTGGTTCTCCTTTTGATGATAAAATGTGATTTGTCTTCTTCCTTTGAAGTGAGCTCAACTGCATCATCATTAGTAGTTTGTGTTTCTTCCTTTGAGTGGGATTCGAGATCCCCCATCAATTCATACATAGATTTAGTCCCATCTACCTCCAATTTTAGAATTTGATGCTTTATCCATAACTTGGAGTATCATAACACAGCAGCATAAATCACATTAAGATCAACAATATCCTCCTTAGACCAATTAATAGGGGGAAGTGTCGTATCCTTGCACTACTCATAGTCATGGTGCTATAAGAGGTCTCCATCATCATCTACCCAGTCAGGGACATTGGCAATTCTATGCAATATGATCATTTTCAAGGATAACCTTGAGTACTTTCTTCTAATTACTTCAAACTCATCCCTACAATTAGCCCAATAGTCTTCTATGTGGATTTTATGCATGTATTCCTTGTTTTCCTACTTTTGAGCAATACCATATGGGTCAAAGTTTTCCCTATTTGTATGTGAATATAGATTGAAATACACCATCTCCTTCTTAGAGTAGTGAGAACTTTGGATAGAAGGGAAAACCTCAAGACTTCAATCCTTAAAGGGAACTCCATTACAAGTCTTAGTTTGTGCATATCATTTACCACTATGTCAAAAGCCACCAATTGCCTAGCCACTTCTAGTAGGATGATTTTATTGATTGGCTATCTAGGTAATCTCAATGGTAATGTTGGTGATCCTTGTATTCTAATATAAGATTTTTTTTGGAATTGAATGAACCATTGGCTATACTTTCTTATCAATTCCATGGCCTTTGTTGAAATCCTTACATGCAGTTCATCTTGGAAGAACCTTGTGGTGTACATAAAGAATGCATCATTTACCCTCCTATAGTTAGAAGTATTGAATTCCAGATAAAGTAATACATCACATATCCTATCTTGGCCAAGGGCCTCTCTACAACTCAACCCCATATATTTATTCTTCCTAGCTAGGATATACACTAGATAGGAGGTCATGGTAAACTTATTGGTTTCTTGTACATTTCTAAGTTGCGAGTCTAGGTTATCACTTATGATTCCTACCCAATGATAGTGTGTTCCTTTCACAATTTGAGAAATGATATAAAACATCCAACTTCAAAATATGAAAGAATCTTCTAACCCCATTACCCTACCTAGGAGGGTAATCATATCATTATATTCTAACTTAAAATCACTCTTGTGCAACTGTTTGGGAAACTTTGAGTAATGTGCCTTTGACTTTGCAATCCAATTATTGTTTATAATTAAAAATGCCTTATTAGGATTCTTGGCATAAAAGTCTTCAAGCTCCTTGCTATTAACCTTCACTAGTTTTTGATGTGACCCAATGTTAGTGGTCTCTGTTATGGACTCTTCTATTAAGCTATCCATGATTCTTCCTTGAGGTCCTATAATCACTCTTTTATTTGAATCATAATTCCTCACACATTCCAATACTAGCTCTGGATACTACAAGGTACATGAAAATCCTATCATTTGAGCCAACCCTATATAAGTGATGATTTGTGCTAGATGAGAAGGTGCATCCCAAAACATTCTCTGCTTGAAGTCATCATAGTCGAGATGCCCCATGTTGGTGTCATTGATATTGCTCCATGTTGAAATGATCTTGGACCTAGGAAAGATTCCATTGAATTCATACTTCATCTTTTAGTTATGGTATGGGGTTCCTCAAGACCAGCTTCTAATGTTTTTTCCTTAGATCCCTTTGTTGGACTAGTCTCAACCTGTATCTATTAGAAAGAGGCAATAATCATTATGGTATTAATCATAATCAAACATTTAATCTAACCATATTATCAAGATTCCCAAGAAAACCCCTAAACATTACATAATTGATCATCAAATCATCATGGAAACCACAAAATCCCATCAAAAATGTCTTAAAATAGAGCAAGAAAAAACTTCAAAATTTTCACCTCTTCGGGGATTTTGGTTACAAATAGATTTTGGGGAATCCATAACTAGGAAGATTTTTTAAAAGTCTAGACTTTCGGGGAATCCACAAGTGAAAAAAAATTTTGAAGTAAAAAAATCTATCTTAGTTTAAGTTAAAATCCCTTCACAACCATCATGAGATCATTCTTACAATCATAATAAGATCCAAAAATTCAAGCACTCATTCTCATCCAACAAAATTTGAAAATTTGGGGTCTAGGAGGATTTTCTGGGAATTCGCCCCTAGGCAGATTCTTTGAAAGGAATAGGACTTGGAGAATTCTCTAGGGGTGAAATTTCTGAAGGATCACATTCAAGCTATCAATGGCTACATAATGACTTGTGATTACTTCCTAAAAAATGATAACATCATATCAAGCACACCTTCACTATTAGCAAGACTTCGAGATTTTCACACTTGGACAGATTCAAAGAATTTTCTAGTAGGTGGATTTTATGAAAGGAATGACTCTCAAAAAATCCAAAGTGTACAAAATTTTTTAAAGGATGTGAAATCATTCAAAACTAATGAAGAATTCATCCAAGCCTACCTTGAGTCCATACTCATGCATAAAATAACTTAGCTAAAACTTCAAAATTTTGAATGGTAAATGGATTCATAGAATCCATGAGGCAATGAAATTTCTAAAAGATTATTCTTTGGAAAATATGAGTGTAGGAAGGTTCTCTGAAAGACTTCAATTCATCAGTGTTTCTTAGGTATTCTCTTTCAGGTGAAAAATCTAAGTGCCTAATTTACATTTCAATCAAAACTTAAGATTCTATATCATGCCCATGAGTCAAAATTTAAACATAAATTTCGTAATACAAATCAAACCGATTACCAGGATGATTTTATTACCATCAAACAAAAATCTAGGCATGATTTACACAAACGAGGGCACAATAAATCATAGTTAGGGCTTCATACTTACTCAATCAAACCTATCATAATGAAGCAACTACAAGTTATACATCTCATATGGTATCAAATGTAGCACATTCAAAACCCTAACTCCTATAAAAATAAAATGCACTAATTCATGACTGTAAATGAAAGTCAAAGAGCAATCATGGCGAACTCAAAACCCCAGTATGCATGAACTTGTAAATGAAAAATCCTCAAGAAAGCTCATGAATGATCACAAAACCACTCCTATGGGCCTCAAATAGGATGAACACACCCAACCGAGCAAACACGCCCACCCTAAATATCAATTAGCCATTAAAACACAATAGAAAACATGGGAAAACAATTCAATCCCAAATGCAACAACAAGGTTGAATTGAAATTTTAAAAAAAAAGGCATAAAACCCTACCTTTTGTGCTGAGAGATAAGAGGATTCTAAGTAGATGCACCTGCAAATTTGAATTAGGTCACCAAGAGATAAGGTCATCACACAAATTGCAATCACCAAATCATTGGAGGAAGAGACGAGCTCTTCCAATGCAACAAGAAAAATGAAAATAAAAATGTAACACCAAAAAAAGAGATAAATCACCACTCTAAACTACATTAAATGTGTCCCCATAAACCAACTGATAGATCATAAATGCAGTGAAAAGACCCCTCAAACTTTGGAAATGAGACTAGGTGATGGATCCGAAAAATCCAACAGGGACTGTATTCTCTGAGCAGACAAGACTTTTGGAAATCCTCCTAGTGGAAGATTTTTTGAATGGATAGACCTTCAAGAAATCCTCAAGGTGGTGGTTTTTTGAATGGATAGACCTATGAGGAATTCACCTAGAGGCGGATTCTCTGAAATAACACCCCTTCAGGAAATCTTGTAGGAGGCAATTTTTTTGAAACTTCCCTAACTTGTAGAGCTTGAAGACTTTAATCAAATTTTCTTGAATAGATGAAGTCCAAGGCATCACCAAAGATCAAAATGTTGAAAACGAAGGAACCAAAAGTGCAAATAAATCATGAATTCATCCAAGGTGAAGTAAAATCAAAACCTGAAGGAACTTGTCGCTTAAGGGGAAAAGCTCAAAACATAAAGCAAAATAGGAAACAAAATCAAGTAAAAAGAGGGTCCCTACATTTGGTGGGGTGTGTGTGCAAAAAGTACACAAGAACTTGCAACAATATCCAATCTATTGACATCAATGACAATATTTGCAACAATATACAACAATCTTCCTCTTTGGTATTGATGCCTACACTAACTTAATATGCAATTTCTCCACCTTTGACATCAAGGGAAAATGGCTATTGGTCTTCCTCCATACTAGCAAAAACATATAGACTCCCCCTATTTGTACAAACCTCAAAATCCTTCTCAAATTCTTCCCACTTTCTCCCCCTAAGAGGTAGCCTCCATCAATCCAAGGATAAATAATATGCCTTGAATAGCTCCCTTGGATAAATGCACCATCTATGCATCTAGTTAGAAGGAGGGGAAACAACCCCTAACTTATGGCTAAGATATTCAAATGTGTCTTTTGAAAGTTCCTTCATAAATTTATCTGCAACCTATTCCTTTATAGGTACATACACTAATCTTACTTGATCTACAACCTTCTCTCTTAAGAAGTGATACTTGATAGATATATGCTTGGTTCTAGAATGCATCACTGAATTCTTTGAAATATTGATGGCACTTGTATTGTCACACAAAATAGGAGTGGTCTCATCATACATTACCTTAATATCCTTCAATTTTTGATTCATCCACAAAACGTGAGTGTAGCGGGATCCTAGAACTCTATACTCTACTTCTATTGTTGATAAGGACATTGAATCCTACTTCTTACTATACCATCAAACCAATCTGTCTCCCATGAAGAAATATTCACCATAGGTGCTTCTTCTCCATCAATACTACTAGCCTAATAAACATCAATATATGCAATCAAGGAAAAATCATCACCCTTTTGATTCCACAATCAATAATCTAGAGTGCCCTTCAAATATCTAAAAATCTTGTCAATAGCTTTCACATGAGTTTCTTTTGGATTTTCTCAAAACCTTGTAACTAAGTAGATAGCTTTCATGATATCAATCCTTGATGTTTTTAAGTGCAATAGGCCCCCAATCATAGACCTATATAGAGTTTGATCAACCTTAGGTGACACATCATATTTTCTCAAATGACAATCTGTTACGATAGTACTCACTAGTTTGCAATCTTCCATACCAAACTTCTTAAACATCTCCTTGACATACTTTGCTTGAGAGATAAAAATTCCATCATTTGATATTGCAATTTGGAGTCCAAGAAAGAATGATAACTCACATATCATAGTGTAGACATGCAAAATTAACATTATGCATTCGATCGGATTCAGTCAAATTAGATGTCGCATTAGGACCATTCATCAATTAATCAGGTGCACTTTCATCCATTCATTAGGTAATTTCATCTCCTAGGATCATTTATTTAAAATGGGAAATAAACATTATCATCAACCTTTTAATAAATCAAAAAAATCCATTTAAACAAATCCTAAATCATATTCCATCACACAATTCAAATAAATCAATTATCAAAGTCCTAAAAGTCAACTCACCTAATCAGCATTAAATCAGCATAATCATCATCTATTTAATCTAACCCTGATTAAATGTTAATCCCATCCCACATGCATTCTCTAGATATCTCCACTTGCACAATAAATCAATTTTATTGATTTATTTAAAAAACCTCATTTTCCCTCAACATGACAAGTCAAACATTGCATTTATTGTTGTTTTTCTTGTCCCCCTCTCAGAATTTATTGCAAATTCAAATTCAAATTCTCCCTCTCATGGGCACTCTTCCCAAATCTTGTGCAACCATTGACCACTCACCACTTGACAAGTGTCATCTTCTCATTGGAGGATCTTTAGTCCCACATTCACCATCTTGTCCAATTTCTCATCAAGAAAATCTATAAAATAAGGCCTTCATTCTCATTCATGGATCCACAATTTTATGCAAGGTTACTCTCTTGGTTTGAGAAATAATCTTGTTTTCATTGCACTTCATCATCTTGAGCTATTAATCAAGGGTTGGGAAAGGGTCACTAGCACATGTGACACCAATCCACTATGGAATAGGTAATTTGTTGAGTGTTTTAATTATGCTTGTGGTTTTCTTTTATCTTTTGTTGCATTTTGGAACATTTGAAAGGTATTTCATAGGGTCATGCTTGAGGAATTTGTGATTTACTAACCTTGTTTGAAGCAAGTAGTCTTTTGCAGATTTCAAAAACATGCACCACACATAGAAATTTCAATTTCCTTCTACATCTCTTCAACAAACTTCTTACACATTTCATCATTCCCACCAAATATTATATCATCAACATAAACAAAGACTATTAGAATTCTTTCATTCTCAATTTTTATGTAAAGATTTCTATCTGTGGTACCTTTCTTGAATCCCTATTGAAGTACTTGTCCAACCTTGCATACCAATCCCTAAGGTATTTTTTGAAACCATATAAAGCCTTATTTAGTCTATATACCATTTTTGGGTCTTCTAATAATTGAAATCCATCAAGATGATCTACATTAACTTCTTTTAAGTCACCATTCAAGAAAGTAGATTTAACATCCACCTAATATACCTTGAACTCTTTGAGAACTGCAAATGCTAGAAATGTTTCGATTTCCTCTAATCTTTCTACTAGAGAAAATGTCTCCTTGAAGTCAATCCATTCCACTTTTGAATAGCCTTTGCATACTAGCCTTTCCTTGTTTCCTATCACCTCTCCATCTTCATTCAATTTTTATTTTTTTTTGACATATTCAGTTTATTTTTGAAGACCCATTTTTTTCCTATTACATTTTTGTCTATAGGTCTTGGAACCAATTTCCAAGTCTAACTTTTTTCTATCTAATTTATCTCTTCTTCCATTTCTTGTATCTATCCTTTATCCTTTCTCACATCAACAAAGGTATTGGGGTCTAGTCTTGACATTAAAGATAAGTTTACTTATTCATTTGTCCTTAAAAATATTCTTCTAGTCTACACTCATTCATACTTATCTCCAATTATTTGATCTTTAGAGTGATTATTTTCAACATACTTGGGATGAGTATTGGTGAATTTCTCACGTGCTTTATCCTTTTCTTCAATTTCTTCTTCTTCTTCTTCTTCTTCTTCTTCTTCTTCTTTTTATTCTTATTCTTCTAAGAAGGTAGGTTCATCTGACCAATAGTCTTCTTGCTCATGTATGATTTGGTGTGACTCTTCATCAAATTTAACATTTTCAATATCAACTATCTTCCTTAGCCTTTCACTATAGCACTTGTAGGATCTTCTTCTAGTTGAGTATCCAAGAAAGATTCCTTCATTAGATCTTGAGTAAAACTTTCCCAAACCTTCTTCATCTCTTTTGATATAACATCTATTTCCAAAAATTCTGATGTACTTGACAATTCTTGGTCTTCCATACCATAGCTCATAAGGAGTCTTGGTTCTTTCCAATCTTAGTTGACCTTTGTTAAGAATATAGACAATAGTATGGACTGCTTGTTTCCAATATATTACGAAAGTTGGCTTCATTCAACATTTTCCTAGCCGTCTCCTAAATATTTCTATTCTTTCTTTCCACTACTCCATTTTACTGAGGAGTTCTAACAGTAGATAGATGCCTCTTTATCCCATGTTCTTCTCAAAATTCCTCAAATTCATTTGACATGAATTCACCACATCTGTCATACCTTAAGCACTTGATTCTAGCATTCATTTGAAAATCTTAAAATGATTGAAATATTCTAATTTTTCTTTTAAGAATGTAACCCATGTCATCCTAGAGAAATCATCAATGAGTAACATGAAATACCTTTCACCTTGGAGAATATTTATCCTGGTAGGTACTCATAAATTAGTATGAATCATTTCCAATGGACTTGTAGAAGAATACTCCTTGGTCTTGAATCTTATCCTTGTCTTCTTGCCAATATGACATTCTTTACACATAGTGCTTACAGGCTTGGTAATCTTTGGCATATCTCTTACTATTTGGGTGGAGTTGATCTTCACAATATTATCAAAGTTAATATATCTTATCATTTTGTGCTATAGCCAAAATTCATTTTTTGTTGGAATATGGCTTTGTGTATTGTCATTGATGGAAACTAAAGTCATTCCCATGATCCACATTTCAGTATCTAGTCATACTGGCAAATAAAGTGAAAGTGTGTATTACCGATAGAAAACTTGAGGACTAGGGTATGTAGTCAGACAACTTCACCGGATCATATTTTTGTGTTGTGGATCTATAGAATAGCTTATTGAGCATGTGGATTATCCTAATATTGTGTTTTGTGGTGTTACATTTCCTGAAATACGAGTTTGGAGGTCCGGTAGGACACTTTTTTTTTTGTTTGTTTGTTGTAGCCGACTCAGGGAATGTGGCATGCTGTGGATGTGTAAAGTGGAATTATTAAAAAAAAAATCACATTCAAATGTTTAATTATTGGTCCTAGCTAACTTTTTTGGATACACATCAAATTTATTCATGATTTGGGTCAACAACTTGCAAATATTCTTAAGCTTTGTTGAGATGACTTGCAACAATTAAATCCTTAGTCGCAGATATATCTAGATGATCAATTACATCATTTTGATGAATGAAGAAGGTGTATTTGGTGTATGTTGCAAACATTAAAGGAGTATTTGAGTGATATCATGCATAGTTTCACTTGCGCATAAGGATATTGTGTGCGAACTTGAGCAGAGCAGAGTAGAAGTTCAATATTAGTTAGAAGGACAAAAGTTCATCATCAAAGTTTAACTGGAACTATAATCCAACATTGGTAGATGCTATTCAATTAGTTTATTTTCTTTGGATCTAATCCAAATCATTGTAAGGGTAGTGAGCCCATCCTATTGAGCAGTGAGCCTGAATGCAAGTGCATTCCCATTTTGTAATATTTCTTTTGGGTATACTTAGAACTTATTGTGGATTTCCCATCCATCGTGGTTTTTCCCCTAATAGGGTTTCTACATAAAAAAACCTTGTGTTATGGTTGTGTGGTTTCTTATTTTCTATTTTTGCATATTACTAGTGAATAAATGTTCTAAGTGGATTAAAGGTCAAAATAATAAAGTTATTTTTTGCAGAACACTGATTCACCCCCCCTCTCAGTGTTGTTTGTTTCCAACAATTGGTATCAGAGCTAGTTCCTTGAAAGAAGTCTAACATCTTGGGGAGATCTAGGAAAGTGTTCTCAATGGATACAAGCAGTCTTCAACAACAAGTTATGGCAGCTTTGGATGATCTTGATTAGTCAAAATCTGAAATATGGGAATTGCAAGATAATCTTGAGAATGTAGAAAAATTCATTCAGTCCTTGAAAGACAAGATTAATGAATCAAGGGAGAAAAGGATGGAATTGTGTGGTCAGCTGAAACAGAAGAGAAAAACCATGGAAGATGAACAACTTAGTTAGGTTTTGAAAGAGAAAACAAAAGAATGTGAAAATTTTTCCTAATAGAATGCTTCCTTGAAGTGTGATATGGAATCTATCATGATGAGAATGACCAAAGAAATTGAGGACAAGAAGAAGAATGAAGAAAAGTTTTCACAATCCTTGAAAAAAAATTCAGAACAATGAAGTTGACTAGATAATGAATTGGAGCAATCCAAGAATAGTCAGGAGGAGCTTGAAAAACAACTTGATGAATTCAGAAATGAACTTGCTATTGCAAATGAGTATAAGGAGAAATTCAATGCAAGCATAGCCAAGCTTGATGAACTAATCGAGGGACAAAGGACTAATGGTGACCAACTAGGTCTTGGATATGAAGAAGGAGAAAGCTCTAGATTTGGACAAAGGAATTCTAGACAAGGAAAATTTAGACAAGGGAATCAAATGAATGGACCTAGAAGAAATTTGGTAAGGCAACCTAACGCTCAAAGATTTAATGGCTATTGTTATACCTGTAGAAAATTTGGTCGTATGGCTTCTCAGTGTAGGAGTAGGGTGAATGCAAGTGGACCATCATTCTCAGGTTAGTTTTTTAGTTGCTATAAGTATGGTCATAAGTCAAGTGAATGCAAAATTGTGTTGAACAACTTTCATAGAGATGTCATATGCTATGTATGCAATAGACTTAGGCACATTTCTAACCAATGCAGATCAAGACAAATTTAGTAGAACAATTGGCCTAGATAGAGAAGTGTTGTGTGCTACAACTACACAAATTTAATCACAATTCTAGATTTTGTTGGAACAAAAGAGGTTTGCTAAAACAAAATATGCAACCAAATGTCAACGGAAAATGGAAAGTCACTACTGATGAGATCAAGAAGAAAATATAGAAGAAATGGGTGAAGAAGAATCCCTTTGTAGAAGGAAATGGATTAACACCAGAAGTCACTTCTGGTAATACTTCAGGAAATTGATTTTAGGCCTATGCCATAAGGGGAGCTATCAAGAAAAAATCCTAAACCCCCTACAAGTGATTGGTACTGGAATTCAGATGAGTCCAGTTGATACCTCTCAGATTTTATGGCATTAGTGAAGAATATTAGAGATCTTCATTAGAATTATTTGTCTCAGAACATAAAAGACAGTAAACAAGTTGAGTTAGGGCAAGGGAATTTATTGCAAAAGTAAAAGTTAGGTTCGAGGAAAATAAAATAATGGCTTCCACCCTCATTTTCCATTCTACATTCGGAAGAAAGAGGTCTGAAGAGCTCTGAGGTGATTATTGTCAAATTGAGGAGAGATTCAAGCATAGAGGAGAATCTTCGATCAAATTTCATTCTATCTTCAAAAGGTATTTATTGCAAAACCTATAAATTTGTGTGCTCACAATTATGTCTACTTCTTTATTAGTTGAAGTTAAAGATAGGCCGCGTCCAAAATTCAAATGGAATCCATATGTCTGTAGATATAGAACCACTAGGTGCAGTTTCATCGGTATCGTATGGTGTTCTACACATTGAAGATATTAGGGAATATGTGCACACAAATATTGAGTATTTGCATAGTTCACAGCTATTGGAATTGTATTCTAATCACATAGTTTAGAATATTATACTATGAAACCAAAATTCAAAACCCTAGAAGATAATAAATTTGTGCAATTCATGAAATTTCCCATATTCGAAGAAGATGAGTGGGTTCAATATATTCTAAGCCATGTCCATGATGAATTCATGTGGTTAGATGTGCCTTTCAAAATCTCCAAAGAAGCTATTTGTGTAGTCACAGGCTTAAATTCCACCGTTAGACTTCCAGTTTTGAAGTCGGTGAAAAATGATGTGGTTACTAAAGCAACTGGCTCTCATTGGGATAGAAGGGAAATGACTATAGATCATATTTCCAAGGTTGATGTAAAATTTGCATATGGTTATAGGCTACAAGATCTACCATTCGAGCTGGGAAAATTATGTATCTGGCACAACCATCTATACAACATATGAAATGATCAAACAAAATGCATATTTTGATTTGTGTGAGCTGCTTAGAGGTCAACTACTAGAGAATCTAAGAAAAATTAGGAAGGACAAGAAGAATGTATTTAAGTTTAGAAACTTGTTAATTTGTCTTTACTTCTACTTCTCGGGTGAGTTATCGAGAGTTGGTAAAGTGCAATGGCGTAATGATATGTCAGTAGTTGTGCAAATCTAGGATATACTATGTGGACTTGGTGATTGGAAAACCTGTAACACAATCCTATGGGGTCATTTCAAAAATTTCCAAAACTTGATGCATGCCAAAGAGAGAATCCCTACCGCAATAGTGGGACAGTACAAAGACACTATATATTTCATGATTGACATTGACTAGTGTCACATAGAAGTAGTTGATCCCAAAACAATTTGGATCATGCCTATGGGCTATGAAGTAGATGGAAACATTCTAAGGATGTATGTTGAACATCTGCTAAATTGGCCACTTGATCATAATGAAGAAAGGTTTGGTACATATGTAGAGAAAAGCCTACAAGTTCATTCTAAATTGAGGAAGCCAGTATCAATTAGAAAGGTAAGAAAATAAATAGAAGCTTTTGCAGAAATTATGGGTTTTCCAGTGGAAAAGCTGAAAGAAACAAGAAGGCAAAGAGATGAAGATGAAGTAGCTAAGAAGAAGGAAAATTCTCAATCAGCTAGTTCGGGAACATCTTCTATAAACACTAGATCTACCAGGAGTTCTCCTACAACATAGTCTTCTCAAGCCGAAGCCTCCAGAAGAAGGAAGAACAAAAGCTCAAGAACTTACAAAGTTGTATCTGAAGATGAAGAGGAAGAAAATGACTCTAAAGAATTATTAAAAGAATTAAAAGCTTTTGGGACTCATGTTGTCAAACTAAACAAGAGAAAACCTTCTAGCAAAGGTGAAGAAGCAAAGAAAAAGGATAAAGTTGACAAGCCCAGCATGTCTGTCGAGGAAGTTGAAGATGCAACAGTAAAAGATGGAAATCTCTTGCCACTCTATGACCTGTATGAGACTTTTGATGAATCTAGTAAGAAGATTCTTGAAGAAGCTATTGTTAATCACTTGATTTTTTTCAATAAAACGCTTATTGAAATCATGTTTGGCTTGCCTACGAGCCTATATAATGCTTTGGAATCTAGGAGAGAGAGTGCCAGAACAGAGGAAGAAAATATTAGAAAAAGAGTTATTGTGTGCCCAGAGATGTCAATGGAAGAAATGAATTTATTTCTTCTAAAGGTCAAAAAGGAATTTAGAAGCAAGTCAAGAGTCAATAAGCTCATGATTGGTGACACTGATGCAGTTATCAGTGAAACTAAAGTAAATTTGGAGGATTTTTTGTCAAAGGAAAAGATAAATATTGAAGAGATCAATACTGAACATACTCAAGGCAGTGAGGAAGTAAAAGTGAAGGTAAATGAATCAAAAGAAGGGAATGTGAATGAGGAAAACATGAATGTGTCTAATCCTTAGGATTTTGAGGATATTGTGATCTCTCCCAATGTGGGAAACTCAGAGACACCTATTGTAAATGAGGCAGTTGTTGAAGAAAAAGAGGCACATACTGAAGAAACTAAAATGCCTAAAGCCAATCCTGAAACAAATGCTCAAGTTGAAAAGAAAAAGTAGTAGGAAATTAGAATAGAGGAAGTGAAGGAATCTTTGTTGGAGTAGTAGGAAGAGCTAGATCTTGAGTTGGATGAAAATGCAATCAACCTTTCCACTCTATCTCCAATTCAGATGATGAAGGTCACTAAAATTGCCCAAGCCAAAGCTAGTGAAAATATATTCAAATCTCACATTGAGGACAATGAACTGTTAAAGCTTGCATCTTGATTCCTATAGAAAATAATGCCCACTAATGCTATGGAACCATCAGGTTCCTCCTCTGGTGAGTTGAAAAATTTAATAAGCTCTATAGATTCTCATTTTGAATCCTTTGAGAAATCAGCTCTAGATAAAGTGAAGGAGTTCAAAGAGAAGAGAGTTAATAGCCTAAAGGAATTGATTGCCAAAGATAAAAATCTATTAGGCTCTTGCATAAAGAATGTTCAAAGTACTATAATTGAAGGAGGTAAAGTGTACAAGTCTTGCCTAATTCTGTCAAAATTTACTGAAGTAAATGAGAAGTAGGTGAAAGATATTGAGCATCAGTTGGTTACTATTTCCAACACATTTGACCCATTAACCAACAGTGTTTGTCATCAAGAAAGTCAGGTAATATCTTTGCTCAACCAAATAAAGAATTTGAAGATTGAAAATGAAAGGATTATTGGTAGAGTAAGTGAACTTAGGGGGCTAATAAGTCCAAAGATTGAGACGATGGAAAATGCTTTGAAAGAACCTAAAGGTGTTGTGACCGCTCGTAATCTAGTAAATATTGAAACTGTAGAATCCTTGGAATATCTTCTTTGTGGTCACATTACTATTTTGGAGACTCTGAAAAGTGTGTGGGACTCAAACCTAAGTGGACTGAAGAATGTCTTTGCAGATGTCTTCAAATTTTTGTAAGTCTCTAGATATGTTTGTACAATTTTTCAATTTTGGGTTCCCCAATTTTGTCATTGATGTCAAAGGGGGAGAGAGTGAAGTGAAAAATTCTTTGATATTCTTAGGGGGAGTAGTATTTCACATTTTGGCAATGTACTTATCAGTCTTGACACTTATTAATTTTTCACTAAGTGTTGCCATTAGTTCCAAAGCGGGAGATTGTTGGAATATGGCTTTGAGTGTTGTCATTGATGGCAAATGAATTCATTCCCATGATCCACAGTTCAGTATGCAATCATATCGGCAGATAAAGTGATATAGTGTGTATTACTGGCAGAATACTTGAGGAATAGGGTATCCGGTTAGATGGCTTCACTGGATCATATTTTTGTGTTGTGGATTTCTATAATTTCTTGTTGAGCACGTGGATTATCCTAATATTGAGTTTTGTGGTGTTACATTTGTTTCAGTATGAGTTTGGAGGTTTGGTAGGACACTTTTCTATCTATTTGTTTGTTGTAGCTGACTCAAGGAATGTGGCACACTGTGGATGTGTAAAGTGGAATTACTCAAAAAAAATTCACGTTCAAATGCTTAATTATTGGTCCTAGCTGACTTGTTTGGATACACATCAAATTTATTCATGATTTGGGCTAACAACTTGCAAATATTCTTAAGCTTTGTTGAGCCGACTTGCAAAAATTAAATCCCTAGTCGTGGATATATCTAGATGATCGATTACATCATTTTGAGGAATGAAGGTGTATTTGGAGTATGTTGAAAACATTCAAGGAGTATTTGAGTGATATCATGCATAGTTTCACTTGCGCATAAGGATTTTGTGTGCGAACTTGAGAAGAGCAGAGTAGAAGTTCAATATCAGTTAGAAGGAAAAAAGTTCATCATCAGAGCTTAACCAGAACTATAATCTAGCATTGGTAGATGTTATTCAATCAGTTCATTTTCTTTTGGATCTAATGCAAATCATTGTAAGGGTAGTGAGCCCATCCTTTTGAGTTGTGAGCTCTAGGTAGTGAGCCTGAATGCAAGTGCATTCCCATTTTGTAATATTTCTTTTGGGTATACTCAGAACTTATTGTGGATTGGCCATCCACTATGGTTTTTCCCCTAATAGGGTTTCCATGTAAAAAACCTTGTGTTATGGTTGTGTGGTTTCTTATTTTTTGTTTCTGCATATTACTATTGAATAAATGTTCTAATTGGATTAAAGGTCAGAATAATAAAGTTATTTTTTGCAAAACACTGATTCACCCCCCCTCTCAGTGTTGCTTGTTTCCAACACTTTTTTTTGTCCTAGAATACAACTTCCATTAACACCCTTTAGGTTGTACAAGTTATTTTCTATCCTATCTCATTTTGCCACAAATTTTCCAAAATTTTCTCATCTAATTTCACACCCTTGATCATAAAATATGACATTGTATCATTTGTTGCACATTTGATGTACACTAAGAATATTGTGCTTGAGACCTTAAACATAGAGAGCATTTTTTTTCCTATATTTTCCATCAATACTTATGATTCCCTTTCAACCAATCTTTGCTAATGAATTATTTCCAAACTTGTCTGATCCATTATTCTATTTAACAAGATTGATGAATTTGTATTGTAACTTGTCATGTGACTTGAACACCCACTATCTATTAAGTAAAGATTTGTTTTTCCTTGAGAATAAATTTTTTTTGGACAACCATTGAATTTTCAACCTCATTGTTTGTTTCCTTGACTTGCTCAATAATATCTACCTTCTTAATTTTTGATTTTGCTAATTCACTTCCCCAATGTTTTAGTATATGTCCAACATTGTTATAGATTTGACATATCATATTGAAATCCACTAGAGAAGCAAGATAAATTCTAATTAAAAAATTTCTTCTATTCATTTCATATTTGGAATCCATAGCCTTATGACCATACTTATTGCAGATGAAAATATAATAAAAAATTCATGATTGAATATATTTTTGGCAAAACTTCTTACTTGGCATGGTCTTCCTTGAGGTTTGATTAGATCTGATTCTTCTAGATTTCTAGATTTTTCTTTCTCAAGCTTTGTACACTCATTTATCTAAGCTTCAATTATGGAATTTTTTTTTTCTCTCTTTCCTTACACATTATAGGTCTTCGAGAGTAAAAAATATTGAACATCTAGAATACTAAGAGGAGGGGTGAATCAGTATACCATAAAACCATTCACATAAAAACCATCTAAACATTATCACAAATATGACAAAATCAACAAGAGAAAACGTGGAATCAAGAGAATACATCAACACACATGAACACCAATATTTTTACGTGGAAAACCCAGAATGGGAAAAACCATGGTGAGGATTAGCTCACAATATAATATATCCAACTATAGAATATTACAAGGGATCACTACCAAGACTCACTATCCTTGAAAGGCTCGTAGCCTAAAGTAAATACAAAATATTTGGATCATTTCCAAGATACAAAATGATGTGGATCATTTCCAAAAGTATGAACTGATGAAATGCACCTTCCTTATGCTAGGGTTCAATTCTGGTGAGGCACAACACACACACACATACACACACACATATATATAGCACAATTATTTGCACATCCATACAATTTCACACAATCTACTTCTCTACCTCTCTCACTTCTTGCTAAAAATGTCTTACATATATACATATATATATATCCATGTTCACTAATTAGGTCAGCCTAATCAAAATTTTCATCATTATCCTCAAAACATATTCATCTTCACATATAATTAGTTAGCATGGACGTAATATAGACCCCATTATCATTTGTAACACATATAAAAACTTCTCAATGTTAATATATAATTAGGTTGGCCAGTGTTAGGCCAAAAACTCCAAACATATATGTAATCAATCAAACTTGTAACACAAAAACTTGTTAGCATATTGAATTCTCCCTTAGATGACATCGAGCTACTTATCTTCAACACCACACAATAACATAATCAAATATGAGAAAATGTGGAGTCTCCCATACCACTGTACTGTATGAACACTCATTGTAGTCTATAGATCAGAATATTTTCATTCATATATTCCAAATGCCTTCACATATCATTATGAAACTCCAATATATGATGTATCTTGTAGTCTTAATTCTATATACAAAGTCTTGTAAGGATATCTTTGTATAAGATAGAATCCAGACCAAAAAGCCAATGTACAAAGCTAGTGTATAAGTATGACAGTATTTCCAAAACTATCGATAACTGTTCCTTTCCAACCATACAACCTAGTTAGTTGAAACCATGTCAATAGATGCAACTAATATCAACATAGAACATATTATCATATTCTGATAAGATCTTACAAAATAGGATAATCCAGACCAAGATACCGAATTAACAAACTTCCATTACCGGAGAAGACAATCACCAAAAATTCCAATGTTATAGGTATCCAAATCCCACCGTTTGTTGACATTAATGAGAAAATCTCAATTTCCAATAATCTCCTCTCAATTTCCAACAATCTCCTCTCAATCTCCAACAATCTCCCCCTTTTTCATTGATGGAAACACACTATGTGAAAACCATTAAAATACTTCTTCCTAATTTTCAATTTTCTACCCCAAAAATAATTCACATGATACCTCTTTCTCTCTCCCCCCCTTTTGACATCAATGGAAAAGGAAAGGAATTATAATTCAGTAACATTTTTTTTGCATACCTGAACACTCCCCATGAGGAGTACATCCAAGATAGCTGAGCATGATTAGACAGAGGTGGTTGACCCTTGAAGTTTTCTAAGAATCCTCGTCCATGAGGATCTCTCTTCATCCCAAAGCCTTTTTTACTCTAACAATGTATTGCATAGATAATTGAAATAAATTAAGATATGTTTTCCTTCAACTAGAGTTCTGAGAGTAACATTAGATTTTAGAATCATGTCAGCTACTAAAAGAGCATAATAGACATATGTACACATAGTCTTGATTAAATCTCTGAGCTTCCTATATTGTTCAACCATCTCTCCTTTCACTTTATGTGATGTAAGGTATTCTTCATGCATCTTTGTCAATCCATACCAAGTTTGATCATCCAAATAAAGAGTAGGATCAAATGTGCTAGATGCATACTTGATTTGGGTTTCAATTGTGTTCACAACATATTTGAATCTTTAAATTGCATTAGACCAAGTCCAACAAAAATTGAATAGACTCTTGACCTCTTTCTCACACTCTTGAACATATTTGAGTCTTTCAAGTGTCATACTATGAGTAGAATTTCACTTCTCTACAATTTCCAATAATGCTTTATCTTCAACCCAAGAGACCATAAAACTTACAACTTTTCTTTTTAATTCATTGAATCTATAAATTAATGTATTTTAACTTTCTTTAGTGGACTGTGAAGAGCTAGTGACCACACTAGGAGCTACCTAAAAATGTGTCCTTCTAGCTAGATTCTTAAGTCTTCTTGGAGAAGGTTAAACCTGAGCAAATAATACATGAACCTTAGTGACTTTCCTCTTTTCTCCAGTTGAAAAAATTGATTTACCAAAGACTAACTCATATTCTTCAAGAACTTTAGCTATTTCAGTGTAGATTCCAAACCTAGGTCTGTTGGGGTCCTAGGGGCTGTTAATCAACAATGCAATGCAACCACCAGCATAGTCCTTCTCAATATCATATCCAAACTTAGTTATCCATGAATTTCTTGGTTCAACTGCCTTAATAGTGCAACTATTAGTGGTTATAATAAAGGTTATATCATTCTTGTATTTTGCAACCAATTCTTTGGGAACTTAGCTTCTTTTGTTCATTTTCCTTTGAAACTTTCTAAAGAATGCAGCAAGGGCATCTCCTTATGACTCCAAATCCCCAATATTTCTCATAAGTTCCTCAATATGATGAGATACGAGACTAGTATTCTCCCAAATAACCTCACCTATTCCAGGAATCTTCTTTATAAAGTAGAAAATTAGACATAAAACCAATGCACCATATTTGAATGTACCTTCCTTCTTGGTATCTCTTAGATTCTCCAACAACTGTTTTTGGAGTAGCTCATAGAGGTCATGTTCTATTATGTTCAAAACCATATCCAATGTAAGATCAATTGTGGTAGTGGATACATTATTGTCACCAAAGATCATTTGTGAAATAACTAGACTTGCATACTAAACTGTCGAGTTAGTGATTTCAACATGTGTGTTCCTCATCAAACCTTTTCCCCTATCACTATTGCATTTAGGAGTCAGTCAAGAGAATGATAAGCTAGTAACCTCCCTAATCACATCTTTGGATATCATATATGATTCATCAAGCCATACATATTCACCATGAAATTTGCTAAGAGCCATTCTGATACATCTCTCTTCATTACTAAAGTCCAAAAAATTGTTCCATACATCCAATTTCATTTTTGTAAGTCCATTGCATTCTGGTTTCAAGATAAATTCATTTCCAATTATTTCTTCAACCCATAATATGGGAGATTTTCCATAGGTAGATTCTTCCAATTTTCTATGAATGTATATCCCATCTTCAATCAATATAACACCAAGAGGAATATCCAAAAAGGCACCCAAAAGATTAGTTCCAAGGTTTTAATAGGGTACATTTTGAGCTCTAGTTCTGGTCTTACTGAATTGTCTATGATTCAAGATATATCCATCACATCCAACGAAATTCGACAAATAATTTAGATGAAATAGTGTATAGCAATAGCAACTTACCTCTTCCAAGACTAGATTCTAAATTACTGTTGTATGGATTTTCTCAGGTTTCTTCAAGTTTCATTTGGATGCTTCTCTTTTACAAATGTTTTTCATCAAATTTTTTTTCCTTAACATATCTAAATTTATTTATTTCATCCCAAACGCTTCTACAATAAATGATTCAGACTGCAAGTAGATCACCTTGAAATTCATGTACACTTTTATCCTTTCAAACTCTATAGAATTCATTCTTCACACATCTATTTTTGCAAATTACTTTCACATCAAATCTTGAATTTGTAACCTTAATAAATGAACTTATGTCATGATATGACATCATATATCAAAAGAGGGGTTATTAAATGTTATGATTATTGCTCCACCTTAAGCATTGCCTGGATTAATTTTTGGTGAGAGTATCTGTATTGGAGGATGGCACAAAAAATACTGATGATTCTAATTCACCTTGCTTAGATTCTCCTTACCTTCTCTAAATTCTTTCCATTTCCTTCTTTACTTCTATCAGATCAAACTTAATGTCTGGTTCATATCTTTTTACCGGATTGTTACTTCTCATGTTTTTGCTTCTATAGTCTTTGGCAAAATGTTATGTATTTCTACAATCATAGCAAAAAAATTGTTCCATCCATATTTTATTTTATTCAATCTATTTTTGCATTGGTTAGCCTTGTGTCTAAATGATTTACAATGATAACAATAGCCATTAAAAGAATAAACCATTTTATTCAAATTCTAATTTATGCAATGTTTAGTTCTATGTTCAATTGTTTTGCATTCAAAACATTGACTGGAGAATGATAAGGTATTTTCATCCATTCTATTATTTTGTTCTTCTTTCCTTTTACATTTTTTTCCTTATGTCCAAACTTACTACAAAAATAACAAACACCATTAAAAGATAAATACCTTTGAACATTAGGTTGTTTGATGGGAATCCTTTCAGTATTTATCCTTAGGTTCTTGAATTTTCCACAATTGCATTGAATCTTCATGTCAAGATATTGGTTCGACTTTGAAATTTGTTCTTTTTCAAACCATAAACCACTTTTGTCCATAACAGGTCTCTAAAATTTAATCAACTCATCAAGCATTGTAGTGCTTTCCTTGAATTTATCCTCATGTCATTTTCCCTTTTCCAGATCTGATTTTAGAATTACCACTTCAAGCTTTGCACACTCATCCATTTTTCTTTGAATTTCAACTTTTAGAAAATCTTCAATCTTTATCTTTTCTCCCAATTGTTCTTTCAGCCCAGTGATTTCTTCATTTGATTTTTGTAATTAGTTACTAACTTCTCCATATCTTTCCCTCAGATTATTAATACACTCATTTTATTCCTTCAACCTACCCTTCATATCTTTTTTTTCTTCTATATATTCAACAAAGTTCACTTCTAGAGGAATAATTTTTTTATCTTTCATGTATTCGAAATTCAGGACCTTCCCTAAGTTGTTAGGCTTCTTCAAAGGAACCAAGCTCTGATACCAATTGTTGAACATCTAAAATACTAAGAGGAGGGGTGAATCATTATTCCATAAAACCATTTAAAACCATTCACATAAAATACATCTAAAAATTATCACAAACTTGATATAATCAACAAGAGGAAACATGGAATCAAGAGAATACATCAATACACATGAACACTAGTATTTTTATGTAGAAAACACAAAATGGGAAAAACCACGATGAGGATTAGCTCAAAATATAATATATCCGGATATAGAATAGTACAAGCGATAGCTATTCTTGAAAGGCTCACAACCTAAAGTAAATACAAAATATCTAGCTCATTGCCAAGATACAAAATGATGTGGCTCACTACCAAAAGTATGAACTGATGAAATGCATCTTCCTTGTGTTGGGGTTCAATTTTAGTGAAGCACAATACATATATATATATAACACTTATTTGCACATCCATACAATTTTGCACATACACATTCGTATCTCCATCTTCATGTATCTTTCACACACTTTGCTTCTCTACCTCTCTCACTTCTTGCTAAAAATGTCTTACATATATACATATACATATATATATATATATATCAATGCTCACTAATTAGGTTGGCCTAATAAACTCTATCAACATTATCCTCAAAACATATTCATCTTCACATATAAGTAGTAAGCGTGGACCTAAGATAGATCCCATTATCATTCACAACACATATAAAAACTTCTCAGTAGTAATATATGTATACACCTAAAATCGGTTAGGATAATCAATTAATTAAATACAAGTTATTTAATTAATAAAACTCTTATTTCATCTACTTATAAATAAATTCTAGATTTATTTATATAGTTCACACTTTCTAATTCCTCTTATCTTACATCCCATTCCTCTAATTTTAATTAAATAAACAAATTCAAATAGTTTGTTTTATTTAATTAATATCTTCTTACTAAATTTCAATAATTCCAAATTTGAATTTAGTCACATGTCTACAACTTTTCCTCTTGCCACCTCATCAAGTGTCACATGAATTTAAATATCCTTAATATTTAAATTGGAATTATCCTCAACAAATTTTGAAACAACCTTGGACACTTGGCTCTTCCATTCCATTTATTCTCCCCAACACTTGGCAAAGTGTTCTATTAAAGGGAACACTCTCCATGATTCCCTCTAACTTCTTCATCCTCCACCATTGATCTTTTTAGCTAAAATATTGACCGTTGGTTGCTGCCACATCACAATATGCCTTGGAAATCATATAAATACAACATCATTCTCCAACATTTCATAGCCCAACTTTGAGCAAACTTACTCTACAGAATTTTCATCAAAGCATTTAGTGTTTGAGCATTTGTCATTGGAGCATTTAGCAATTACCATTTTAGAATAATTTAGTTTAGAATCATGGCTTAGTTATTAGCTGCATTTCCGTTATCATAGTAGCTTCATACAACATTTGCACCATAGCATTTAGCATCATATCTTTATCACAACATCATTCTCATCGCATCAATAATATAGTTTATCAATCATGTAGGAATAGATTTCTTGCATTCTACAACATTCCATTCTTCAGGTTGTCATTCTAAAGGTCATAAGTGCATAAACAATCTGAGAGCCATTATGATTTCATGAATCCTTGAAGATAGGAAACAATGGAATGACTTTAGGGAATTTGCTTTGGTGAATTCGATTAGTTTTGTGATTCAATTGTCTAATATAATACATTTCATTGATTGTGTGGTTTTATTGCTTATTTAATCACATTACACAAGTCACACGATACATTTTGGCTCCCACCGTGGGGCCTAGACCCATTTTTATTGATGTTTTCTGGAAAGTTGTTTACAGATCTAGATGTGAACTTCTATGTAGCACATTCGTGATTTATTTTGGTACATACAAAACATATTTTAGTGCATCCAATTCATGTTACGACACATTCAAAGCATCTTTCACCACAACTAGCTCATATTTCACTACATACAAGGGGTCTTTTAGTGCATTCAATGTATCTTTTAGTGCATTTAGTAGCTTTTCTAGTGCATCTAGTAGTTCTTTTATCACATAGGAGTGATCTTTTAGCACATATGAGTTCTATTTTAGTGCATCTAGTTTACCTTGCAGAAATTCAAAATTCTGAGAATTGATCAATACTTTTTATTTTGTAGGTACTTTTAAATGTTATCAAAAAAATTATATCAAACTATTGATGATGTTTGCAGGGGTTGGAGTTATTATTGTCTTCTTTTGATTAAATTAGGCATCTAGTTTAATTAAGAGGTTAATGAACACCCTATCCACTATGCTTGTAAAGTAGTAGGCCTATGCTCTCCCCTTCACTGGGTGACCAAAATGCCAGACTCACTCTTTTATGTTTTGATAGAACCTTTAGAAGGTTTGCAGTAGTGAGAAAAAATACTCACCCTATGGGAATGACCTAAGTGGGAACAAATTAAGCCATGTTTTCTGACCCACTATAATCAAAAGTGAATTTGAGGAAACTCACAATTCAACGATAGTGTGCATTGATAACCATCCCAAAATCCTTTGTTCTAAAGGTTGGGATGTCTCCTATGGGAGTTTGTCATTTTTCCACACCGAATGGAAACCCTTACTATGAACCTTAAGTGTAGAGGCTAGTCGAGTCAGTTTTTAAACACTTCTAATATCACAGTGCAAGGGGAGGGAAGAATTTTCCCCCAAGATACTCACCATATAACTATCAGGGATTACTGGCCAAAAGTGGAGGATTCGACTTTGGTTAAGACCCGAGAAAGGAAACAACACGAGTGCCCTCTAGGGGGTGACATGACTATGTGAGATGACATAGTTCTAAGATGTGGGCTGTGGTATTTTAAGTGACCCTTGACATTAGAAAAGTGTTTGATCTATTTTATCTTGTTTTAAACCTATGGAAATCAAAGGAATCATACCAGATTCTTGAACATACACTCAATGTTTAGCTCCTAGACTGGAAACAATTATTTTACAACTTGCTATTGTGTTTGAAGTCATTATTCAAGAAATCATCCATTTAAGAACACTTAATTTCCATAATTCATAAACTGGAAAAAGAAGACACAAGTCATTGTTCAGAAAAGATCCCCTGAAAACATTCATTTCACTGATTCAAAGCAAAATAAATAGACATATTTTCAAAAATACTAAACACTTCTAGATTAGCACATACATTCCCTATTTTAGCACATTGATTCCATCTTTTAGCGCATATAGGGCATTGTCTGGTGCATCTAGGTGACAGTCTAGTGCATCTGAGTCATTTTCCAATGCACTTGGTCCATTGTCTAGCATATCTAGGTCATTTTCTAGAGCATAGGTTCCATTTTCTAGCACATTTGCAAAATTGTTTAGCGCATTTACCTGATATTCCTATAGAATACCAACTTGAATCATATCTAGGGGTAGTCTAGCATATCATTGACTTATTTTAGCATATTTAACCCATTTTTTGGTGCATCTGAGTCATTTTCTAGTGCATTGAGTCCATCTTTTAGTGCATTTAGTTGATTTTCTGGCGCATTTGGTTCATTGTTCAGCGCATTGAGTCCATTTACTGGTGCATCTAGGGCACAACCTAGCGCATATAGGTTGTTTATTAGTGCATCCATTCCATCTTTTAGCGCATTTGTACCCTATTTTAGCACATCCAGTAAACATCAAACTAGAGAGTTAAATTCTCCATTTGTCTAACATTTGAAACTAGAATTATGGATCCCTGCCAATACAAAATCATTCCTCAGTCACACCAATGTCTTAGAATTGATGAAACAGGTCTTTATAAGTGAAATTATCCAAACTAAACTAAGATATAACATCTTAAAGCTCCCAATCATCCATCAAACCTCTGATTGTTAAGCTAAGTTTCATTATTAGGATCTGCCATCCTTCATCACAAAACAATGCTATATAATCAGATTTAACTTAGTCTCATCACTAGGATTTTTCATTCTATTTGACTTAGTTATTATCCTTGGCACCCTCCAAAAAAGATCAAAGTTTAGTAAAATTATAACATTTGTATGCCCGTTCAAACAAGATCCCAAAAGAAAAAACTCAAGGAAAAAGAAATTGAAACTCAAAACACCATGGTTGAAGGTGAAGAAAATCCATTCCACAAATTCCACCAACCTGAAAAGTGATGAAATTACTAAGGAAGACATTCAAATAGCTCAACAAGATCCCAAATTCCACAAATTCATGGAAAATATTTTTGAGAAATATGGAGAAAAATGCTTTTTAATGTTGGCTAATCAAGGTATCAAACTTCCACATGAATTTTATGTTAATCAACTAAAAGGAGCTCCTAAAAGGACTAAAAATAATCCACCAAACATAGATCTAGTGGCTGCATTAATTCATCAAATGAAAAATCTCCAGCAACAACTTCTTGACATGTAATGAGGAACCACAAAAAGGTATCTTATACAAGACATTTTCCTATATCCCTTTGACCAAACTGTCAAAATGATTCCTTTTCCCAAGCATTATGAATTTACAAAGTATGATAAATACAATGGTAAAACATACCCTATAGATCATGTGAGGGAATTTCAAACCATGAGTTTTGAATTTTCACATGAAGAGACTTATTTGATGAGATTGTTTCCATGAAGCTTGGGTGGACAATGTGTGGAATGGTTCTCCAAAATTTCACCAGGTATTAAGACCTTTGAAGAGTTGGTTAATAAATTAATCACTCAATACTCCCACAACATCCAACATGAGATAACCATGAAAGACCTTTGCAATACAAAACAAAAAAAGGGTGAATCATTCCTCATATTTTTACAAAGATGGAGAAGATTGTTTACTAGATATGCTCATCCCATACTTGAAAAGGAAAAGATGGAAATATTCATTGATAATCTAAATGATGAGATGAGATATAGACTTGAATTGCAATGTCCACCTACCTTTGAAAAGATGATTGAAAATGGACTGAAAATTGAAGAATCCTTGGTCAAGAGAGAAGTCTTAAAAAATTACAATGAGGGAAACAACTCAGCAAATTCTTCCAATCATTATAATAGCAATGATAAACCAAAGTTTTGGTAAAGAAACAAGAATGCTAGTAACAATGATGTTGTAGCTAAAACAAAAAATGTAAAACAAGTATTTAACTTGATAGCAGCTGCCACCAAGACCAGCCAAAACACCAACCAAAACACCAATCAAAACATCAATTAAAACAACAATCCAAGCAATGCTGAATCTAAACCACCACCATATCGAACATCATCAAATCGAAGAAGATTTAAAACTTTGGGAAAGTAACTTGAATCAGAATTAAAGGAGCTTCTTGCAGCCAAGCTTATGACATTACTAGAGGCAATAGATTGGGAACCAAGAGTTAAACCTTCATGGTGGAATGAAGCACATTATTGTGACTCTCAAAGAAACAAGGGCCATAAAATGAATGATTGCATGCAGCTAAAACATTTGGTACAAGATTTTATTGATAACAAGACAATATTTGTAGAAGGACCTCAAACAAACAATGATCATGGAGCATTCAAAAATCCTTTACCAAACTATGGAAAGGGGGAGTCCACTTCATCAAACACCAAAGGGAAAAATGTGAACTATGTTTATGATTCTACCATTCTCCATATTGAGGTAGTTAAGGATCAAACTAAGGACATCAAAATCAAGGTCCAACAAGACATTATTATAGTTGAGGATCAAACTAAGGACATTAAAATCAATGGCCAAAAAAACATTGTTACAGCTAAAAATCATCTTCATGACATCAACACCAAATCACATCAAATCAATGACCTCATACCAATAAATCTGATCACAAACTTTGCTAAAAATGATAATTAGATTAATGCCATTAAAATAAGAGAAAATCAAGATTAACAACTAGTCAACACAACCACAAGAGGGAAAGCCAAAGTAATATTGAAAGGAGCTATGTCTAAAACACCCACTGCTTCCCCTACAACTCAATATAACATAGTTGATCAATTATAGAAAATCACAGTTCAAATACCCATATTGGAATTACTAAAAAATTGACCAACTCACAAAGAAGTTCTAGAACAAGCTCTAGTAGCCACCACAATACCAAATAATCTAGAAGTTTTCTAATTCCAAGCTATGGTGGGACACTTGACCACACCTCATTTCTTATCATTTTCTAAAAATGATGACGTATCACTCACCCATCCACATAATGCTTCCCTACGCATTGAGGTTTTAATTCACAAACAACGGGTCAAATGTTTTCTAATAGATGGTGGAGCTGGCCTAAATATTTTCACTTTAAAACTCATCGTTGCACTTGGATATTCAGAAAATACAATTAATGCTAGAAGAAAAATCACTATAAAATCCTATGATGATGAAGAGAGATCCTCCCAATGATTGATAGTGTTACGAATTCAAGTGTGACTAGTTGTAAAAGATATAATCTGCCAAGTGTTAGATAAGGAGTTGACATACAATATACTCTTGGGATGTCCTTGGATTCATGACATGCAAGCAGTGCCATCAACGCATCATCAATGTTTGAAATTCCCCTTCAATGGACAAGAAATCACCATTTCAAATGATTCCAACAATCCTCAATATTGCAATACACTCAAAATAGTCCAAGATACTTTTGTGCTACATAATAGGGAAGCTCCCACTCCTAGTTCATCCAACACTGTAAGACAACTAAATTTCTTATCAAAATGGGTTGAGGAAAAGGACCAGTCAAAAGATAAGGGTATCAGTGATTCTACTCCATCAAGTAACAAAAGTCAATTAAATTCCTCATCAAACCAGCTTGAGGAAAAGGTTCAGTCAAAATAAAAAGGCATTGGTGATTCTACTTCATCAAATCATGAAATTCAACTCAATTCCTTATCAAAAAAAAATGAGAAAAAGATCTAGTTAAAAGAAAAAGGCATGGAGGAATATTCATTTGAGCAATCATTATGTCTATCACAACTCTTATCTTCTCCTAAGTTATATGGAAAACCATCCACATCAAGACAACAATCACCACAACCAACCATGCTCTTTCATGGTAATTTTGTAAAAGTAGGCACTTTAGTGGATGAATCTGAAGATAAGGATGTTTTAAACTGGCTGTACAAAGATGAAGAATCATCCCAAGCATCAACTTCCAACATGCTAACTGAACCATATGGTAAAGGGTTTACAAGTATAAAGAAGATGGGATATGATGGAATAGGTCCTATCAAAAAAATAAAAGAAGGCATTGTTGAACCAATATAGCCTATCATAACCAATTCAAAGGATAAAATAGGGCTAGGATACAAAGAAGATTCAAAAGAAGAAACCAGATAGTAGATTGTTGAGAGAATCCTTCAATTATGAGATAGTTCTGAAATAGATTCTAATGAGTATGAATGGGGCTCACTCTCTGAAGAATCTTGTTATGACAAAGAAATTAATGTGATACAAAGGTATGCACCAACACGTACAGAGGGAAAAAACTTAGGGTCTAGACCTCTTGAATTTGGATCACAACATATCAATGACTCAAGTGAAGATGATCAGACTTCAAGTGAGATAGATCCTTCAGAAGAGAGTAACATCATAGACCTTGACATCGCTATTGAATAATTTAACGACATTGCCATCATGACACTCACTCCTTTTGACCTTAGACAATCTGACGATTCCTTGCCATTGGTACACCCAAAACTAATTGACTGGGACCAAACCGAGCTACTTGACATACCTATCTTTCTAACTGATGATGCCATTGTGAACTTCCTTTGCTTTGATAATCCTAAAACATGTTCCATCATTGAATCTCACAACCAAGCTTCAAACAAGGGGAGTGCCAAATCTCTTAGCTACAAAACAATGAATATCAAAAATAGATCTAATGGTGAAAACCATTTAATGGAAGTATTAGATCAAGAAAAAGTAAAAATAAAGAACACATCTGATGGTGAAAACCTCTTTGAGGCACCAAAAGATGGGAGATTTGACACTCTTCCCGAGCACTATCATGAGAGATCTTTAGTGCTGATTGAACCTACAGTATCCATCAACATTGGTACAACTAAAAAATGAAGACCCCACATCTAGCAGCATCCATGACATAGGAAGAAAAACCAAGCTTCACTAAGTTCTTTGAAGAGAGACAAATTAACTTTTCTTGGTCCTACACTGACATAGCAACAATAGAGGTATCTTTGGGCACTTTATTGGTATAGGAAGATTCTACGGGAAAAGAAAGGGTTATTTATTACATCAACAAAATATTGAATGGCTATGAAATCAACTACACATTTATTGAAAAAGCTTGTTTAGCCGTAGTATTTTCTACACAACAATTAGGACACTACATGTTAACCCATACCATCAAACTCATAGACAAAAAATGATCCATTGAAGTATCTACTCAGCAAAGATACCCTAAAAAGAAGACTAGCCAAGTGGGTAATGATATTAAGTGAGTTTGACATTCAATATGTGGACAAAAAAGCAATCAAGGGTCAAGTGATAGTCGATCAGCTAGCTGAAGCACCATTACAAGATGATCATCCCATGAGCATTGAGTTTATAGATGATAATGTCCTTACAGTGTCAACACAATAATGGATGTTATATTTTGATGGATCTTACACGCAACATGGATCAGGTGTAGGAATCCTATTTGTCATGCCTCAAGGACACACTATTCCAAAGTCCTATAGGTTGATGTTTTCTTGTAATAACAACATAGCTGAGTATGAAGCATTGATCATTGGAATTAAGGTGGAAGTCGAATGGAAGATCATGGAGTTGCAAGTCTATGGTGATTCCCAACTAGTCATAAATTAGGTGAATAATGATTACTAGACAAAAGATGACAAATTGATGCCATATAAGAGAATGGTGGATGACTTTAAGAAGTACTTTATAGAGATCAAATTTGAGTAGATTCCAAGAGTGGACAACAAAGTTGCTAATGCTATGGCGATAATTTCCTCTCTCCTATAGATACTAGAAAAATGAGCTCATTATGAATTCATGGTGGAACAACTATTTAACCCCACCTATGATAACCCTGAATCCCAAGTCATATACCATCTAGTCAAGGCTAAAGCTTCAATCTATGTGAAGATCCACACATATCTAAAAGACAATACCCTACCACTAGATTTATCCCAAAACAAAAAATGAAACTTTATTCGACAAACAACTCGATATACTCTTATAGCTTATGTACTTTATCAATGAGGTCTTGATGGTACTCTCCTTTGGTGTCTTGAATGTAATGAAGCTAAAACAACTTTACACAAGGTTCATGAAGGTATATGTGGCACTCATTCAAGTGGTCTAACTTTCGCTAAAAAACTCCTATGCTTGGGGTATTACTGGCCAAATATGGAGAAGGAGTCTTTTCAATTTGTCAAGAAGTGCCAAAAATGTCAAATCCATGGAAACCTAATACACGCACCAACACAAGAGTTGCAACCATTCACATCAACATGGCCTTTTTTTCAATGGGGACTTGACCTTGTTGGTAAAATTCAACCGTCATCTTCCAATGGGCACAAATTCATCATCACAGCCACATTATTTTACAAAGTGGATTTAAGTTGTTCCCTTAACCACAATCATAGGAAAATAAATTGCCTCTTTCATCCTAAATTACATTATCTATCGATATGGCATTCCTCAATCCATTGTTACTGAAAATGGTAGACCTTTCAAGAATTAGGATGCCCAATAACATTGTGAAAGGTTTCATATCCAACATCAATTTTCTACACTATACTACCCTCAAGGAAATGACCAGGCAGAGGCCTCAAACAAAACCATTTTGAAAATCTTAAAGAAAACTATCAACGATGTTGGATGTGACTAGCATATTCAACTGAACCCTAGTTTGTGGGCTTATAGAACCAATATTCACACCCCAACAAGAGCCACACCATATGCTCTTGTATATGGATCCAATTCCATTTTACCTATTGAGGTTGAGCTACCATCACTCTATATATCACTAAAGGGAATCATTTCATTTGAAGATTATTGGGTGTCTAGGCTATGAGACTTAGAATTGTTGGATGAGCATCATCAACAAGGTGTGGATCATTTGAAAGCCTATCAACAAAGGATGTCCAAGAGTTATAATCACTGAGTAAAACCAAGAGCATTTTAGGTTGGTGACTTGGTCCTGAAAGAGAATCCACAAAATCAATAGGATCAAGAGAAGAAGGGGAAATTTGAACCAAACTGGCTAGGTCCCTTTGTCATCCTATTAGTCTATAGATCTGGAGCCTATCAGTTGTCTACGCCTGAAGGGGGTTTGTTCAAAGAACCCATCAACAACCTGCATCTCAAGAAGTTCTACACTTGACTCATCTAGTGCATGAAAAAAGTGTTGAAAAAATACAAAAAATGAGAAAATGTCCTAAAAAAATTGTTACCTTGTTGAAAACCTGGAAAATAGGCATCTTGGTGACAACAAAAAAAGTAAAAAAGAAAAAAATTACAAAACAAATCAAAAATTTGAAAATACTGTAAAAAAAGTAAAATATCAAAAAAATCATAAAATCTAAAAAAAGTGCAATAAAATCTAGTGAGAACCTAGAAATAGGCACTATTTGTGATAGATTAGCTTTTCCATCTATTTGAGCATGTGTTGACCATTCACTTTTGCCATCATTCTTCTTGTCATTGGAAAACCTCATGTACATATCTTGGCATTGCAGTCGTGTCTCACCCTGGATTGGGGAAAAAATCCTAAACTCATTGGGGGAAATAAACTTTGAGCTTAAACCAACAGATAAACATCATTTAGAAAACATAGAAAACACAATGATCATATTGCAACTTAACATTGAGCATCAATCATTAGACTTTGCACATCAATCATCCATATCTAATAGCTAAATCAATCGATCAAAACAAATTTAAATGGATGATGTTCCTTCTGAATCATGATTTTATCACTTTGGAGTGAATGTTCAATTGTTGTACTTTGATTTTTATTATGATATCTTCAAAGCACCTCGAGGATGTCAAAAACTAGAGAAGCTATGGTCGAGAATGATATTTTCTTTGTCTGTTATCTGTGAGTTGATCATTACTACTATGAAAATTGTGGCAGGACATGCTCTACAAAGTATCATTGATGACATTTCGAATTTGCATTGGAAAACAATTAACTCTTGTCTATTTTATGCAAGCAATGCTCAGGTCATCTCAATTTAATTATACCTAGATGCTTGTGTTAACTTGCAATATCAAAATTCATGAAAGTAGTACTCAAGTCATCATGGTCTAATTCTACCATTGATGTTTGTACTCACTTTCAACATTTTAGAGGCTCAATGATGATAAAAGCACAAAAAATCAACTGATAAAATGACAACTTTGCATATTTAGATTTGCATGGTTAAGTTAGATTGCATCCATATTAGATTTGCATCTGTATTTATGGATTTTCCAAGGCTGGAAACATTTTAAAGTGATGTTATCTCTATCATTAAAAGATTGAGTATACTTGACATTAACAAAAACATATCATTCTCATGTAGTTGCATAATCATTTGCATATCATACATACATTAGAAATCATTATTACATCATACATTCATTCACGCATTACATCACATATATTTACATCAAGAAAATACAAAAATAAAATTGCATCACATATCATTTGCATAATAACATTTATCTCAAATAACATAAAAACATAATCCATAAAGCATTTAGAATCATAATCTATGCATTATCATATCATCTTTGCATCCATACATCAACCATAACATCATCATATTAAAACATCACATAACACATAACATAGAAATAAAATGGATCCATCATAGGAATCCATCATATGATCATATAGATAACATATGGATCACTAATCATCGCTGCATATCATATAAATCTCAAAATCACAATGTCAAGTATACAATGATGTCTAGAAAAGTGGAAAGATACAACATCAAAATGGCAGTGAATCAATATCTCAACATAATCAGTGTATACATCATCAAATGCCAAAAATACATAAAGGATCATCACAATGGCTATGTGCTATTGCCCCTAGACAATGCTAGTCCTATACCTCCTCCTGCACCACCCAACAGCCCTACCCCTAGATCTCTGTGAGGTGGTGGCCCTGAAACACCCCTGCTAGTAGTCTTGGAATGACTACGAGAATTGATAGATTGAGCATAACTAACCTGATGCTCTGGAGGCACCACCTCATGATATCATCCTCTATAATACTCAGCCTCCCTAATGGATCATCGTACCTCTCAGAGGTAATACACTGTTGATGTGCCCTTAGCTACTCTCTACAATCACTCTAACAAGGCCTCTACTTGCTCACATCGTTGTCTCAGGTTATCTATCTCTATGGTGAGCATAGCAATATGATCCTGTTCTTGTGCTTGTGCCTATGCCTGGGGTTATGTCTACATCTAACCCTATATCTAAGCCATTTGACTCTGTAAGCCCTATACCTATGACTATAACACAACTATCTATGTCTGCTTCTACTATGAAGGCAACCGAATCTGAACATGTTGTTGTGCTGCAACCACTAGGGATCTCCCCCTCTAGGGTACTTTGAAGTCTCACACATCTAGCACTAGCCCACCACCATCCTCATCTCCATCACCGCCACCATCTCCTCTACCTCCTCCATCCCCATTACCATCATCTCCCTCATCACTACTCTCTCCCTCATCCTCATCATCAACTCCTCCACCCCTCCTCCGTCTTGGTGCCTGCTCATCATCTAATAAAGGTATCGACTCATCTAGACTAGATATCTATAGGAAGGGATGTGAGAAGTAGTGGGCATACTCTTGTGATACTATAGCCTCTATAATATTTGGATGGTAATCCCATATCACTAATTGTAACCCCTGATACTCCTCAACCACTACATCATATGATAAATTGGGTCCCCACTCTGGTATATCCACCCATTTCCATGCATAAAGATCCACTCCTTGGGGCATGCCCTATACTTTGCCATACTATCACAACACTCTCCCAAGCAGGAATCTTTCTATGATGAATTGAGTCCTCCCAATCAGATATCTAGTTGTGAACACATACGACATCTTAGTGTCATCCTCCAACCACTGCTCACTATCAAGATATGGCCTCCATGTAACTATATTGAGATCATCCAATACCCTCCTCTAGTACTCTAGTTTTCCCAGCTTATGTTGGATAGCTAAACCTGTGTATCTGTGAACATATGGACAACCGGTTGGTCATTGTCTATCTATAACGGGATAAGTGACAACTATATGATCCCATGCCCATATCTGTAGCAATGTAACTCCAACTGATAAACTAGATGCTCTAAGGTACACAACCTAATGTCGACTTTGGTGCAAATGTGCAAGCATGTAGAATCCCTAAGCATATCTGGTCCCTTGTGTAATCATGGTCTCCAAAATCTGACCCCAACTGATTGAGAGTCCCTTTGACCTATGGTTGGGACATAGAAATCCTCCAATAAATCTAGCTAAAACACATGGCAATGTTGCATATGCATCAACCATCTCTCGCCATGGAATCTCATAGCTTCAAATCTGATCATCCTCAAAGACTCTCCGTAATGCATATGTACCTCCCTGCTTAGTGGAATCATATAGAGCTAGCTCTCTAACAACAGGAATCCTCAAAATATTGTAAAAATTCTCTAGTGTCACTGTCATCTCACCAATGGGTAAGTGGAAGGTGTTGTGTTCAATGTGCCACCTCTCTGCTAAAGTGGTTAGACATCCCCTATTAATCCTGTGCCAAGCCATATCTATCAAGGAAGTCAATTTGCATCATCCAATCACATCTAGCTCAACTTGCACCAGATGTGGAATCAAATCCTAGGTCCTCGGGAATCACTCCCGAGACTGAAGGGTCCTCAATGGCTCCTATCATCATAACGTATCACAAATCAACAATCTTATCAATCAACTTATCAGTCTAATCAACTTTGATGAGATTTTGATTACATCTCGTGAGTGTCTATCATTGATCCTAACCTATCCAGAGGTCAATTATCAATCTATCATTGATCCTCACCTATCATGAGGTCAATCATCAATATATCATTGATCCTCACCTATCATGAGGTCAATCATCAATATATCATTGATCCTCACCTATCATGAGGTCAATCATCATCATCCTATCATTGAATCTCACCTATAATGAGATAAATCATCATCTAATCTATCAACATCATCAAACAACATCAAATCAACAATCATCAAAATCAAGGAGTCTAATCTAAAATTCATCAGTCTAGTTTAAATGCACCGAAACATTTTCTATGTGCTAAAAACATAGATGCACTAGAGAATTCTACCAATGTGCTAGAACAGGGTCTCTATGTGCTAAATTACCATATCTGCCATCAAATTTCATCAGTGTGTTATTTCCCTCTATCAATGTGCTAAACAATTTGATGCACTAAAACATTGACCTAATGTGCTACAAAACATCACCTATTCACTAAAACTATCATTGTGTTAAAAGATTCTATGTATGCACTACTAAAGTCTATGCATGTGCTAATTTTTTATATGTGCTAAAAATTAGAGCCTATGCGCTAATCTACCTAATGCGCTACAATAGTGACCCGATGAACTACATTAGAGTCTGAATGTGCTAAAATGCGAAAAGGTAGAATTTCAAATGTGAAAATGTGGGAAAAATGACATTCAAAATTCACAAGGAGGTTTTTTGGGGTACGTACCAGAGGTCCATATGCGGCCAGGAAGTTGTGATGTTGCATGCACTCGAATTGGTGGGTCTGGATCAGAATCACCATCTTGCTCAATTTGCACTAGGTTGCTCTAATCACTCAATTTTAAAAATCCAAATAGTACAAATGAACTTCAAATCACATCTTTTATCCTTTTAAAGGGTGATTAAGTGGGATTTTTTTTTTTTGATACGTAAGGGTTTGGTATTTTATATTAATTATAATAAAAGCTTTACAATACATCTGCTATAGAAAGTAGACCATCACTGTTTCCTTCAAAAAACTTACAAACAACTGCTATCCAACTGAGAAGGAACCAAAACCTGCAACTATGGTTGGGATCGAGCCAAACCTAGACAATAATTAACCACTTGTCGAAGGAAAAACCCCCAAAATAAATAACCGCCACCTTGCAGAAATCCATTCAACTTGGCAAAAGAGTCAAAATCTTCCACCCAATCTAGACTATCTGCCGAAACTAGCCCCACTTTCCTCTTCAGGAATTCCACCACCATCACAGAAACCATTTTGTGCTTCATGAGCTCCACCTCTTTCAAGTCCAGAAGGAAGGGAAAAAATTTAATTGCCTCATCCTCATTCCAAAGTTTTTCCAAGTCCGCAGGCCTCAGAATTCCTCTACCCACAATAGCGGCCTTTAACATCTCATCCAAGCCGCCTAACAAGTCCTCCTAAAACAACCAGTCCACCAATGCCCTAGCCTCTACCTTTAAAATGCCAGTATCCAGCAAAGTCGCGAGGAAATTAGAGGGAATATATGTATTATCCCTTGCGTACTCCTTCCTCTCAAGATGGCCTTTCCCCAAAGCCATTTTCACTGCAACCAAAACCAGAGGATTCAGGTCACAAATAATTCGCTTAAGCCACTAGTTGGTAATCTACTTGAAAGTGCATTTCCTTTCTGTCTTGTGCAGAGAGATGGGAGTGTCTACACCGAACGTCTCCAACCCCTCCACCGAACTAGAAATCATGAATTTTGATCGGCCATTCAAAACCATCACTACAGGAATGCTAGAAGAAAATACCGCAAGACACCACACACCAACACCGAGCACCAAGACATAACCACACAAAATTTTCCCAACCATTGAAAACATTGGCTATTAATAAAGCCCACGGTGAAAGAGTTGAGCTCACTTCGCACAAGGGAACCATAATTTTGGTTCAAGGAAGATTGTCCTTCCACAGAAAGGTCATCCTTCACCACCAACCTTTATGCCCAGGCTCTCCAAAAAATGAGTGCCTTTGCCATCTATCCCCTCTACATGTTGTCACCTTTCTCGGAGTACAGGGCCGCATGAAAAATCTGACACTGTCTTAACTTCCCATCATTTCAGCGATGAAAGAGCCACTCCCTAGGCCATTTGAGATCCACATGATGCCCACTGAAACCCCTCTACCAACTTGGAGGGTCGGTCTACCAGCCACCAACAATTAACTAGGATTTTTAATGGGATTGATTTATTTTATTTTTCAAAAGGGCCTTAATTAATCAATTCATCAAAGGGGCAGGTTCAACATCATTTTTTTGGAGATAAATTGTCATGGCATCATAAAAATTTTAAATCATCATCAAATCATTAGAAAATCACAAAAAAATTCAAAAAAATCCTAAAAATTCCAAAATTCATCAATTTATCTCCCGAGGGGGCATATATCGATTATCACTTGGAAACCAGTGTCTGGGGCATATCAATTTTTTTTTGATAGCATCACCAACAAATTTTTCATTGAAGCAATTTGTAAGCACATCACTTCAAAGAGGGGAAAAATGTATACACCTAAAATCAATTAGGATAATCAATTAATTAAATACAAGTTATTTAATTAATAAACCTCTTATTTTATCTACTTATAAATAAATTCTAAATTTATTTATATAGTTCACACTTTCTAATTCCTCTTATCTTACATCGCATTCCTCTAATTTTAATTAAATAAACAAATTCAAATAGTTTTTTTTTATTTAATTAATATCTTCTTACTAAATTTGAATAATTGCAAATTTGAATTTGGTCACATGTCTACAACTTTTCCTCTTGCCACCTCATCAAGTGTCTCATGAATTTAAATATCCTTAATATTTAAATTGGAATTATCCTCAACAAATTTTGAAACAACCTTGAACACTTGGCTCTTCCATTCCATTTATTCTCTCCAACACTTGGGAAAGTGTTCTATTAAAGGGAACACTCTCCATTATTCCCTCTAACTTCTTCATCCTCGACCCTCAATATTTCTGGATAAAATATTGACCATTGGTTGCTGCCACATCATAATATGCCTTGGAAATCCTATAAATATAACATCATTTTGCAACATTTCATATCCCAACTTTGAGAAAACTTACTCTACAGAATTTTCATGAGAGCATTTAGTGTTTGAGCTTTTAGCATTGGAGCATTTAGCAATTAGAATTTTAGAATCATTTAGTTTAGAATCATGGCTTAGTTATTAGCTGCATTTCCATTATCATAGTAGCTTCATACAACATTTGCACCATAGCATTTAGCATCATATCTTTATCACAACATCATTATCATGGAATCAATAATATAGTTTATAAATCATGTAGGAATAGATTTATTGCATTCTACAACATTCCATTCTTCAGGTTGTCATTCTAAAGGTCATATGTGCATAAAAAATTTGAGAGCCATAATGATTTCATGAATCTTTTAAGATAGGAAATAATGGAACGATTTTAGGGAATTTACTTTGGTTCAATTCGATTAGTTTTGTGCTTCAATTCTCTAATCTAATACATTTCATTTATTGTGTGATTTTATTACTTATTTACTCACATTACACAAGTCACATGATACAATATATAATTAGGTCAGCTAGAGTTAGACCAAAACCTCCAAACATGTATGTAATCCATGAAACATGTAACACAAAAACTTGTTATCATATTGAATTCTCACCTAGATGACATTGAGCTACTTATCTTCAACACCACATGATAAGATAATGAAATATGAGAAAATTCAAAGTCTCCCACATTAGTGTATTGTATAAACACTCACTATAGTCTATAGATCATAATACTGTCATTCATATCTTCCAAATTCCTTCACATATCATTATGAAACTCCAATGTAGGATGCATCTTATAGTCTCAATCATATATACAAAGTCTTGTAAGGATATCTTTTTCTGAAATAAAATTCAGACAAAAAACCAATGTACAGAGCTAGTGTATAAGTATGACACTGTTTTCAAAACTACTAGTAATTGTAGCTTTCCAATCATACAACCTATTCAGTAAAAACCATGCTTGTAGATGAAACTAATATCAACAAGAATATATTATCATATTCTAAGTAGATCTTACAAAATAGGATAATCTAGACCAAGATACCTGATTAATAGACTTCCATTATCGGAGAAGACAGTTACCAAAAATTCCATTGTTACAGTTATCCAAATCCCACTGTCTGTTGACATCATTGATAACCTCTCAATTTCCAACAATCTACTCTCAATTTCCAATAGATACAAGTTCACCTTCAAAATCAACTTCACCTTCTTCTTCATCCATATTCTGTTTGAACCATTAGAGATCAGAGTGGACATGAATAGGGATTATCCTCCATCATCATCTAATCATTAGTGGTCTCCTTATGAGGAGTTGTATTATTATTTTGAGTAGAGGTTCCTCTTGAAACCCTTGCTACTATTTTCATTTTCTCCAAAAGGAAATTTAGAATCATAATGACCAATTATTATATATGTAAAACATTTGAAAGGTAATTTACCTTTATACTTGTCTAATGCTTTCTTCATCTTTCTCACAAAGTTCTCTTCTTCATCCTTAGATTCATTGTGTGAACTAGGTGTTCCTTGATTCTTCATAGCTTCAAAAACTTAGCTTCTCTTTTGTGTGTACCTTGAACTTCATTTCTCATCTCATAGGCAGTGAGTGATCTAAATATCATTTTCATGGTTAGTTTTTTTAGATCTTTGCAATCTTAAATGAAATAAACTTTTGAACCAAATAAATGAGGGATAGTTCTCAAACCTTTTTTCACAATCACTAAATCAGTTATTTCTTCACCTAGACCTCTGATCCCATTGAATACTTCATCTATCTAGAGCAAATAGCTAGTAATGTTTTCTTCTTCTTTCATGCTTATATTCTTAATCATTGCTCTATAGAATTGTAATTTTTCTTGCTTCACACTATCATTTCCTTCATAGATATTTTTGAGTTTATCCCATATCTCCTTGGTTATCTTGAACTACACTAATTTGACAAACTCAGAGTTTGTTAAACCACTCAAGATGGTATTATTTTATTTGGAATTGTTCTCATGGGCCTTCTTTAAATTAGGATATGTGATAGGATGAGCGGGTTCAATATAATAATCCTTTGTAGCTCTCCAAACATCATATCCTAGATAGGTGAGATAGGCTTCCATCCTTACACTCCAGAAGTTATATTTGATTCCATCAAATAAAAATTATTTAGAAGAGGACTCTTTCTGACCCATGTGTTCTAATCCAATATCTATCTTCACCTATTATGTTACACCAATGAACTTGGCTCTGATACCAATTTTTGAAGACACTGATATACTAAGAGGGGGGGATCGGTATATCCCACAAATTTATCCAATTCAACTTTATCAAAAATAAAATTCTTACTATTTCAAACAGTTCAAATATCAAATGCAATTCAAAGACATAAACACACAATCACAACACTAAATTTATATGGAAAACACTACAAGGGAAAAACCACTGCGTGAAAGCTACTTGGAGCTATTTTTCAATCTAGCCTCAAATAAAACAAGATTTACAATAGGTTTTATGGGATACAACCCAAAAAAAGCTATAAATCCCTAAAACACACTTTTATGGCTTCAACCAAAGGAATTTTACAACTCCCTACAAATTACAACACTTATAGAAAGAGGCTACAATCTCATCAAAAAATACTTGACAAATTCTAGTGATCAACCACCACCATAAAATTCAACACCTCTATTACCTCCATCTCATTTCTTTTGGTATACTTTCTAACATATACTCACACATACCTTTGCTCAATAAACTCAATTTCCTTCAGCTCACTAATTTCATCACTTACACACACCACACGACAAAAAAATCCTTTGCAACAAAGTTGATCTTCTATTTATATCCCCCACAAGCTTCAAAAATTTTATCCTTTTCTATCAAGATGAAACATGTAAACATGAAATGTGCAACAACCACAATAAGTCAACTTCAAAACATATGCATTAAGTGGGAATCAAATGTGGTAGAAAACAAGAGATAATCTAGACCTATTTTACCTTAGTTCATATCTCCATGGTGGCACACACTTGAAAGATTTGGCACAAACCCTCAACACACCAAGTCAACCCAACAAACAATTAACCTCCCACACATTAAATCCATACCAAAACACAATACCATAGGGACCATATAAAATCATATGGATGACATTACAAACATTATATGATATTAAAAAAAATCCCCATACACTCGTTTTACCACTTCATGCAATACCATGTAGGTGCAAGAAAACAAACACTCAACCCAACATCTCTTGCGAACCCATAAAATAAAATCTTGAGATAGAACATTTAAAACCATACTTGTGGTACACCTCAACATATGAAACTTAAAATGAGAGAACATATAGATAATCTCAAATTATCCTTCAAACCACAAGAACATATATTCAAATGTAGAGAATTCATCTAATTCTTCCTGACTACAACAACACAATCTTCACTCTGCTAGCTCTGGACACATTTGTGAGAAATTTTATATTTTTAAATTAGGAACATGAATACCTATAACTTGTATCTATCTAACTTCCAAACCACAAGGCCATATCTTCAAATATGGATGAATGTGGAACATCCTCTTGATCTTCTTAAGTAAAACTACCTGATCCATTCACTACTTGAAAATATTTCATCATTTTTTCATATCTTATGCAATATTTAACATCAAGGGATGGTAATTACAATTTTCACAACACCATATCAAATGAAGAACCATGAATTCTTCATAACACTATTTTTTTGAATGCACAAGACAACTGAGAGGAGGGGTGAATCAATTGTATATTAAAAAATCAAAACCCCTCACTAGCATTCAAATTTACATTAGCTCTTACACCGTTAACAACCATAAAATCCTTATCAAGCATTAGAAAAATATAAAAATGAGAACTAGTAATGAAAGCACATCTAAACACATGAGAACACTATATTTATGTGGAAAACCCAAGAAGGAAAAAACCACAGTGAGGATTAGCTCATAATATAAAGTGATTGCAACACTAAATATAATAGGCTCACTATTAGAGGGATCACTACCCCAAAGAAATTTCTCACTTCCAATAGATCACTGCTTGATTAGAGAGAAGAAGAAAGAATATTGTTACAATGAGAAATAGATCTCAAAGCAATAGAAAATATCCACCATCAAAAATCTACACCATCAGTAACATCTAGATCCTTGCTATCAAAAAATATATGTACTCTTCAAAATGTAGACCCTTCTATTCACTGAATTGGAGTCATAGGCATTAAGCTTTCACTTCATATATTTTCATTTGATTAAATTCACATCTCAACACTTACTCACACCTACACACAATTCTCCAATATTTCACCTTTCCTTTATACCATTCACAACATCAAAAACATCTTTCAAGGTCAACACCAAAACATCTTGTGGTGGAGAGGAATGAAGGTGGACCACATCACACCTTAACTTGGACCTAAATCCACATATACATGCCATTCCATGCTTACAAAAGCACCAAAGCACATATATAATCATTGTAAACACCCAAGGTCATCCGAACTTGTGTTAACAAAATTAAACATTTAAGTACATGCTTCACTTGTTCCAAAGACAACTCATGAACCACACAAAAAACTTAAACACAATCTAGAATATTCCATCAACACCTTTAAATCCAAAAAATCCTTTGCAACACCATACACGTGAATAATTTAATGATTTTTTACACCTAGTTAACCTTCCACATATTGTAACTCATGAATCCAACCTTGCAGAACACCAAAACTTGAACAAATTAGACTTATGATAGATATGAACAATATAAGAACACTTCCATATCCTCAAGAGCAAAAACCACAATGTAGAGAAAAACCATTTCTCCCAGACAACATTGCTTCACAGTTCACAAACTGGTGAACACAACTTTTGTTGAATCAATCCATAACATGAAACTCTATATATAACACCTATGAACATCTTTGATCATCATATCTAAACCACACAAGTAGATATTCAACCATAAAGAAATGTAGAGAAAAAAATTGAACACTACTCTACCACACTAAACTCTCTTTTAATCAAATTTTCTCAAAAAAACTTGGAAACCAAGTACCAAAAACATCATCTCATCACCTACAATACTCCTCTCATAAACTCAACCATACAAGAGGTTGAACATATAAAAAACATATGTTGATCAAAGCAACACTATAGGTTGACATCAATGAGATTAATAATGACAACATAATGCAACCAATCAAATCATCTCCATAGGTTGACATCAATGCAACAACATAGATCTATTGAAATTTATAATGTTGTAAAATTGCACCCCTTGCAATTTCACATGCATTTTTTGTATCTGATTTAGTGTCCATTAGCTTTGCATCTTGTGTAGGCTCATTTTAGCCCCTACATCAGCCTTTTTCCCTTCTTAGGATGCTCCAAACCCCTTTTTTAGTAGCTACCCTTCACACATCAACTCTGTGTCAAGCCTCGTGCTTTCCTATTTGTGTCATTTTATAGGGTGATGTGTCTAAACACTAGCACGTTGTGTGGATGTTTGTGTGTTGCGCTAGCATCCTACAACATTTCAATGTTCAAATGACTGCTTCCAAGCATTTTTTCCATTTTTCAGCCTCTTTTGTCGATGGTAATGGCCCAGGATGGCTTGAAACAGCTCAAGAAACTTATTTTCTCTCCTTAAATGTTATCCTTTCAATTCATTTGGCCTTCTGGCTTCACTCTAGCTTCTTTCCAACATTCATTCTAGCACTTTCTCTCTAGTTATTTTTTTTTCACAACTTAACATAGCTTGCTACAATAGCCTCAAGCACTCTTAAGCTTGTACAACACCCTTTGTAGCTCTCTTGGCTCTTCCAGCTCTCATTGTCTCCCTCTTTGGCTTCATTAAGCCTTGCAACTTTATCTCCCTTATCTCATGCTTGGGAGCATCCTGGGATTCCATATTCCCTATTAGGTGCATTCTCACTTCATGATTCAGGCTTTCCTCCTCAAGCGGGGATTACTTTTATCACTCATACTTGGTGGTGCAGGTTTCACTTTCACCATGTGATTTATCCATTTCAGTTCATTTCTCTACATCTATTTGGTTGTTCATGGAGGTGGGAAAACCAAAATAGTGGTTTGATCGAGGAAAACCCCTATACAGCCCCAACACTTTCTCTAGATCTTACGCATATAGGTATTGAAGACATTCACATGCTGGAGGCTTTATCACTTGCGTGGTTATGAGCATTTATTTTCTATCTCTTATTCTCTTTATCATTTCTATTTCACTTTATTTCAACTCTATCACATTCTGTTATTTTCCAATACGTTTGAAGTTCTCAGTAATTAGATTGCTAGTATTCACTAAGCTATATGTGGCATTCTCGCTAGTCTATATAGACACTAGCACATCCTATTGTTGTCCCAAGCTTGTGCTTCTTTCCTTTGGTTGAGAGCTTGTCGGTTTGTCCAAAAAACCTTTGTGACCTACTCTTTGTGATTCTAGAACTTTCGTGTTGTTCCTTCAGGTAGCTTAGGGAAGTTCTCCCCGTGAGGCTCTCTAAATGAAGAGAACTCATGAGTAGCAAATCCCCCTTCTCTACAACATAAATGAAAACATAAACATCCAAAAATTTAACCCTTTGTCATTAATGGAAACATATGATATGAAAAACCATCAACAACAACCAACAACTTTGATCAACAACATATATGCTACACATTAGTGTATAATGATCCCTCTTACACAAGCATCTACTCTTTTCAACACTTTCTCTTTTATAGGACTTCTCTCCCCCATTTTCCATATGGTTTATACCTAAATTTAGCCCCCTTTGACATGAATGGAAAATGGAAACACATATTTCCTTTTATTTTCTCCCCTTTGACATCAATCTCACATATACTTTCTCTCTCGCAAAGGAAAAACCTATAAGGGACAAAAACTACACTTCAACCTCTACTTTCACTTCCTTGGACAAGGATTCAAAGGACAACATCAACACACAACTCTTTTCTTATCTTTTCTTCCCTCCATTCCATTTCACTTTTATGTACACTCCCCCTAATTGGAACAACCAACAATGCCACTACCTACTCCCTTTGAGAGGTAGCCACCAAGATCAACTAGAACAAGGAATGAATCTTGAAATCCATTAGATTGATGCATAAATTTATGCATCTAATTGAAATGGGGGGAAATAACCTTTAAATTCTCCTAGAGATAATCAAATGTATCCTTAGGAAGAGCCTTAGTAAATATATTTGCAACTTGATACTTTGAAGGCACATACTCCAGCTTCACCTCATTCTCTACAACTTTTTCTCTCATAAAGTGATACTGGATTGAGATATGATTTTTCCTTGAATGCATTATTGTATTCTTTGAAATGTTGATAGAACTTGTATTATAAGATAATATAGAAATTGGTTCATCATATGACACTCTAATATCCCTCAATTTTTGCTTCATCCATAACACCTATGTGCAATATGGTGCTACAACAATGTATTCTTCTTCTAGAGTAGATAATGGCACTAAATCTTGCTTCTTGTTAAGCCAAGACACTTAGAGAAATATTAGTATCATATGAATACAACAAGCCATATTTTGTAGTTCACTTTAAGTATTTGAATATCCTCTTTACTGTTTCCACATGTGTCTCTCTAGGGTCTTCCTGAAATCTAGCCACAAGACAAACTACATGCATGATATCCAGTCTAGTAGCAGTTAGGTATAATAGTCCACCAATCATTGATCTATACTTTCTTTGATCATCCTTAGGAGATTCATCATTCTTACTCAACTTGCAACCATTAACTATAGGAGTGCATGCCAGTTTAGAGTCTTCCATTCCAAACTTCTTTAACATTTCCTTAACATACTTAGAATATGATATGAATATTCCTATCTCTATCTGATTAATTTGTAGGACAAGGAAGAAATTCATCTCCCCAAACATAGGCATCTCAAACTCTTGCTACATTTCTTCTACAAATATCTTGCACATACTTTCATTTCCTCCAAAGATTATGTCATCAATATACACAACCACAATCAATATTTGATCTTTCTGAACTTTAAAATAATAATTTATATTTATGGTACTTTTATTGAATCCCTACTATGAGTACCTATCCAATCTTGCATACCATGCCTTAGGATCTTTCTTGAGTCCACACAATGCCTTCTTCAATCTATAGACCATATTAGGATTATCTGATAACTAAAAGCCTTTTGGTTGTTCAATGTATACCTCTTCTTTCAACTCACCATTCAAGAATGCAAACTTCACATCCATATGATAAAATTTGAAATCCTTATGTGCTACAAAATCCAAAAACATCCTAATAGCCTCCATCCTTTCCACTAGAGAAAATGTCTCCTAAAAATATATTCCTTGTACTTATGAGTAGCTTTTACACACAAGCCTTGCCTTGTTCCTAACAACTTCTCCATTCTCATTCAGCTTGTTCTTGTAGACACGTAAAATATACTAATTGACATCGTGCATTTGATCCTGACTTACTAACATCGTTTCTTCTTGAATCATCCCTCGGTCTAACCATTTAATCAAATTCCCCTATCTAATTAAATTCATCAATATTCCTCTCTTAATTGAATAAATTATTTTATCTAATCAAGTCATCTCTCTTGTTAATTAAATCAACCCATCTGATCTAATTATCCCTATTTAATTAAATAATCAATTTATTTGATTAGATCTCTAAATTCTTTCCATTAAACTAAATAAATTAAAACCTTATTTGATTTAATCTAACACCATCCCTTTTAATTAAATAAATCAAAATCCTTATTTAATTAGCCTCTTATCATATTCCTCTCTTATTTGATTTAAATAAATCCATAAATCTAAGTCAAAGTCACATCATCTAATCTCTGTTAAATTAATTAACCCTTGATTAATTTAACCTCATCTCATGTCACATCCTCTAGATAATGCAAGTTGCACATGAAAATAGATTTAATTCATTTATTAAATCTCTATTTTCTCGCAAGGCATCTTTTGGAATATTCCCTCAATTTGAATTCAAAAATTCTAAGTCAATATGTACATCCAACAAGGTAATAAATTCATCTTACATGTCCTTTGCCTTGAGCCAAGTGGCATTTATTGCATTTTCCCTTCCCTCTTGCATGTCATTTCAACAAATTTGAATTTCAAATATTGGCATTTATTGGCACAAACCCCAAATCTTGCACATCCATCATCCATTCATAGCTTGACAAGTGGCATCATATCATTGGATGAATGTTAGTCCCACATTGCTCAAATTTGGACATTCATCCATCTTGAAATCCTATAAATAAAGAGCCCATATCCTCATTTTATCATCCACAATCCAAGCAAAGTTACCATGCTCAAATATCTCTTGAATTCCATCTATCATCATTGAGTCATAGCTAGGTTTTGCAGATTTTTGGCTTGGAGTCTCTCATTCTTCACCAACAAAGTGGATCAATCTCTTCAACATTCAAGCTTGCATCATAGGAATTGGGAAAGGGCCAATTTTCACATTAAATTGGCACCAATTCCCCCATGGGATCATGAGGTTTGCATATCTAATTAGGATTTTATCTTGTTTTTGTCATTTGCATTATTGTTCTTCACTATTTTCATTCCTAGTTTGAGGTTGTAAATGGATTTCATGGGGAATCCTTATTTTGGTTTACAATATCTAACTTGAGGTGTTTATTCTCCATTGTTTTGTAGGTACCAAGGTTGGCGTTCACACATTTGGTGCTAGGAGGGCTGGATATCATTAATTCTAACTTTTTCTTGAAATTTCTGTGTTTTTCTTCACACAAGAAATTTCAACGCGGGCTCGTCAGCATCGCTATTTTGGCACCGCGGGCTCATTAGCGTCACTGTTTTTGCATCACAAGCCCATCAGCGTCACTATATGGCACTGCATAAAACACAAACTACACCACTGGACTCATCCCACCAAAAATTTAAAAATTTTAACTCTACCATTGGACTCGTTGACTTGCAAGATTTTTTGAAATTTTTGAAAATAGTGACGTGGGGGATAAACTGTGACACTGGGAAAAATTGTGATGCAATCGAGCTCTCTGTCCTGACACAGAGCGCTGCTGACTGGTAAGCGGCACTGTGAGAGCACTGCTAGGAGAACAAACAGCGACGCCTTCATGAGTTGTGACGCTGAGAGACAGTAAAAGGGAGAATTTAATTTTTTTAGCACATGCTTTTGATTTATGATTTATTTACCTTCTATTTCCTGGTTTTTAACTTCTATGTTTTTCCAGAATTTGACTATTTTTTTCTTTATAGGTTGGAAATTGAAAACAAAGGAAGGAGGAGCATGGTGATGATATTTGTCCAATCAAAGTGTTTTTAAACATTTAAGTGTTTGTTTAACACTTCTTTAAGAATTTGTTATCTTTTCATTCTTAGAACACTAGTTTTCATTTGGGCTTAAAAAGAACCTTTCAATTTCTTCTTGCAAAGGTTAAAATGAACAATGGGATCAACAACTTACTAGATTTCATTTATTGGATTAACAAATTGAACAAATGTCTTTCACTTGTGATTTGATTGCTCAATGACTCATATATTTCTTTGTGGATATAAAAAGAACAAGTGTAGCTTTGTTTTGTGAGGACTTACTTAGACTAAAGTCATTGAAAAAGGATGTATGCGCTTCTCTCGCCCTTCATAGCGATCTTGAGAATCAAAAGTTCTTTTTCATGACTTTGGGTTTAGATAAAGCAATCACCTCCACACTTCGATTTGGGCTTAAAATTGGACAAACTATTGTGCGAGTATGAGTGGGGGCTTTGTTGCGTATATTCTCTCCTTGGACGCAGCAGAGTTAGTGAATTATGAATGTGTTCTTTGTTCAATTTTTAATCTTGAAGACTGCCTTGAGGAAAAGTCACTCACCCAAAGGGAGGTAGAGGAAGCTCGATTGGTAATACACTCCTAAAACCAAGTATTTCCAACCAGGATATAATTATGGATATTAGGAAGAAATAACCAATATCAAGTAGTTGATCTGACAAGATGGATCAAAGGGACTCTTCGCGGTAATAAGGTCAATCTCCTGTGAAACGGAAGAATCATACTAACACCCATGTGATAAATTTGCAAAATCAGCCAATCTATTTGTTGGTGCAGAATGGTCATTTTGAAGCCACCTTACACTTCACGGTATTCTATTAGAAATGGAAAAGCATGGGAGTTTCATGGAGTGTTGATGCTATGCCTTATATAGAAGTGAGTTACGTGGAGGATCCCGGTGGGGTCAAGCTTATCCCAACCATTGGCTAGAGATAAAGCGTAGTTAAGGATGTGAAGTAGAGGTCAAATATTATCTTTACATAGTTGTACTTATTCTTGGGTTACAAAATGCATTGCTTGATCGAAAACATCATGAAAACAAACACTTGACATCTTCCAAATTTCAAACCCTTTCGAAGACAAATACAATTGAATCAATCCATATGTTATTGCTTTCCCTTGGGATTCACATCCTTAGAGGTTTCTAAACATTGGATTATATCTCAATTTGTCTCCTTAAGTAAACTATAGGAAAACCCTTTCCTTGAGTTCATTGAATTCCCACATAACATATCTTGTGGGGTTTGAAGAAATTAAGACATTGGACATCTTAGTTTTAAAACCTAATTGAAGAAAGTGTTTTTGGTAAAATAAAGACATTAAGCAAAGCTAAGCAAAATGAACTTTCATATGTGATTGAAGACTCACAACCTCAAAGAAAAAAATCATTGGTTGGAAATCCAAAAATTAATGTTCAAAAGAAATCATTTCTTGGTTACAAAGGTCATTAGGAAGAATTTGCATGCTCTTCAATACCTAGGACTAAGAAAATAAAGTGTACCTTTTTAGGTTCATCTTAGGATCAAACATATCAAAATCTCTTTTTATCCATCCAAAACAACAAAACAAATCCATCTCATCATCACCTTTTAATAAATCTTGAAATCATCCTTAATACTAGGCTTTGTGGCAAAATCAAAATCATCAAAATCATTGAGACTCAATCCTTGAAAATTTTTATCAAAAACACCTTTGGCTAGGCATGTGTAGATACATCCTTTTGCATATACTTAGTCAAATTTATCAAAATCATCTTGTCTAGCTTAGTGTATGTAGATGAATCCTTCTTCATATGCTTAGTAAAATAATCATTTTGTTTAAATAGGTGTGGGTAGATGCATCCTTCTCCTCACACATATTCAAAATCATCATCCTTTGAACAAAGCTACCCCTTAGATCATCATCCAACATCTTAGGGTCTTTTTTTCAAAAATCCAAATCAAAATTAAAATCAAAATCAAGGACAAAATCTCAAAATCCCAAATCCAAAACCAAAATCAAAATCTGCAAGTCCTAAAAGCCTAGTATCTCATTCAAGATTTATCAAAAGCCAAAAAACATTCGTATCATCCATCCTTAAGCATCATCATCACATCATCACCTTTGATCCTCAAGGCATCCTAAAACCTTCTACTTTGGGACATAAAATAGAGATCAATCCAAAGAATCAAGATATTCATCTCCCATATTCTTGATCCTTGTTTTATGGTTCAAACGAGATCTCAATACAAGAGTATGGAAGCCAACAAAGGCACCTTTTAGAAGCAATCTTAATGAAACAAGCGTAAATAGATCTAGCTGAATCAAGTAATTTGTTGACCTTCTCATCATTGAAAATCCATGAAGAGATCAAGGAAAGGATCTTACACTTTGGAATGCACTCATGAAGAAATAGCTGAAATGCTTCAAAATCTGGAGAATCATAAAATCATCAACATCATGATGAGACTCAACCCTTAGATTATACATGCTTGAACTAGCAAAACGAGGGGCTAAGTTACCTTCGGATTTTGACATAAGTACTATAGTAGAGACATCATTTCCACCTATCTCATAAACCATCCACATTTCATCTACACCTCCATCCCAAAACATCATGCAAAACATTCCGCAAATCACAACATCGTTTGCTCCAACCCAACCTAATGTCAACAAGGGAAACACATTTCTCAATGCTCTTCAATCACATTCCCTTGTTAATAATCAAAATTTGGGTGCAAACACCACCTTGGAACAAAGCATACCCCAAAACCCATTACACAAGAATGTTCCTCTCACATTCCATCACGATCCATCATCATCATTTTTTCATGCAACACCACAAACAGCTCTTCTCACAAATTCACAAGAAGAGGGAGATATGTTCGGACTGGGGGGCCTATTCGACACCACGACATTTTCACAACAACTCACACCCCTCACCTTTCCACCTCTTCCGCCATTGCCATTATCATCCACACCACTCATTGGTTTAGGGCTTCCTCCCCTACCAGGTATCAATCAAACCTATATCCCAACCATCAATCAAAGCATTGCACCAAACACTCAAAATTTATCGTTGATATCGCAACAATAAATCATAAATGCACAAACAATGGAAACATCATCAAACACACCCCTAACATCACAAAGCATGGTCTCTCAAGGACCAACCATCACATCAATACCACTATCCAACACCCAAAACATAAACACCACCTTCATGAACACCATTCTGAATCCACCACCACCCCCACCACCACCAACATCCACCACATCAAATCAATCCAACGTAGCATTGCAAGTTTCTTTTCAAAGGGGGTACCAACAAGTGCAAAAAAAAAA
>VDFB02193867.1:255311822-255553660 GCA_007258455.2 Sequoia sempervirens
CTCTACTTTCACTTCCTTGGACAAGGATTCAAAGGACAACATCAACACACAACTCTTTTCTTATCTTTTCTTCCCTCCATTCCATTTCACTTTTATGTACACTCCCCCTAATTGGAACAACCAACAATGCCACTACCTACTCCCTTTGAGAGGTAGCCACCAAGATCAACTAGAACAAGGAATGAATCTTGAAATCCATTAGATTGATGCATAAATTTATGCATCTAATTGAAATGGGGGGAAATAACCTTTAAATTCTCCTAGAGATAATCAAATGTATCCTTAGGAAGAGCCTTAGTAAATATATTTGCAACTTGATACTTTGAAGGCACATACTCCAGCTTCACCTCATTCTCTACAACTTTTTCTCTCATAAAGTGATACTGGATTGAGATATGATTTTTCCTTGAATGCATTATTGTATTCTTTGAAATGTTGATAGAACTTGTATTATAAGATAATATAGAAATTGGTTCATCATATGACACTCTAATATCCCTCAATTTTTGCTTCATCCATAACACCTATGTGCAATATGGTGCTACAACAATGTATTCTTCTTCTAGAGTAGATAATGGCACTAAATCTTGCTTCTTGTTAAGCCAAGACACTTAGAGAAATATTAGTATCATATGAATACAACAAGCCATATTTTGTAGTTCACTTTAAGTATTTGAATATCCTCTTTACTGTTTCCACATGTGTCTCTCTAGGGTCTTCCTGAAATCTAGCCACAAGACAAACTACATGCATGATATCCAGTCTAGTAGCAGTTAGGTATAATAGTCCACCAATCATTGATCTATACTTTCTTTGATCATCCTTAGGAGATTCATCATTCTTACTCAACTTGCAACCATTAACTATAGGAGTGCATGCCAGTTTAGAGTCTTCCATTCCAAACTTCTTTAACATTTCCTTAACATACTTAGAATATGATATGAATATTCCTATCTCTATCTGATTAATTTGTAGGACAAGGAAGAAATTCATCTCCCCAAACATAGGCATCTCAAACTCTTGCTACATTTCTTCTACAAATATCTTGCACATACTTTCATTTCCTCCAAAGATTATGTCATCAATATACACAACCACAATCAATATTTGATCTTTCTGAACTTTAAAATAATAATTTATATTTATGGTACTTTTATTGAATCCCTACTATGAGTACCTATCCAATCTTGCATACCATGCCTTAGGATCTTTCTTGAGTCCACACAATGCCTTCTTCAATCTATAGACCATATTAGGATTATCTGATAACTAAAAGCCTTTTGGTTGTTCAATGTATACCTCTTCTTTCAACTCACCATTCAAGAATGCAAACTTCACATCCATATGATAAAATTTGAAATCCTTATGTGCTACAAAATCCAAAAACATCCTAATAGCCTCCATCCTTTCCACTAGAGAAAATGTCTCCTAAAAATATATTCCTTGTACTTATGAGTAGCTTTTACACACAAGCCTTGCCTTGTTCCTAACAACTTCTCCATTCTCATTCAGCTTGTTCTTGTAGACACGTAAAATATACTAATTGACATCGTGCATTTGATCCTGACTTACTAACATCGTTTCTTCTTGAATCATCCCTCGGTCTAACCATTTAATCAAATTCCCCTATCTAATTAAATTCATCAATATTCCTCTCTTAATTGAATAAATTATTTTATCTAATCAAGTCATCTCTCTTGTTAATTAAATCAACCCATCTGATCTAATTATCCCTATTTAATTAAATAATCAATTTATTTGATTAGATCTCTAAATTCTTTCCATTAAACTAAATAAATTAAAACCTTATTTGATTTAATCTAACACCATCCCTTTTAATTAAATAAATCAAAATCCTTATTTAATTAGCCTCTTATCATATTCCTCTCTTATTTGATTTAAATAAATCCATAAATCTAATCAAATGAATAAATTCAATCTCTTGTTAAATTAATTAACCCTTGATTAATTTAACCTCATCTCATGTCACATCCTCTAGATAATGCAAGTTGCACATGAAAATAGATTTAATTCATTTATTAAATCTCTATTTTCCTCGCAAGGCATCTTTTGGAATATTCCCTCAATTTGAATTCAAAAATTCTAAGTCAATATGTACATCCAATAAGGCAATAAATTCATCTTACATGTCCTTTGCCTTGAGCCAAGTGGCATTTATTGCATTTTCCCTTCCCTCTTGCATGTCATTTCAACAAATTTGAATTTCAAATATTGGCATTTATTGGTACAAACCCCAAATCTTAGTCCCACATTGCTCAGATTTGGACATTCATCCATCTTGAAATCCTATAAATAAAGAGCCCATATCCTCATTTTATCATCCACAATCCAAGCAAAGTTACCATGCTCAAATATCTCTTGAATTCCATATATCATCATTGAGTCATAGCTAGGTTTTGCAGATTTTTGGCTTGGAGTCTTCATTCTTCACCAACAAAGTGGATCAATCTCTTCAACATTCAAAGCTTGCATCATAGGAATTGGGAAAGGGCCAATTTTCACATTAAATTGGCACCAATTCCCCCATGGGATGATGAGGTTGCATATCTAATTAGGATTTTATCTTGTTTTTGTCATTTGCATTATGTTCTTCACTATTTTCATTCCTAGTTTGAGGTTGTAAATGGATTTCATGGGGAATCCTTATTTTGGTTTACAATATCTAACTTGAGGTGTTTATTCTCCATTGTTTTGTAGGTACCAAGGTTGGCGTTCACACATTTGGTGCTAGGAGGGCTGGATATCATTAATTCTAACTTTTTCTTGAAATTTCTGTGTTTTTCTTCACACAAGAAATTTCAACGCGGGCTCGTCAGCATCGCTATTTTGGCACCGCGGGCTCATTAGCGTCACTGTTTTTGCATCACAAGCCCATCAGCGTCACTATATGGCACTGCATAAAACACAAACTACACCACTGGACTCATCCCACCAAAAATTTAAAAATTTTAACTCTACCATTGGACTCGTTGACTTGCAAGATTTTTTGAAATTTTTGAAAATAGTGACGTGGGGGATAAACTGTGACACTGGGAAAAATTGTGATGCAATCGAGCTCTCTGTCCTGACACAGAGCGCTGCTGACTGGTAAGCGGCACTGTGAGAGCACTGCTAGGAGAACAAACAGCGACGCCTTCATGAGTTGTGACGCTGAGAGACAGTAAAAGGGAGAATTTAATTTTTTTAGCACATGCTTTTGATTTATGATTTATTTACCTTCTATTTCCTGGTTTTTAACTTCTATGTTTTTCCAGAATTTGACTATTTTTTTCTTTATAGGTTGGAAATTGAAAACAAAGGAAGGAGGAGCATGGTGATGATATTTGTCCAATCAAAGTGTTTTTAAACATTTAAGTGTTTGTTTAACACTTCTTTAAGAATTTGTTATCTTTTCATTCTTAGAACACTAGTTTTCATTTGGGCTTAAAAAGAACCTTTCAATTTCTTCTTGCAAAGGTTAAAATGAACAATAGGATCAACAACTTACTAGATTTCATTTATTGGATTAACAAATTGAACAAATGTCTTTCACTTGCGATTTGGTGCTCTAAAACAAACTCATATATTGCTTTGAGGATTTAAAAAGAACAAGTGTAGCTTTTTTTTTGTGAGGGCTTACTTAGACTAAAGCCATTGAAAAAGGATGTATGCGCTTCTCTCGCACTTCATAGCAATCTTGAGAATCAAAAGGCCTTTTTCATGACTTTGGGTTAAGATAAAGCAATCACCTCCGCACTTCAATTTGGGCTTAAAATTGAACAAAATCTTGTGCGAGTGTAAGTGGGGGCTTTGTTGCATATATTCTCTCTCCTTGTTGCCAACAAGGATTGATCAAGTTATGAATATTGTTCTTCATTCACTTTTTTTTTATCTTAGAGGGCCTGCCTTGGGGAAAAAGTACTCACCCAAGGGAACGACTCAACCAGTAACACTCTAAAGCCAAGAGTATTTCCAACCAGGATATAAATGTGGATATTGGAAGAAATGCCAATATCACGTGGTTGATTCTGACAAGATGGATCCGAAAGGGGACTCTTTCCGTATGGGTCAATCTCCACGAACGGAAAGTCCTTACTAACACCCATGTGATAGAATTTGCCAAAATCCTTAATCTATTTGTTGGTGCAAGAACGGTCATTCTGAAGCCACCGCACACTTTTACGGTCTTCTATTAGAAATGGAAAACATGCCATGGGAGTTTCATGGGTGTTGATGCTTGTCTGCCCCATATAAGTGAGTTCCGTGGAGGGGAGTCAGTGGGGTCAAGCATCTAACCATTCGCTAGAGATAAGCATAGTTGGACTTGTCCAAGTGGGAATCCAACAAATATTTTCTTACACATCCATAGGATTGTACTTATTCTTGGGTTACAAAATGCATTGCTTGATCGAAAACATCATGAAAACAAACACTTGACATCTTCCAAATTTCAAACCCTTTCGAAGACAAATACAATTGAATCAATCCATATGTTATTGCTTTCCCTTGGGATTCACATCCTTAGAGGTTTCTAAACATTGGATTATATCTCAATTTGTCTCCTTAAGTAAACTATAGGAAAACCCTTTCCTTGAGTTCATTGAATTCCCACATAACATATCTTGTGGGGTTTGAAGAAATTAAGACATTGGACATCTTAGTTTTAAAACCTAATTGAAGAAAGTGTTTTTGGTAAAATAAAGACATTAAGCAAAGCTAAGCAAAATGAACTTTCATATGTGATTGAAGACTCACAACCTCAAAGAAAAAAATCATTGGTTGGAAATCCAAAAATTAATGTTCAAAAGAAATCATTTCTTGGTTACAAAGGTCATTAGGAAGAATTTGCATGCTCTTCAATACCTAGGACTAAGAAAATAAAGTGTACCTTTTTAGGTTCATCTTAGGATCAAACATATCAAAATCTCTTTTTATCCATCCAAAACAACAAAACAAATCCATCTCATCATCACCTTTTAATAAATCTTGAAATCATCCTTAATACTAGGCTTTGTGGCAAAATCAAAATCATCAAAATCATTGAGACTCAATCCTTGAAAATTTTTATCAAAAACACCTTTGGCTAGGCATGTGTAGATACATCCTTTTGCATATACTTAGTCAAATTTATCAAAATCATCTTGTCTAGCTTAGTGTATGTAGATGAATCCTTCTTCATATGCTTAGTAAAATAATCATTTTGTTTAAATAGGTGTGGGTAGATGCATCCTTCTCCTCACACATATTCAAAATCATCATCCTTTGAAAAAAGCTATCCCTTAGATCATCATCCAACATCTTAGGGTCTTTTTGTTCAAAACCCAAATCAAAATCAAAAACAAAATCAAGGACAAAATCTCAAAATCCCAAATCCAAAACCAAGAATCAAAATCCACAAGTCCTAAAAGCCTAGTATCTCATTCAAGATTTATCAAAATCCAAACCATTCGTATCATCCATCCTTAAGCACCATCATCACATCATTACCTTTGATCCTCAAGGAATCCTAAAACTTTCTACTTTGGGACATAAAATAGAGATCAATCCAAAGAATCAAGAGATTCATCTCCCATATTCTTGATCCTTGTTTTATGGTTCAAACGAGATCTCAATACAAGAAGAGTATGGAATCCAACAAAGAAACACCCGCTTCAAGTGATCTTAGCCAAACAAACGTAGAAATGAATCCAGCTGAATCAAGTAATCCGTTGACCCTCTCATCATCGAAAAATCCACAAGAAGAAAATCAAGGAGAGGATCTTACCTTTGGAATGCCTCATGAAGAAATAACTAAAATGCTTCAAAATCCGGAGAATCATAAAATCATCAACATCATGATGAGACTCAACCCTTTGTTATACATGCTTGAACTAGCAAAACAAGGGGCCAAGTTACCTTCAAATTTTCATGTAAGTACTATACTGGAAACATCCTTTCCACCTATCTCATCCACCATCCCCATTTCATCTACACCTCCATCCCAAAACATCATGCAAAACATCCCGCAAATCACAACATTGTTTGTTCCAACCCAACCTAATGTCAACAAGGGAAATACATTTCTCAATGCTCTTCAATCACATCCCCTTGTTAATAATCAAAACTTGGACACAAAAACCACATTGGAACAAAATATACCCCAAAACCCATTACACAAGAATGTTCCTCTCACATTCCATCATGATCCATCATCATCATTTTTTCATGCAACTCCTCAAACACCTCTTCTCACAAATTCACAAGAAGAGGGAGATATGTTTGGACCAGGGGGCCTATTCAACACCACGATATCTTCACAACAACTCACACCCCTCACCTTTCCACCTCCTCCGCCATTTCCATTATCATTCGCACCACTCCTTGGTTTAGGGCTTCCTCCCCTACCAAGTATCAATCAAACCTATATCCCAAGCATCAATCAAAGCATTGCACCAAGCACCCAAAATTTATCATTGATATTGCAAAAACAAACGATAAATGCACAAGCAATGGCAACATCATCAAACACACCCCTAACATCACAAAGCATGGTCTCTAAAGGACCAACCATCACATAAATACCACTATCCAACACCCAAAACATCAACACCACCTTCACAAACACCATTCTGAATCCACCACCACCCCCACCACCACCAACATCCACCACATCAAGTCAATCCAACGTGGCATTGCAAGCTACTTTTCAAAGGGGGTACCAACAAGTGCAAAAACAAAAATTCATACAACAAGTCGCTCAAGCTGCCCAAGCTGCACAAGCCGCACTACAAGCACAACAAGTTGCGCAAGCTCAAGTTTTATTGCAACGTCAACAATAAGTCACCCAAGCTGCACAAGCATTGCAAGCACAAAGGGCCGCTCAAGCACAACTTTTATTATAGCAACAAGCCACACAAGCACAAGCAGCACAAGCTCAAGCCTAAGCGCAAACTCAATATCAGGCACAACAGGCCCAATATCAAGCACAACTCAATGCACAAAGAAAAACAGTACAATTGCAAGCATATCAACAAGCACTAAAGCAATACCAAGAGCAGCAAGAAGCAGCAGAATTGGAATCCCAACAACAAGCGTTGTTGTAACAACAAGCCCAAGAACAAGCGTTGTTGGAACAACAAGCACAACAACAAGCACAAATCTTAGCGCAACAACAACAAGATCAACAACAAGCATTGTTCATACAAAAGCAGGTAGAAGCCTACCTCACTTGCCAGAACATACATAGACCATTGAACAATGCACTGACCAACCCATCCATCCAAACCATGATCAAAACACCCCAAAACACTTTCATCCCACCCCCTGATCTGCAAAATGATGTGACGACACAACTTAGGTTGCTCTCGCAACAAGTGCTCGACCTTCAATCAAGGCGAACAACCAAAACACCAAGCAACTTGTGTCCCTATCCATTTGATAGGAGCTTAGAGATGAAACCATTTCCCAAGGGATTTGAAATCCCAAAATTTGAAAAATATCAAGGGATGGGAAACCCTGAAGATCACATCAGGGAATTCTAGGTTCATTGCATGGAGGTCACATATGATGATACTTATCTAATGCAACTATTTCCTAGGAGCTTGGCAGGCCCCGCTATAGAATGGTTCTCTCACATACCTTCAGGCATTAGAAAATTCCAAGAAATTAGGGACACATTCATTAACAACTACACATGTAACATTGCAATGGATGTTAGTCTTGAAGAACTATATGCTCTAAAACAAGGAAAGAATGAATCTTTTTCTTCATTCCTTCAACAATGGCCATCCAAGGCCAATCAGAGCAAGTGGACCATGCCAGAAGAACAACAAGTCTGTACCATCATAGCCAACCTTGAAAACCACCTAGAATTTCATCTCAGGGTTCAAGGCATCACCACATATGAGCAATTGATATCCAAGGTGCTCAGCATCGAAAGAGCCCTTGTGACCCAACCTGCGGAATCAACATCATATCATGAATAGAAAAACAACCACCCATCATCCAATTACAATGATAAACCTCTCACATGGGAAAGGAACAAGAACATTACTAATGATGGTATCATTGATGCCAAGGTGGTCATTAGTGGTCCACGCCAAAATACACCCACACCGCAAATCCAAACACAACACCAAAACAATCATGATATGACATACCATCCAAACAAAAATCTAACCAACAATAATCTCAATGACCAAAGGGGACCACCCCAATGCAAAATCTATCCCAAATGAAAATATGCCATTCTGGGGGAACCACTGGAGGACATAATGAAAAAGTTGATTGACGAAAAACTCATCAAGCCTCCTACATTCGAGAATTACCAAGAACCCGATGTCAAACCCCCTTGGTATAACAAAAATCAACTTTGAGAATTTCATAAAACTAAAGGTCACACCACAAACAATTGCATGAGACTCAAAAATATCATCCAAGATCTCATTGACAAGAAAATCATAAACATGGAACAAACTACCGGAAATCAGGATCTTAAAATCTACACGAATCTGATGCCAAATCATAGCAACAAAGGGAATAAAAATGATAAAGGGAAGGGAAGTTTAAATCATGTCTACAAAATGGTCATTTCCTCCCTAAATGAAGACTACATGGTCATCACCATCAAGGGCGCCCATGCCAAAGATTGTGGAGTCACCACAAGAGGCAGTAAAGTCACCATTGCAAGATCATCCCAACCTAACATAATCCATTCATCTAGATCCATTCCTTATAGCTACAATGTTGTAGAACAACTCAAGAGAACGCCATCACACATCTCCATCATGGATTTGTTAAAAATTTCATCAGTGCATAAAAATATTCTTGAGGAAGCATTAGCCTCATCCACTGTCCCCATAGATCTCAATGCAGACCAATTCCAAGCTATGGTCAGAAATATCATAACACCTAATCTCCTTACATTCTCTGACTAAGATTTCTCTACCCAACCATCTCACAACCATGCACTTCACTTGGAAGCCATTGTAAACAAGAGAAAAATCAAAAGGGTCCTGGTGGATGGAGGTGCAGGTTTGAATATCTGTTCTCTCAGCCTCATCAAGTAGTTGAAAATATCAGAAGATTCCATTGACAAAGGTAAGGGCATCACAATAAGAGCATATGACAACCAATAAAGAGTGTCTTAAGGAATAATTAAACTCCCTATTCAAGTAGGGCCTACCATCATGGAAACCACCTGTCAGGTCTTGGACATTGACTTGCCATATAATATCCTCCTAGGATGCCCATGGATCCATGCGATTAAAGCCATAGCATCAACCTTCCACCAATGTGTGAAATTTACACATAATGAACAAGAGGTTACTGTCCATGGAGATCCTGAACCATTTTCATATTGCAAAAATCTTGAGGCAAAGTATTACAAAATCCCCCAAGTGCCAAAGAATGATGAGGGCCCATCCACACCATACTTTGACCCCGCCACTCTCGCGTCCACTTCTGCGACAGAGACATCCACCATCTCCACCATCTCCAATATCAAGCTCATCATCCAAGAGGATGGTTGTGGAAGCTACAAACTCCCTAAAAATGCTTTTGTGATAGGAGAGTTACCACAATCTCCTAGATCATGAGGATGTCCGCAAGAAAATCAAGCTTCCACATCACAAACCTATCCTCAAAACTATCCTGAATTCACAAGATGGGGAGACCTTGGCCATGAGGTTATTGAAGTAGATCCATCTCACATGTTGTATCAAGATGAAAGATCAGCAGCTAATTTACCACGAAAGAAGCAAGGGCCTACAAATGATGCTTGCAATGGGCTATGACAGAAATCAAAGACTGGGACAAAATGACAATGGGCTCATAATACCTATCATGCCAGTGACATGACCCATAACAAATCTTGGCCTTGGATGTACCACTCTGAGAATAACCATATGTGGCTGAAGTCCTCTGGTTAGAACGGTTAATATTTCTCCTCAGCTAGTGCTAGTACAAGTACACTCACCAATAGTCACAGGTAGAGACACACATAATTTTATAACTAAGCCCTATATTAGTAGCGATGAAGAAGATACCATGACCAATTTACCTAGGTTATTTGAGGACACCACCTTGTGTATGATTAGCACCCTCTCCTTTGAAACAAACCATCCAAATCATGAGATCTGTTTAGTGTACCCCCAACTGATCGACTATGACCAATGAGGACCACCAGTTCTTGATACATTCAAAAATGATGAGGCACTCTCAGAATTCATGGGATTGAGGAATAACATTCCAGATGGAGATCACAAGGCAGGGTTTATAATGGAGTTGGAAATACATGCCTATTATGAGGAAATGATTGAATCCTTTAGTCGCAAAAGTGAGAAACTAAGAATCATATCCAAGTCCTTGAGTGAAAACCACACCGTGGCACTCTCAGACAAGAAAATAGTAAAAAGAAAGGATGTATCCAATGGTGAAAACCTCTCTGAGGTGCCCGAGGATGAAGGATTCAATCTTCCTCTAAGAGCTATTCATCAAGAGAAGTCAGCAGTCTTGGCCAAAAAATGTAATCCTGTCAACCTAGGAACAAAGGAGACCCTGCATATCATATTCTATGCAGAATCACTATTATCAAAAGAGCAAGAACTCCTAGCAGCATTCCTAAGGGAAAGAAAAATAAACTTCACATGGAGTTATGCTGATATGCCAGGGCTTGATCCAGAGACTGTGGTTCATCACTTAGTAGTGTATCTAGAAGCAAAGCCGGTCAAACAAAAGCTTCAAAAAATGCATCCTCAAATCGCTCTGTTGGTCAAAATGGAGCTCAAGGATTTATCAGACTGATTGATTATTCAGAATGGGTGTCAAACTTGGTACCTATTTCAAAACCTGACGGAGCCATTAGAATCTGCATGAACTTTAGAGATTTGAACAAAGCATGTCCCAAGGATGATTTCCCACTTCCCAACATCGACACGATAGTAGATAGAATAGCAGGGCATGAGATGCTATCACTAATGGATGGATTTTTAGGATACAACCAGATCATGATAGCAAAAGAAGATCAACATAAGATGGTTTTCACTTGTCCATGGGGGACATACTGCTGGAACATGATGCCATTCGGCCTAAAGAATGTAGGAGCAACCTATCAATGGGCCATGACATTGATATTCCACGACATGATTCATAAAATAGTCAAAGACTATGTCGACTACATTCTAGCTAAGTCAAGGAAAAGGCAAGATCATATAGCAACCCTAAGTGCTATCTTTGACAGACTGGAGGAATACAAAGTTAGACTAAATCCCAAGAAGTGTGTCTTTGGCGTACAATAAGGTAAATTGCTAGGATACATAGTCTCCATGAGGGGTATCGAGGTGGATCTAGAAAAAGTGAAAGCAATCCTTGAGATGGAAGCACCAAAGACATTAAAACAATTGAGAGGTCTCCAGGGCAGACTTAATCCATCTGATGATTCATAGCACAACTGGCAGACAAGCAGAACCCATACTCTCACCTACTCCACAAGGGAGTGGCATACAAATGGGATACCAAGTGCGAAGAGGCATTCAAAAAAATCAAGGAATATCTACTAACACCACCAATTTTAATGCCACCCATCCCAAGAAATCCATTAATCTTATATTTGTCAGCAATAGCAGCAACCCTTGGAGCTCTCCTAGTTCAGCATGATGAAAATGGAATGGAGAGGGCCATCTACTACATCAGTAGGACAATGGTCAGTCATGAGCTAAATTACTCATTCATCAAGAAAGCTTGCCTCTCTGTAGTGTTTACATCCCAAAAATTCAGAAATTACATATTGGCACACAAGATAAAGCTTATTGTGAAAATTGATCCCCTCAAGTATCTACTATCAAAGGAAATGCTCACAGGCAGAATAGAAAAATGGGTAATGATATTATCAAAGTATGACATCGAGTATGTGGAGCAGAAATCCATTAAGGGACAAGTTATTATAGATCAACTAGAAAAAGCACCCATTTATTCTGAGAATCCTCTTGTCTCAGAATTCCCAGATGAATCCATCTTTAACCTCAATGTAACTGACCATTGGAAACTATACTTCGATGGTTCATAAACACAACATGGATCAGAAGCTGGTGTCTTCTTCATCACCCCACAAGGGGATTGCATACTGAAGTCATACAAACTAGCATTTCCTTGCACTAACAACATCACGGAATACGAGGCTTTGACTATAGGCCTCAGGATAGCAGTGCAATGGAACATCATAGCTCTCAAGGTGTATGGAGACTCTCACTTGATCATAAATTAGGTCAATAATGAATATCAGACTAAGGATGATAAGCTCACTCCATACAAGAAATTGGTGGAGACTCTAAAGGAATCCTTTATTTACATAACATTTGAGCAGATTCCAAGAACCAACAACAGAGCAGCAAATGCCATGGCTACAATTGGGTCCCTATTAGACATCCTTCATAACATGCCGAAATATGAATTTTTGATTGAGCAGCTTCTCGTTCCCACATTCGAGGTACCAGAATCAGAATATGTGTGTGAAATCATTGGTCCTGGCGATCCTTGGTACCATGACATCTACACATATCTTCGCATAGGAGTCATACACGCTGACCTTCCATCAAACTTAAAACAAACCTTTACCAAAAAGGAATCCAGATTTGTCATCCTAGGTGATACCTTATACCGTAGAAGCATAGAAGGTACCTTGCTACGCTGTTTAAACACTGAGGAGGCATTAACCACTCTAATGAAGGTTCATAACGGTATCTGTGGCTCACACTCGAGTGGAATGATGTAAAGACCCACACTTCCTTGAACCAAAAATTTTACTATTTTTTTTTTTAAAAGTAAATCCCTTAATGTCTTTCTCAATTAGTTGTATACTCAGGAACTTCTATCCATACGGGATAGGCATCTATCCATCCGAGATAGGCATCTAGCCATACGGGTTAGGATAATATCCATACGGGACCAAGACTCATCTATCCATCTGGAATAGGCACCTAACCTTTCGGGTTAGGTTAATGTCCATTTAGGACCAAGATCTATCTATCTAATCAATGTAGACATCTAACCACATGGGTTAGAAAATGCTCTGGCCAGAGACTTAGACTCATCGGGACCATCTGGGTCCTGAGTCACTCTCTAAAGACTACATTCCCCTACTAGGAGTGCACCGAGGTCAATGTCCTTAGGAGTATGTGAGATAATAATAAAAGCTTGAGTCTTGCCTCAGAATTTGGCCTAAAGCCTTGAGGAATCAAGTGAATCCATCCGGGATTCCTTCTGAGCATAACAAGTAATCTCTAACTTCAATTTTAATATTTATTTATCTTCCTTTATCTTAAGGTATCTTAACAAGGCCAATAAGGTAAACACCTTTAACCAATCCTAAATCCCCACCTTGAGTGCTTGCGTACTAGGGACAACTCCATCCCTAGACTTCCTACATACACCGTTTCAACACAGGATCAAGACATATAATATGTAGTTCTATTTTCTAATCTATTGTTGGATGTAAACTATTTTGTGGGTACATGACCCTTTCTAGGGCCACTGTCCCAGATAGTTTATCTTCAGTTACTACCCACATAAGGAAACATATAAAGCATAAAGATTCATGGTGATTTTTTGCTTGTTTTCTAATTCATCTATGTCCTAAATACCTATAATACACGTCACCCTTGCCCATTAAATAAAAAATAAAAGAATTAAAAAGTCAATTCACATGCCCAAACCCTATTGGAGTTTTCTATGGTCTTCACTAGCGGATGTAAGTCCATTATAGTATTATCTATTTTTTATATTATCGATCCAAGAGGTATTTCTCGCCCCTTGGATTTTAACTCCAAAATGATCCTTATTACTCCCCAGTGATTTATAGGGATGATGCCACAGACGCTGTTGTTGTAGCTTTATTAGGCTATAAGTGCAGTAACTCAAGCGCGACGACATTACCCGTAAATGTGAGTTAGAGGCACCATTAATACCGAACACTGCTGGTTTTTATGTTTTCCTCCTCTTATTTAATTTTTCTATCTAAGAAGAAATTAAATGCATTATCAATAATAAGAAAAGTAGCTTGTGCATATAAACCAAATGGAATATAAAAGCTTTATACCTTCTTGCTAAGGAAGTAAAATTAAATGAACTTACTATATAAAAAAACTATCTATTCAAGTATATTTGTTAGAAAGAAGTATTACATCTACTTACATCCTATGAAAGTAAATTTTTTGTAAGAATGAATTGAATAGTCAAATCCATTTATGAAATAAAAATATTTAAACATAAAGTTAAATTCTTCAAGATGGGTGATCTAATTCATAGATGGTATGAATCTAATTATTGTGCAATGTTAGTATTTCCTAGGAAAGAAATTTGAATCTATTTGCATAATCTGTCATAAAGTAGTTTTTGATTTAAATTGCATAATATTTTTGAGATAAATATCCATCTAAGATAGCATAAATAATTTCCAATTTAGTGGCATAATCTATTGTTTCAAGAAAAAGGTTTATTAATTTTGATTGAATTGCATGACTAAAGAAGACTGGACTTTAATTGCATAAGTTATTTCACTAATATCTTAGATAGATAAATCAATACAATGTCTTAATAAGAGCCTTGATTTTAATTGTATAAGTTATATTACTAATGCCTCAAGATTGATGATCTATCTAAAATAGGTTTGCATTAATTTGCATAAGTTTATTTTTTATAACATTCTAATGATTACATATTCACTATGACCTTGTTGTAATTAAATGAATCAACCTTGTTTTAAAAAGAATTGAATATACTTGCATATTTAAAGAATAACCATGATGTTGAAGAATTAAGTTTATAGCAAATTTATTAAATCGTAACTATTATGTTTGTACTATAAGTCTTGAATCTTAAGAAGATAAATTTATTACATGGAAAGAGTTTATTTGAAGAATAATAATAAATCTAAAAGTTAAGTTTATGGCATAATAAGAAAACACTTTTATTAAAGATATATTATTAATTCCTTAAGTTAGTTTGTATTTTGTTTGCATGAATTCAATTTTACTACTTACCATTTGGTAAAACAATTAATCTCTCATTTAATGAAACATAAATTTAAAATTTAAATTTAATGTCTAATAGTCATAATTGTTATCATAGAATTATTATTATTGTCATAAAACTATAGTGTTGTCATAAGATATAAAAGTTGCCATTCCTTTATTTTAAAATCTTCTATAACCATACTCATAGTTTATCATCATTTTATGAAGAAGAGAAGTATATTCTAAGTTCATTTGTTATATTCAACAATAGCTAGTAATCATTTCCATTTTTTAAATAAAATTAAATACTATCTCATAGAACCATGGTTTGGACCAAATCTTCATCAATCATAGATGTTAGTTAATTTGTTGCCTTACTAATTTAGGGTAAAATTATTAAAGTTAAGAAGTTCATGGAATAACTTGAATTCATTTAGTGTATGAGCCTATCCTTTGATTATTAATTAGATCAAATAATTTATTCTTTAATCTATCCAATTGATACCCCTTTGAAAATTCTTTCAATTTATTTATACTAAAAAAAAAACTATTTTATTTATGACTTAGCTAAATCAAAGGAATAAATTTTTTTTAAGAATTTTAATATAAAAACCCATATTATAAAACATATGTATTTAGATATATTTTATTTTAACAATAATAAAACAATAATTTAATTTAAAGAAATAATATTTCTTTATAAATAAAAATAGATGAGAATGAACTTATTGATTTAAAGATAAAAATTAAAATTAATTTTTATCCTAGATTTAGTTTAGAAAAACAACGAATGGTAAGAACAATAATAGATTGATTCTAATATATATATATATATATATATATATATTCACAAACAAAGATAGGAAAGAGAGTAATAGTTTGATCCTAGCAAATTTTCTAGATTTGATTAGTTATTCTAAAAAGAAATCAAAATAAAGAAAACCTGGATGTTGATGGAGTTGCAACAATCTTCTTCCAAATCCTCTCTTTGTGCCTTCTTCAACTTGATTCTCCTTCCTTCAATCCTATCCTTCTTCAAAGTGATAGCATAAGATACCCTTCATGTGTTGTTGATGAGAGAAGAAATGGCCTCAATTTATAGACTTGAGGGGAGGTAAATGGAGGGCCAAGATTGGAGATTGATTCAACGGCTAGGATTGTTTGAGAAGGTGGGGTTTGGATTGATAGCCTCACTTTGTGACAAGTGTCACAAGAAGAAGGCTTTAAAAATAGGCCCACATAGCATGGGAAGTGGAGCCAAGGGTGCTCACACATGTGTGAGCACACTTTGGGAGAGGTGGATATGACAAGTCCCCACACCTTTCCCAAGACCATAAAACTCGTCACTCCTCTTTAAGTGACTTTTTAGGGGTTCATACTTTGCCCAAAAGGCCATATTATGTTTTCAATAAGCTTCCACCCCATAGGTACTTACCCTGGGGGTTCATTTTTACCCTAAAGTCAATAGAACAAGCCCAAATAACTATATGAAAGAGAATTCTAATTTTAAAATACAAATTTTGATTTGTGAGCACACCTTGGGTAGATGGGATGTTGACATGTCTATGACATATAAAAGAGAGGGTGGCTTGATAATGACATGTCTATGACATGTAAGGGAGGGTGGTTTGACCATGTGTGCTCACACATGTGTGAGCACACATGGGGAAGCCAAATGGCTAAAAGAGGAAAGGTCACATGCATGGTGTGAACTCCCACACAAGGGTGAGTGGGGATGAGTTGTAAGGTGATAGTGACTTGTGCATGCAAGTTACATGTGAGTAAGATTAGAATGAATTTTTAAATTTAAAAAAATGATAATGAAGATTAATTAATCAATTAATTTAGGATTAACTAATTAATGGATTATGAAGGATAGTGACATCTCCCTAATCATGATTAATTAGATTAAATGATGTATTATATTAATTAATGTGACTTATGAAAGTGGTTAATTTTATTAATAATAGGTTATTCTAATCAATAATGCTTAGGATAGGATGATAACACTTGTTACCTAATTACTTAATTTTTATTCAAAATTATTTTATTCCTTGTTTTTTTATTTTTATTTTTTTTATTTTTTCCAACACCATGTACTGAAATTGTTAATGAAACACCTATCTATTAATGTTGCTAACTTTTATTTGTTCCTATGTATTTAATAATTTAATAATTCTCTTTTTTTTTGTTCTTTATTTAATCTCTACCTTCTCCACACATAAATTAATTGTATAAACCACTTACATAATATTACCACACAAAATTATGGTATGTCTAAAGTTTTAACATAAAGAGGGTTATGACAAATGACCATCGCCAAGAAACTGCTGAGGATGGGGTATTATTGGCCCACAATGGAAAGAGAAGCACATGATCATGCTAAAAGGTGTTTACAACGTCAGCAGCATGGGAACCTCATCCATGCTCCAGCTCAAGAGCTTCACCCGATCGTCACACCATGGCCCTTTTCTTAGTGGGGACTCGATCTCATTGGAAAAATCACACCCACCTCATCCAATGGCCATAAATTAATTATAACTGCAACTAAGTACTTCACAAAGTGGGTAGAAGCCATACCCATGACGTATATCACTAGGAAGCAGATCTCAAAATTTATCCTGAACTATCTCATTTGTCATTACGGTGTCCCACAAGCCATTATCTCAGATAATGGGACACCATTCAAGAACCAAGGGGTTCGCAACTTATGTGAGAAATTCAAAATCTAGCATCGCTTCTCCACCCCGTACTATCCCCAGGGAAATGGCCAAGTAGAAGCCATGAACAAAACCATCCTCAAAATCCTCAACAAAATAGTCAATGACGCAGGTCGTGACTGACATCTGCAGCTTAATCCCACCCTCTGGGCTTATCGAACCAACATCTACACACCCGCTAGTGCCACCCCATTCTCCTTGGTCTATGGATCAGAAGTTGTACTCCTCATTGAGATCGAGCTCCCATCTCTTAGGATAACACTGCAAAACCTTATCACGGATGAAGAATATCGGGTATTAAGACTAAATAAGCTAGAGTTACTGGATGAGAGACACATAGATGCTTTAAATCATTTACAAGTCTATCAAAATCAACTCAAACGAAGCTACAACAAGAAAATTAGAAGCATGACTTTCCAAGTTGGAGAACTAATCTTAAAAGAAAATCATAAGAATGTCCTGAATCCCAGTAGCAAAGGCAAGTTTGAACCTAATTGGTTAGGACCTTTTGTCATCACAACAAGTTATAAATCAGGGGCATATCAGCTATCAACACCCGAAGGGGAACCTCTGCAGGAGCCAATGAATAGCTCCCATCTCAAAAAGTTTTATGCCTAAATATTCCAGGGTATAGAACCAAAAAATCTTAAAAAAATTAGAAAAAGTACCGAAAAAATGGTTACTTAGGCAAAAACCTGGCAAATAGGCATCTTGGTAACAACAAAAAAATAAAAAAAAGTAAAAAATCCAAAAAAAATCAGAAAAAAGATCAAAAAATTCATCCTCTAGTGAAAACCACTTCGGTGGCACTTAGGGCAAGTACCTTGGTGAAAACCTGGCAAACATGCACCTTGCGTAAATAAGCACTTTCCATCCACCAGGATCTTTATGGATTGTTCGACATCACCCTCCATTTGCTTCCATCATCCATCACATTCAAGCCTCCATCCATCACTCATCCACTCGCATTCGCACCATAGCTTGGTCCTATTTTCGTATCATGATCCCTCTTAGTACTACTCGGCCCATCCTCAAAGTCAGTTTGTCCTACCTTTATCGGAGTAGTCTATTGCATCACACTGGGGGCATGTTCTTATCGGATCAGATTCATGTATGATCTTAAAGTCCTCAAATCAAAAAATCAAAAAATATCAAAAAATCCAAAAAATCCAAAAACATCAAAACATATCAAAATCCAAAAATAGGTCAAAAAGTAAAAAAAAGTCAAAAGCAGAGTCGTCTTGTCGAACTACATCATCTCTGAGCTTGAACGTAGGCAAGGTTGATCTTTGATCATCCCCTGAGACATTTTGGTCAGTCCTATAGTAGTCCGTCATAATAAACTGACATCTCATCATGTATATCATCATCTATAAATTGGTCAAGTCATTAGTCAAACTATGTAGTCTCTACGTATATAACGTAGGCAAGGCTAGTCTATTGACCAGCCCTCGAGACCCCTAGGATAGGTCTTTAGGTTAGCTTCTTGGTCAAAATCTCTGAAAATCCCAAAAACAATAGAAAATCAAAAATCAAAACATTTGAAAATCCCAAAAAAAATACCAAAAACAGCCTCAAAATATTGCAAAAACATCAAAAACATCCAAATATTTAAAAAAATCCATTCGTCTCATCTCGCTTGCACCCGTAATAGCACCACTCATAATAAACTAATCATCATCATCAACCTTTGGTGAAATAGTTAGAAACAAGTCTAGCAGATTAAAACTAGAACTCTAAACGCCAAGTCTTAAGTCTAAGTCAGTGCGTAAGCAAGTTGGTCATCTCTTTATATTGGTAACACATCATCTAAATTTGTCCCATATCAATCATCCCTTAGAACACTTTGGATAAACGAAATGGCGTGCTGCCATCCACTAACATGTCCTAGGATGAATCCTTCCTACAATGGGCATTATCTTTTGGCAATAAGTTTCGGTTATGATCCTTAGAAAACACATCCTCTTTCCATTAGCAGTATTGAAGAGCATCAGTTTTTTTGTTTACTTGGTCTTTATCTTTTGACTTATCTTATTTTAGTGCTCATTCCATGGACATCTCAATGATATCCCAAAATAGAGGATTTAGAGAAATAGGAATGAGGCAATGATCATTATCTTTTGTCTGTTGTGCTTGTTGGACGTTCTTGCAATATAACCTCAGCGAATACTTGCTTTGTTAGGTATGTATGGAAGAGGTCTAGGGAAACTTTTTGACTATTACAAGGATAGGTTTACCTTTTCGTGTTTTGGTCTGAGGTGTCTGAAACTTTTGAAATACATCCTAGCAAGGTTTTTGTATGTCAAGTGTGAATAAGAATACTCCTATCTAATTGTTGAGTCAAAGTCCATCACACTAGGTACCACGCCATCCTAGTTTTCTATACCTTGATGCATCGTACCACGTGTGTTATCAAACATAAGAAAATATGGCCCTTTGAAAATCCCAATTCCTTGAAAAGTAATAATCATCATCATCATCATCATCATTTTCATTTGTGTCATCTTGTGTCTTACTGAAATTTATTCTTCTTTTCTTACTAATCGTGCTAACAAGGTACTATGACAGTTGATCATCATCACCATCATCATCATCGATCTTGCATCCACAAATCATTAGCATATTGCATAAGCATATCATATAGAAATCATTAGCATATGGCATAAAGGAAACATACGCATTGCAGTTTATCATTAAAATTCTTCATATATAGGTGCATCCATGTCATTGCATTTCACCCATTACATTGCATCTCATGGCATTATATCGATCATTGTATAAACATTCATTTGCATCTCACAACCATTTCATATTACCATCTAAATCATTACATAGCATCTACAACAGCATTCCACAATAACTTTTGCATAATAATAAGCAATAGGTATATAAGCATTTAATTCATTAGGCATACATACTTGCATAACATCATGACATCATATCATCACATTACGTTTACATTACGCATTAGCATATCACTTTTCATTAACATATCATTGCATCACATACATCATCATTTAGGATAATAACATTTGTTATTTTAAGTATCTCATTTTCATTATGCATTAACACCATTTCATTAGCATCATATCAGAACCATCGCATCATATCACATCCATCCATAAATCATCTCATATAAGAATTTTCTATACATCATCGCATATACCAAAGATCATATCATCTTACATATTAAAATCCATATCACATATCACATTGGCATAAAATAAATTATCATATAGATAACATCATTGCACATCATATCATAGGTCAGAATAATATAGATTTGTTAGTCATAATCATTGCATAAACATCATTAGAAATAAATGCATTCATAAAACATCATTGCAAAGCATATAAAAATAAACCATCCATGCATAAATAAAGGAGTACACAGTACATCACACCAAAATCAGCTCATATATATATATCATATCATCAATGTCACTATCATAGTACATAGAATAGATCGGATCACTATACATATATGTCAATCAGTACAAAACGCCCATCGAGCTATCAAAAATGAGCCCATAGGTTACAAAACATGTGTATCATTTGGATCACGCTCGATCTCTATGAATGTTGCCCTCACCCCTATCACCGTGACCCTCTGGTGCTCTCTGGCTGGCCCGCTTTGAGTACTCTGGGACCCAATTTGCTCTAGGTATAGTGTCATGGTAGGCTCGTTGGTAGTACTCTATCTCTCGGATAGCATCCCTATAAGATTGCATCGACACTGTACCCTGGGAGGAGGAGGCTGTCATACTCTCGATCTGCTACCTGCGACCTAGCTCTGTGGCTGCCTGTAGCTCTGTAGCCTATCTCTGCTGCATAGCCTAATCCCTCTCTACTCTGAGCTACTCTCTCTTAGCCTTTGCCTAGTCTCTCTCTACTATCACTGCTTAAACCTAGGCCTGCAACTGTAAAATCAAGGCATCTTGTGCATCTGTCTGCCCTGCTGGCTGTACCTATGACTACATGTGAGGCTGGTCCTCACCCTCGGCTTGTGGTGGTGGGACTGGCAGATCTTGCTGCTGATCCTGCTTGTGGACATCCCCATGACCTAGTGGGACTGGGGGCACCCCTAGTGGATCCTGTCGAATCTCGACCCTAGGTCCTTGTCCTCACCCTCGTCCTCTCACTCTGCCTCTGACCTTGTGCATATCTAGATCCTCACCTGGAATGGTCAACTTAAGGGGAGGTTTGAACCAATCTTTGTAGGCCTGTGTGGAGCCTGGATCTACCAAACCCTGATCATAAGCCCACAGTCTGGCTGCCAACTGCCGAAAGTTGTCAACTACCTCGGAGGTAGGAATACCGGGCCCCCATGCTATCTGTGTCATGTTGCATGCAAAGATGACTACATAACCATCATCGGGCCGATCCTGTGGCTCTCCAAACTCACGCTGTACGCACCCAAGTAGGTATCTCTCAATCATTGTGTGCTCCTGCCCCTGCATATATCAATCCTAGCAGTAGTAAAAGAATTCGGCAGCATCGTCGGCCCATTCGGGCCGACCAAGGTATGGTCTCCAAGTAAAGACAAGCATCTCATCTAGGACCTACCTCGAGTAGGGGATCCCATGCTTGCCAGTGTGTGTGAAGGACACACCACCTCTGTATAGTGTCACGAGGGCATCCTTTGCCCCCATCAGAACTGGAATGACCTGTGGATGTAGCATAGAAATGTGCTCCCATGTCTAGACATAAAAAAGTGTCACTCCGGCCCCCAACGCTCTGCTGTCCACGTATACATACTTGTGGAGATCCCTGTAAAGTGAAGCTAGAAGGAAAGGCCCCCATGCAAAGTGAACTGACCTGTCTTAGACCATCCTCTCCCAGCAGTATCCCTAGCTAGGATTGAAATATCACCCTCATCAGTCTAGGGCAACCAAACCTGAAAATGATCGCTGCAACTTCCTAGTGGAAGGGAGGTACTATAACTCTATATATCTCCAGCTCGATCTGTCCCTCGCAGTAAATAATGTCTTGTGTAGCGAGGGATCTGATGTAGCACTCGCGTCCCTCCATATTGTAGATCACCCGTCGGCCATGAATGGGCAATTGAAGAATGTTCTAGACGTCCTCCAAGGTGACAGTCACCTCGCTAGTGGGAAGATGAAACGACGATGTCTCACTGTGCCACCTCTCAGCCAGTGTTGACAACATCCCTGGTGGGTGCGCACGAGTGCCGCATACACAATATACCATAATCCTATAGCTCCCAGTCGATCTTGGTCTCTATCGCTCAGATCCCATAAAATGTTCACCAAGTCTCATGACCGGTGCTCTCGAGAATAGAGCTCCTTGGGCCCATCCTACATCAAGGGAAAATTAGCATGTTAAAAATTTTGAAAAAAATCCTGGCCTAACGCTCCATACTCGTTCTCAGCGACGCAGTTTGTGAAGGCGTCACAGTTTGAGTTTGCTCAAATTTCGCCACGTGAGTCTGAAATGAACCAAATAGCACCACTGCAGCACACTTTATCCCTGGCATCACAATTTGCATGAAAAGGGTGCCGCCATGACACACTTTAACCAAACCGACCCGCTGAGCCCGAGCCTAGCAGTGGAATTTCTAAACTCCAGATTGCACTAGTGCGGCGCTAAACAGTGTCGCTGCGGTGCAAAAAAGGCAATTAGCAGTGCAGTTCAAATGTTGAGGGGCACTATAATAGCGCCATTGGAGGCGAGCTCTCTTTTAAAGCAGTAATAAATGTGTTAAATGAAAAAATTAAGCTTAGGTAAGGGTCACATACCAGTGCCCTGATGCCAAGTGGCCGCTAGTATGTCTAGAATCGATCACTGATGTGTAGGGGAAGCTTTCATTGCACCATATCACCAGAGGGTCAGAGCTTGAATCTCAAAATTTGCTAGCAGAGGTGTGTGAAAATGACTTGAAAGTGACCCCTCGGGCCCTTTTTAAGCCTAAAAATTAGGGTTTTTTACCCTAAATGGCTGTCCTGCTAGGGTTTTGGACCCTCGAACCTATTTTTGTCTGTTTGAGGCTTGTTTTTCATTGTCTTATTGCATTTAGACACGTTTTTAGCCTCCCGAACCCCTTTCGGACTTGTTTGGTAGTTTGTCACCTTTTTTCGCGAGATCACCCAAAAAATTAAAATTTTTGTTCGATCTCTCAAGGGGGAATTATAATGGCATGTTTCCTCTTGCCATGCAGTATTGGGGCAAGTCTTAAATATCAAAAAAAATTGGCTTTGATCGAGATTGTTTATTCTTTGAACCAACGCAATGAGTGCATTGCTTCAAAGAGGGGAAAAATATAGACACGTAAAATATACTGATTGACATTGTGCATTCGATCCTGACTTACTAACATTGTTTCTTCTTGAATCATCCCTCGGTTTAACCATTTAATCAAATTCCCCTATCTGATTAAATTCATCAATATTCCTCTCTTAATTGAATAAATCATTTTATCTAATCAAGTCATCTCTCTTGTTAATTAAATCAATCCATCTGATCTAATTATCCCTATTTAATTAAATAATCAATTTATTTGATTAAATCTCTAAAGTCTATCCATTAAATTAAATAAATTAAAACCTTATTTTGATTTAATCTAACACCATCCCTTTTAATTAAATAAATCAAAATCCTTATTTAATTAGCCTCTTATCATATTCCTCTCTTATTTGATTTAAATAAATCCATAAATCTAAGTCAAATAAGTCACATCATCTAATCTCCTATTAAATTAATTATCCCTTGATTAATTTAACCTCATCTCATGTCACATCCTCTAGATAATGCAAGTTGCACATGAAAATAGATTTAATTCATTTATTAAATCTCTATTTTCCTCACAAGGCATCTTTTGGAATATTCCCTCAATTTGAATTCAAAAATTCCAAGTCAACATGTACATCCAACAAGGCAATAAATTCATCTTACATGTATTTTGCCTTGAGGCAAGTAGCATTTATTGCATTTTCCCTTCCCTCTTGCATATCATTTCAACAAATTTGAATTTCAAATATTGGCATTTATTGGTACAAACCCCAAATCTTGCACATCCATCATCCATTCATAGCTTGACAAGTGGCATCATATCATTGGATGAATGTTAGTTCCACATTGCTCAAATTTGGACATTCATCCATCTTGAAATCCTATAAATAAAGAGCCCATATCCTCATTTTATCATCCACAATCCAAGCAAAGTTGTCATGCTCAAATATCTCTTGAATTTCATCTATCATCATTGAGTCATAGCTAGGTTTTGTAGATTTTTGGCTTGGAGTCTTCATTCTTCAAGAACAAAGTGGATCAATCTCTTCAACATTCAAAGCTTGAATCATAGGAATTGGGAAAGGGCCAATTTTCACATCAAATTAGCACCAATTCCCCCGTGGGATCATGAATTTGCATATCTAATTAGGATTTTATCTTGTTTTTGTCATTTGCATTGTGTTCTTCACTATTTCCATTCCTAGTTTGAGGTTGTAAATGGATTTCATGGGGAATCCTTGTTTTGGCTTGCAATATCTAACTTGAGGTGTTTATTCTCCATTTTTTTGTAGGTACCAAGGTTGGGGTTCCCACAGTTCTAAAACACCCATTTAGTTCCAATCACATTATTGTTCCCTGGTCTTGGGACAAGTTCCCAAGTCTAATTCTTCTCAATTTGCATAAGTTCTTCCATATCCTTGATCCAAAATTCATCTTTGGATACCTCAATCATTATTTTGGGTTCATCTCTGGAAAGTAAACATAAATTTACTTGTTCTTCTATCATGGCAACCTTCTTATTAATACACCTCTACTTTTCTCACTAATGATCCCATCTTTTGAATTATTCTTTTGCACATACTTAGGAGTCTTATGGATTCTTTTTGGAGCTTCTTCCTCTTCAACCTGCACTTTTGTTTCCTTACCTTCATCTTTATCTTCTTCTTTGCACGAGGACTGATGTAATTCATATCCTTCTATTATTATTGATCTTTTATATAAGTTTTCATCCAATTTGACACTTGCACATTCAATAATCATTTTTAGCCTCTTGTTGTAGCACTAGTAAGCCTTGATTTTTGTAGAGTATCTAAGGAATATTCCTTCATCAAATATTGCATCAAACTTACCTAAGTTTTCTTCATCTCTTTTGATATAACATTTTCTTCCAAACACTCTAAAATACTTGACAGTAGGAGTTCTTCCATACTACAACTCATAGGGAGTCTTTGTATGTTTTTTCCTTGCTTATGTTGTGTTAAGTATATAGATTGTAGTAAGAATTGTTTCTCTCTAGTAGAAATTTGGTATATTTGCTTCTTTCATCATTATCCTTGCTACTTCATGAACTATTCTATTCTTTCTTTCCATAACTCCATTTTCTTGAGGAGTCCTAGGAGCTAACAAATGTCTGTTTATTCCATGATATTCAATTTTTTTGTTCAAATCATTAGAGGTGAACTCTCCACCTCTGTCAAGTCTTAAACATTTTATTTTCATATCCATTTTATTCTTAATCATTTAAATTCATTGAGCATATCTAGAACTTTTTATTTTTCTTTGAGAAAACTTACCCAAGTCATTCTAAAGTAATCATCAATCAATAACATGAAATACATGTCACCTAGAAAGATTCTTATTCTTGTAGGTCCACAAAGGTTTGTATGCACCAAATCCAATGGTCTTGTAGTAGAATATTCTTTGATATTGAACCTTTTTTTATTTGTTTCCCAACCTGACATTCCTTGCAAACTGCATTAATAGGCTTTGTAATATTTGGTAGATCTCTCACAACTTGAGTAGAGTTGATCCTCACTAGGCTATCAAAATTGATGTGACACATTCTTCTATGCCATAGCCAACTTTCATTGATTTGAGTCATAAAACACTGACCATTAGCACCCTTAAGCTAATAAACATTTCCATCTATCCTTTTTCTTGCAACAACAAGAGTCTAAGATCCTTTTTTGATCTCACAACCACCATCTTGAAATACAAGATTATTTTTTTTTGCTACACATTTTTCCTACACTTAGAAGATTATATCGAAGAACCTTAACATAAATAACATCATTTTTATTATGCTTTCCATCAAAGCTAATTGAAACTTTTCCACATATCTTAGCAAATGTGTCATCACCAAACTTAACAATACCACCTTCAAACTTCAAAAGTTTAATAAACTTACTCTTATCACCTGCCCTATGATTTGAGCAACTATTGTCAACAATCCAATAATTTTTATCCTCTCTTACATGAAAAGCAGTCACTATGGTCTCTCTGACATTATGACCTACTTCCATAGAAACTTCCTTCATACATCTCTAAGAGTTAGCAGAATTAGTTCCAACATTTAGATCCATGAACAAGCATTCATCATTTTCATCATCTGGGTAATTAGATTCATCATCAGATATACACACATCTTCTTTAACCTAATAACTTAATTGATTTACCTTTATTCTCCTTAAATTTTTCATTTGAAGCTTTTGACTGGACATCTTGAAGCATAATGACCTATCTTTCCATAGTTGAAACATTTGAAAGGTAACTTACCTTTGTAATTTCCAGTGCCCTTTCTCATTCTCCTCACAAAATTTTCTTCTAGCTCATCAAACTCATCCAGATTTGATTCCTCATTCTTCTCTTCTTTTCCAACTTTGAAGGTAGTTTCTTTTATTGAATAAATTGGACCAAACTTTCTTAATTAATTTTTTTTTAGAGTGCCAAACAACTAATCTCTAGAATAATGATCTAAATTTGAGCTTCTTCAATAGCAGAAACTTTATGACTATAATATTTAGAGTTCTTAATACCTTCTTTACCGCCTCATCTTCTTCTAGTTTTCCACCAAGACCTTTGATGGAATTGAAATTTTTTTCCACTCTATGTATGTAGCCTATAATATCTCCATCTTCTACCATCCTTTGGGTTTCAAACTTAGTCTTCAGATTTTGCATCTTTCCTTGCTTGACCTTATCATCTCCTTCATAGACACTTTTTAGTTTCTTCTAGATTTTTTTAGCAGATTTGTAGCTCATAACCTTCACAAGTTCTAAATTATAAAGACCAATGAAGAGAGCATACCTTGCTTTACCATTGTTCTCATAAAATTTGATCTCATCATCAGTTGATGGTCCATTTGTAGGCATGGTATTTCCATCTTCAATTTACTTTCAAACTTCAAACCCTAGGGAAAAAGGGAAACCTTCCATCCTAGTCATCCAAAATGCATAATTAGATCCATCAAATAAAGGATCCTCTATCTTGTTGGCCATTAGATCTACCTCAAGAAGATAAGATTTCTTCTAAGGAATTGATCTCTAATACCAATTGTTGAACGCACAAGACAATTAAGGGGGGGTGAATCCATTTTACTCTAAAAAATCAATACCCTCATTAACATTTAGATCTGCATTAGCTCTTACTCCTTTAACAACCATAAAACCCTTATCAAACATTAGTAGAATATAAACATGAGAACTAGTAATGTAAACACATCAAACACATGAGAACACCAGATTTACATGGAAAACCTAAGAAGGGAAAAACTATGGTGAGGATTAGCTCACAATATAAAGTAATTGCAACACTGAATACAATAGGATCACTATCGAAGGGCTCACTACCAATGGCTCACTACTAGATTAGAAAGAAGAAGAAATGAGATTATTACAATGAGAAATCCATCTTAGTGTAATAGAAAATATCCACCAATACAACTCTATACAATCAATAACCTCCATCTCACTAGTATCAGAAACTTCAGATACTCTAAAAATGTTGACCCTTCTGCTCACAACATTGGAGTCATAAGCATTAAGCTCACACTTTAGATCTTTGTATCTAATTAAATTTTAATCTCAACATATTCTCACACCTACACAAACTTATACCTTGGCTTTATACCATTCAAAACCTCAAAAAAATATTTCAAGGTCAGTACCAAAACATTCCCATAGTGGAGAGGAATGAAGGAATACCACATAACATCTTAACTTGGACCTAAATCCATATATAAATTCTAGACCATGCTTCCATAAGAATTGAAGCACATTTTCAATTAGTGTAAACACCCAAGGTCAATTGAACCTATGTTAACACCATTAAACATTTAAGTACTCAATTCCTTTGACCCAAAGGTGACTTATGGACCACACAAAACACTTAAACAATATCTGGAATATTCCATCAACACCCTAAAATTCAAAAAATCCTTTGCAACACCATACACCTCAAGAATGCAATCATTTTGTACACCTAGTTAACCTTCCACATATTGTAACTCATGAATCCAACCCTGCGGAGCACTAAAACTCAAAAAACTTAGATTGAGGATATATATGAACAATATAAGCACACTTGCAGATCTACAAGACCATAAACCATAACACGAAGAAATGCAGAGTAAAACCATTTCTCTAAAAAAACATTGCTTCATAGCTCACACACTAGTGAACACAACTTCTAGTGAGGGATTTCATGGATGAATGGTTAAATAATATCTAGGGGAAAAAACTCAGGATCTTTTTTATATACTGTAGAATGATACCAAAGGGATTGTGTGTGATTTTTAAAAAAACCATGAAATGAAAATGAAAGCCCTAAATAAATAGTTTTGGAATATTGGTAATAACATTTTTTGGGTCGTGGCATGGTTGCTAGAAGACCTTAATGATGAATTCTTGGCTCTATCGAGCCCTAAATAGATGACAATTAACATATACGACCAAGAATATGGGCCTTCATCCCTCTCCAAATTGAGCCCTATGAAATTTTTTTAAGGATTGACAAAACCAAATTGGCGTTACCCCATGTGGATGCAAGAATTTTTGTCTCCCTCATGCCTAATGTAGATTTTCTAGATTTCCTCCTATTAAAACTTGACACGAGGGATGTCATGTGCGATCTCGATATATTGGGGGGCCTAAATGCCTACTATTTGTTGGCCTCCTACAATGATTTAACAACTAAGCCCTTACAGTTGTGATTCAGAGATTGGACATCTAATCTGAAGAACTATCTTAATCATCTAGAAGGTGCATTTAACTTGTCAACCTAGGGACATAGACTTGAAATGGGTTAACATAGTATGTGCACTAGGAATCCATAGTAGCCATATTCATTCTAGAGCTAAGAAAGACATAATATTGAAAGTAAATTACTTGGAAAGAAATAACATAAATGTTGAGCATCAACCAATAACTATACTAAGCTTAGATGCATGACACAAATAAAAATTTGAGCACACAGACAAAGAACTACTCTATTTGCTTTAGCTATAGGAATAGTCACATAATGGAATTCTAGTGGCTGCAGGAGTAGACAGTTGCCAGATTCTTAACTAATTGCACAAAAAAGTAACAACTAAGCTAAAAGGTGGAATGCTCACCAAGTGGCCCCCCTTGGATGAGTATCCCTTAGGAAAAATGTAAACTCAGATGCACAAACTTATAACTTCATTTATTCATTGGAAAAAATGATTACAATCAATTAGCATGACTAGATTACTGAAAAACTAAGAATGTGAATACAACATCAAATTAATCAACCTTCTGAGAAGGAGCATTCGAATCTTATTTATAGGAAGAAAAACTAATAACTACCTAGCAAGGTGGTCAAGTCCAATAGATTAGGATGCCACTTTAGGGAAAGCATAAAAAGTGGAGAGGAGGTTATGCATGCATGGAATCTGGTCAAGCCGGTTTGCCTTAACACATATCTATCATAAAAATAGCTCCTATATTCACTTAATAAACTATTAAGAAAATTTAAAAGGCAGTTACAATTCTTCAATTTGAATTAGGAATCTCTCTCCATTGAGAGTCTTCCCTCCATTGACCTTTGAATGATCACCTTGTTGACCTTATGGCAAATGACCAATTGTCAAAGTCTTCCTCAATTTTGTAGGCTCTAATTATATCTACATAACAATGTTAGTACACAAAACAATTGCATATTTGTAACTATCTTAAAGTAACATTCATTAGTCCACATGTAATATTAACATAGATAGTTCATATAGCATGCCAGTGTCATTTAAAGGTTACAAAAATAAGCTTATGCCGAATGTCCATGGTTTTGAGGAAATATCATGAAAATGTCAACATCCAAGTATCAAGGTCTATGAAAAATACAACAAATGGATAATAAACTCTATCAAAATTGAGCCATAAAATAGACTCATCACTCCCCCAACCTAAGGCTTTGTTGGTCCTCTAGCAGAGGAAGGGTTGCGCTTTTGCTTAGTCAATGACCTAAAATTTGTAACTTCTAGTTGTCCTGCATCAGTTCTTGTAGTGTGTAAATTAGGGTCCTAATAGAACCCTTGCAATATATCCAACTTGTTCCATCTCTATCTCTCTGTAGCTATATCATACTGGTAATACCTAAAATTTGGCACAAGCCATAATAGGATTGGTGGCTGAAAAGTTAATTGAAGTCAAAATTGTCCTTTCGTCCTTCCAATCTGTATATATCTATCAACCCTCTTGCATGTTGTAGCATAGTTCTGCAAAGAGTGAGGCTCAACTTCTTTTAACTCATTAGTTAGACTATTCCACCTTTGTGATAGATATCCCATTATATATTCCCTTGTGGTTTTTGCTACCTTCTCATATTCTTTATAAATTGCTTCTCTCTCAAGGAGGATCCTACTACTATAGCTTGGTCGGTAAATAATTTTGTGCCAATCCTTGAAAATGTCTCTTGGATTTCTAGATTCAGCCCTAATGGGTAGGGGAGTGTTGGATTCTATTTACCTATAAGTCCTAAATTTTTATCTCCAACTAATTTCATTTTGTATCCAAGACATAAATTCCCTTAATTGGACATCCCCAACAAACAAAAATGGATTCCAATCATGATCTTGAGTCACAACATAATTATGCATATAGAATTCACACAACAAATTCTTCATTTCAAGAGGAGCAATCCAATAAGCTTGAAAAAATCCAAGAGGAGTCTCAATGGAAGGATTAAAACCTAAAACAATCCTTGCTAGTTTGAAAGAAAGAGTCTTCTCCTTCAAATATAGAGTATAGACCCTTGGAGGAGTCCTGCACTCTAATATTTGAGGTATTAAGGCTGTTATATTGTTCACTTTCTCCTTTAAAGCAAAAATTTCTATATTTTTCTCTTCAATCTCTTCATCTTTCTTTTTAATCTCCTCTTTCAGCCTCCATTTCTCCTTTTTCTATTCTTCTTCCCTCCTCTGTATCTCATTCCATAAGTTCATGGCTACCATGTGCATTGAAAAATCAGAGGGATTATGTATTCCTACCAAAAATATTCCTAGTATTGATTCTTGCTTTTCATGTGGCCCCAACTGTAGGGATTCTGATTGTTCACCCAATTCTGGTTGTAGGGGTGTTGATTGTTCTCCCAATTCTGGTTACAGGGGCTCCTGTTCTTGCTCTTGCTTTTGCTGCAGGAACTCTTGCTCTTGCTCTTGCTACAGGAGCTCCTGATTCTCCTCATACTCTTGAATTCCAACTTGTTCTATGATGGCAGCAATCTTTTCCAATGTTATATTTGCCACTTCCTCAAATATGTCCTTTCCTCAACGTTCACCTACCCCATTGGGGATTTTGTGTCATCCTGTGATATTTTTCTAGTCCTAGGGCTTCCCTGTCGAGACATACCAGTGGTTGGTCTAGCTGGTCTTGTTTTTCTAGGAGGGCTCTCATGTTTCTCTTTAGCTATAGGAAGAACAATGTTAGCCTTCCATTTCTTAGAGCTTGATGCTTCTTTTCCTTCCATTTTATTTTTAGCTTTTCCCTTCCTTATTTCCACCTCTTTCTTTTGTTCCCTAGTTCAAATTAGGATTTCAAGGGGAACATCATCATCAGAATTTGAAGAAGAACTTTCTTTGTTTGAATGTTTTGTCTCAGAAGAACTAATCTCTATAGTTTGTTCAACTGTTGGAGGGTTTACACTAGGGCTTATGCCATAAATTGAGGCTCCAAGAGTGGCTTAAAAAAAAATCACTCTCCTACTAGCCCCACAAGGTTGAGGCAAAACCATAGGTCACAAATGGTCTGGTCTAAATTGACCAATATTCAAGAATTCTTCCCAAGTCATATTAGACACATCATGTAGAGACTTCTAATGTAGGAGCATCTTTGGTTCTTGGCAATCTTGCATCAACCAAAAATATTTTCATTTCAATTTTCTTCTTGTTTAGTTCAGTTCATATTGGAAGATTCAGTGTATCATCATATTTGCTCACCAGTCCTTGTGGATCTACATCTTCATCGTGGACATGTTCATTTTCCTTATTCCAAGATTTGAGCGTGATTGGATATTTTTCTGGCAAGTTATCACTTTCAAATTTATGTGGCAGTTTCTTGAACTAGCACCAGATAATTTCAAACCTAACGACTAGTTTGATTGCCCGTGGATCTTTCCCATAACTTTTAGATCTCGATGGTGTGATTTTAATTGTTTCATGGAGTGTCCCTGACCTTAATTATAGGTCCACACTTCATCGTATGCTTTCACTGAGGAGTAATTCAAATTGGATACCGACCTATTCATGCACACATTACATTTTATTTCATTGGAGATTGTAATGATCTTTGGCTGACATGGAAGATTCTAGATCTACGGACATGATATAAAGCTTGTAATAGATCATTAGGATAGTAGAAGTTGATTATATAGAATAATATAGAATTGATGTGTAATATTTTTTCTCGCATTGAGGAGCATATAGTAAGACGGTGTTCTGAGCATGGTGTATCAAGCATGTGAGCTGAATTTGTAAGCCCAGATGTTGTTGACTATTTCTATTTGAAATTTATGTTAATAAGAAAGTTAGAATCTACATTTGCCCCCATATTCTATGTTGCTTCTATTTCTTCACTCTTTTTGCATTGTTCGGACTATTCTCTTTGACGACCTCCTACCGTGGCTACACCAGATTGGTATTAGAGCCAAGTTTTTTTTCTGTGAGAGATCACCAGAGTTTGTAGAGTCCTATTGAAGATTTTATTGGGGATGGCGGACTGAGGATCTAACCTACAGCTATAGAGGACTTGTGTAAAGATGGTAGGAAGAAGAAATGTTAGAGGAAATGGAGCACATGAAAATGCAGACCCAACTATAATGGATATGTTAACAAGAATCACTGCTAGATTAGAAGTAGTTGAAATGGCCCAGAGGAGAGGTCAACCAGTTGATGATGTGAGTGATGAAGAGGTAGAAGGATAGGAAGAAAGGGAGAGAGAAGATAAACCTGGCCTTGATTAGGGAGAAGAGAGGTTCATAAGAGCCCTAACCAGAGTAAATACTAATCCACATTTCAATCCACTAGATTATAGTGGTAAGTTGGATTTGGATGAATTGCTTGATTGGATAATGGAGATGGAAAAGTATTTTGATTTTGAAGTTACCACCAAAGAAAAGAAGGTGAAATTTTCTTGTACAAAGTCGAAAGGACATGCATCCCTTTGGTGGGAACATTTGTAGACAGATAGGAAAAATAGAGGAAAGGAGAAGATAAAATCATGGGATTGGATGGTGAATAAGTTAAAGACAAAGTTTATTCCTATAGATTATCATATCAGTTTGTTCCAGAAGTTGTAGAATTTGAAGCACAAGGAGTTGAGTGTGACAGAGTATACTAAGGATTTCTATAAGTTGAATATCATAACCAGACATTCAAAGGATGAGGTTGAACAAGTAGCTAGATCTGTGAATTGTTTGAAGTCATCTATATATGATTAGATTAGATTGATCAAGTTGTTGAGTGTGGAGGAGGCATACCAATGTGCCCTAAAAGCATAAGAGAAGCTAAATAAAAGACATGAGTAGAGACAGAGAGGAATAATTTTTACTAGAGGAGGAAGAGGAACTTTTGTAGATTAGAATAAGGATAAGGAAGTCAATAAGAATGATAATTCGTACTATAGAGATGATAGAAACTCTTACAGGAGAGGAGGATATGGTGGTTACTGGAATATAGATAATAAAGGATAGGAGAAAAGAGTATTCAATGGAACTTGTTTCAAGTGTGGTGGAGAAGGACAAAGAATTTGAATTTAATCAAGGGGAGACAAGAAAAAATACAAAGAAAAATAGAAGAACAACCTTTGTTGAGGAAGATCATTTCAGATTATCTAATCAACTGGAAGAGGGAGAATTTTTGGTGAAAAAAAGAGTGTTATGTTAAAGTGAGATGCAGCAGGAACCATTGCAGAGAAAGAACTTTTTTCAGACCAGATGCAAGGTAGCTGGTAAATTTTGTAGAGTGATTGTCAATAGTGGAAGTTCTAAGAACCTAGTTTCCAAAGAAATGGTGACCAAATTAAAACTAGAAATATTAAAACACCTGAAATCCTATTAGATAGCATGGATTCAATATGAGCATAAGGTACTGGTAAGTGAACAATCTTTGGTGAAATTGAAGATAGGAAATTATCATGATAAAGTTTTGTATGATATCATGCCTATGGATGTATGCCATGTTTTGTTGGGAAGGACTTGGTAGTATGATAGACAGGCTATTCATGATGGAAGGAAGAACATATATACCATTTTTTCTAATGGGATGACGCAGACTTTGTTACAAAGAGAGGATGTTCCTAAACTTGAGGCTTGTATGAATGCTAGAATTTTTTTAGTTGATGGAAGGAGATTTCTAGATGGATTGATACATGAGAACATGTGCCATGCCTTGATTCCTAAGAAGGCTGAAGACTTGAAGCATGTAGAAGAACAACTGGAAGAGATAAAGGAGTTGTTGATAGAATCTGAAGAGATCATTTTGAATAATGTACCTGATAAACTACCACCTACGAGGAGTGTTAGTCATTGCATGGATTTGATTCCTAGAGCTAGTTTACCTAATAAAGTAGCACACCGGATGACACCTATAGAGAATGAAAAATTGAATAGTCAAGTGCAAGACTTGTTGAGGAATGGTTTGATAAGAGAAAGATTAAGTCTTTATGTAGTAATTATTGTACTAGCACCTAAGAAGTGTTAGGAAAAATAGTGCATCTCAGAGAAATCTCCAGGAATAGTGGTGGCTTTGGTAACTTCAATTTCAATTAGATTACCTCAAAGAAACGTACAACTATGTCCTAAAGTAGAAACATACACAATTCATTTCCCACATTAATCCTTCTGAGAGAAGCACATGTAAATTCAACAAGCAATAATAGATTCTCTAAATAGAACCAACATAGATGAAAGATGAGACAAAAAACTAGAACAAATAGATTTACATGTGGAAAAAACTTTCGAGTAAAAAACACCACACTCCAAAGATCGAGCCATTGTATTATTCAGTAACAAATGGTTACAATACAATTTCAGGCTCATAGCCTTTACAGATATTACATCTTGTTCATTCTAGATACAACCTGGTAACAAACTCTCCCCTTTACATTTCCTGATCAATCCACCAGACCATACAACCTTTGCACTGTTGCAATATCCTCACACAATATACAGTGCAGATCAACATGAGAGAGATCAACCATGATCCATGATCAGGAGAGATTTCGGCAACATAACCCTGCCTCTCTCTTCCTCTGTCTCGGCCTCAAGGCCCCTTCTCTATCGCTCTCTATCTTTGATTTTTAGAATGTCCAATGCATACATATATACATTTGTTCTCAACAGCCTTTATGAATTGGTTCATTTTCAACTATCAGATCACAACTATCGAACATCTAGCTTAGCATCACTGTCATCCATTGCCCAAATGTAGATTTTTCCACTTCCTCGTATAGAAGATCCCCAACACACTATTAGCCTTCTACACAGAAATGGTTGCAACAGTCTCACAATGAAATGGTTCACATTCTGACCTCTTTGATAGGTCCAAGTTGCACCACGTAGGATAGTCTTTCACTCAGTCAAGGGTGTTCAACCTATGTTGCATGTCAATGAGACACTAACTGTGTCTCCCCGATGCCACAGAGCCCATCCGTCGATATCACCAAGAGTCTTCACTATCGGCAAGATGTTACACCAAGTCCAGAAAGCTATCACTCAGACTTCACCTTGTCGCCAAGACCTTATACCAATGATCATTACTTGTATCGCTATCGCCAAGACTTCTCGCTATCGGTGAGACATCATACCAAAACTCCAAAGTCACATAGACAATAGAATTCCCATCGGAAAGACTATCTCTCTTTTCCAAGACATCATATCGAAGTTCCCAAGTCACATTGACCTCAACATTCTCATTGGCGAGACAATCACCATTCGATGAGACATCATACCGATTTTCAAAAGGTCACTATGAAATGTCCAACAGTTAGCAAGACTTACCGCTTTTTCCAAGAGGTTACAACGACAGCCAGTCAGCGAAACCACATCCATCGGTGAGATAATCAAATGTTGCTAAGACTTCATACTAAATCCTCCAAGTTACCCTGAGACCACCTTTCGCTAGGAGTCATACCAAACACATCCCACAACATTGGTGAGACAAACACCCATTGCCAAGAGTTCTTACCGGACCCTTTCATTACCCTAATGACTCCATATGTATGACTATCGGTGAGACATCTCCCTATTGCCAAGCCTTCATACTGATAGGAGCAAGTCATACCGATTACCACATCGGCCAGACAGACCAAAGGTCATGCCGATATTAACAAGACTTCCTATCATCACCGAAACATCATTCTGACAATCCAGGTTACGCTGAAGGTTTCAGTATGCTAATCACCGAGACATTCAGGAGGTCACATTGACAGTTTAGGATCTACTAGCAGATCCGCCAGACATCTCACCAGTCACAATGACCATGCTTTCTTAGAGGTTTCAGCCTGTGAGATTGAGGCAACAATTCCAACAATCTCCCACTTGACGAAGATCACACAGGCACCTCCAAAGCAACTAGAAACTAAGATCACACTAGCTCCACTAGTTCAAACCCCACAATACACAAAACACCCAATCAATAAGATTCAATAGAATTAGTCCACTGGACAATTTGTAACAAAGACCAGGCATCCAACTGCAACTCACTATCCAAAGCAATTGAAATGCAACCGATCATAGCCTTCTAGGAAACCATATAGATCTAAAAACATGCTCTCATGCTCCATCAAGACTTTTGTACCAACATCCAAGATGTCCTCCATTCAGGCAAAAATCCCTGTCATCTTCCAATATGCCACCTATGGAAGAAAAAACACACCAAGGTGAATCAGCACCAGTCCAACGAACACAAGAAAAAATATCCCAGAGATATCATCAACAAGATACTTCTACCACTTCACTATGCTCAAACGCTATACAGAAGCAATATCAACTTCAAAGTCTCACACAAAACACAACAGTGAAGTCATTCTCTAGAAACAAGATAAAAAAAAATACCAACTAGAACAACAATTAGACTAACTATTTCCATCTAACTGATAAACCCACGCGACTGAAAATAGTACCCATAGCTCATGCTATTCCATCTAATCTCTCATACCTCAAAGGTATTAGCATTAGTAAACTCATGCTGCTCCCAAACCAACCCACCAATAGGGAATGCAAGCTCCAAGTGCCAACCAGTCGAAGAAGACAAAACACAATAGGAACTCCCACTATCCGAGTAATCCAGAGACATCACAAGTCTACCAATAACAACACATAGAAAATGTAACCATGTAGTACCAAGGAAATATCCACAATGAAATGCACAACCTGCAACAAACTATTACAACAAACATTTCTCTCACCATAAGTCTTCACAGTTCTCCCAAGATCTCCACACACAACAAACAATTGTAATGTGAAAACAAACATCCAGGAAGTAAACCAAGACTAAAGAGAGAAACTTTGCACTTCATATTCCTATAGAACATCCTCCTACAAACACTTCTAACAGCTAGCTATGTCAAGAAAGATCTCCTTCTCATCCCAAAAGAAACTAGCGCTACTTCATTCCCCATTTCAAGAAATCAGCCCATACATCATCTTCTACCAATTCTTATCAGTTAATAACATAACAGAAAAGCTCAAGGAGATAAACAAGCTATACATCTTCTACCATGAATCCTCCAGAACCATTAAACAACAATTCAAGATCCATATCATTAAAGTGAACCAAAAAAACATCTAAAAAATGTAATGGGCCAAATACCTCTCAGATAAACTATCGAGCAGACCAAGAGTGGGAATGAGAATACTCCTTCAAGATATACAAGCCATCATGACTAATCCAAGAGCAATCTCCTCATACGTCTCTTATTGAACTTACGTTCAACTAAGGTGTATGCTTCTTGAATTTTCTGTTGAAAAACTTCATCAAGAATACCAATCAACAACACTTCTCTCATAAGAGAAAAAAAACTCACCTTATTCTCCATGTATCCATGAGTACTAGTAACTAGTCATCTCATGCTAAACTTCAACTGCATTACTACACTATTACGAAGTATCAAGCAAAAAGTAAAGCACCCAGTACACAAAGAATTACCAGACCACTGTCAAAACTCCAATCATCTGAATCAGGAACTTATCATGACACCATGATCTACATATCCCCTTAGGAGATACCATACTTCAAGTGACTTCACCATGGTCTCAAGTTCAATGCACAATTCCAAAACTCTAGTGCACAAGCAAGAGTATACCACGACATAAAGAAAACAGACTCAAAACCAACATCACCTATCAAGCACCACCAACACCTCAGCCAAAGACTCCAAGCATCCTCCATGGATCCAATATGTTGCACATCTTCAAATAATGTCCATGCAAATGCGAAAGAACCCTTATGCAGCAACAGGATCTAAAAGGTCCCTCTTGAAACATTTGCAACACTAAATAAGACCATTCACAACCATGTGATGAACCCATAGTCACTGCTAAAGCTCCCACTAAAACGTGACACCCGAGCTCTCCAAGCATCATGACAACCTACTTCAGGTTCCCAGAACCGACTATTTAGGTACTCAACAATATCCATCCTCTCATCTCAAAGAAATCACACCAATGCACAAGTGACCACAAACAAGGCCAACTAACAAGTCTACACCAGTAATGAATCAACCTTGTGGATAAAGATAGTCCACATCCAAGTTATCTCACTGCAGCCAATGGGTAGCTAATCCACCAACCGCATAACTCGTAGATCACAAACATCAAACATGCAAAGCCATCATCACATTGGAAACTACAACACTAAGATTTCAAAGAGAATAACCACATAGAGTTCATGACTCAAACACCAGACCACGCCAAACCTGATTTTCCAATCATGTCCATAAGGAGCACCATAATCAAGGAACCCACATGCACCACCACAAGAATTTTGAGTGATAAATCACATACCAACACTCCCATGCAAAGAAGAAATCACACCTCCTCAAACCATGCACAAAGCATTTATGCAGAAATGTAACTATCTCATCCAGTAACACCCCAAAAGCCGGGGTCTAGAAAATAGCTTAACAACAACTCCACATAACCACAAGCTTTGCTTAACCATGTAAAACTTGCAAAACCATAGAGCCACACAAGTACAAATCATCCTTAGAAGGAAAAAAATAGTTCAGGAAAATCCAGGCCCCTTTCAGGCCAAATCTAAACCACCAACATGTACATGCATCTGAGAAAGAGAGAAAGGCTATTTCAGAAGCTTGCAAATCATGTAATGATTAACTCCATAGCCTTTATGTATTCGAGCTTAATAGGAAACCGTGCCTTCCAACACTAGGAAACACCACCTAGCTTAAGCACTCTCTTCCATCTCCACCATCCTTCAAACTGTGTGTTGTCTCTGAATATCAGAAGACTTCCACACACCAAAGGATCAATAAATTAGTCCATTCCTCTAGATTTCCTCCAGCCTATCAAGCTAAGAAATCTTCATAGGAGAAATACCCAAAACCAACAACCAAAAGATGGATCTGATACCACTTGTTAGGGAAAATAGTGCATCTTAGAGAAATTTCCAAGAACAATGGTGCCTTTGGTAACTTCAATTTTGATTAGATTACCTCACAGACATGTACAACTATGTCCTAAAGCGGAAAAAGACACAGTTCATTTCCCACATTAATCCCTCTGAGAGAAGCACATGTAAATTCAACAGCAAGCAATAAGAGATTCTGTAAACAGAACCAACACAGATGAAAGATAAGATAGAAAACTAGAACACATAGATTTACATGGGGAAAAACCTTTTGGGTAAAAAACCCCACACTCCAAAGATTGAGCCATTGTATTATTCAGTAACAAATGGTTACAATACAATTTTAGGCTCATAGCCTTTACAAAGATTACATCTTGTTCATTCTGGATACAACCTGGTAACAAACTCTATCCTTTACATTTCCTGATCAATCCACTAGACCATACAACCTTTGCACTATTACAATATTCTCACACAATATAAAGTGTAGATCAAAATGAAAGAGATCAACCATGATCCATGATCAGGAGAGATTTTGACAGCATAACCCTGCATCTCTCTTCCTCTGTTTTGGTCTCAAGGCCCCTTCTCTATCGCTCTCTATCTTTGATTTTTAGAACATCTAATGCATACATATATACAATCATTCTCAACAGCCTCTGTGAATCGGTTCGTTTTCAATTGTTAGATCACAACTGTCGAACATCCAACTCAACATCATTGTCATCCATTTCCCAAACATAGATGTTTCCATTTCCTTGTATACAAGTTCCCCAACACACTGTTAGCCTTCTACACAGAAACGATTGCAACAGTTCAAATTCTGCCCTCTTTGATAGGTCCAAGTCACACCACATAGGACAGTATTTCACTCGGTCAAGGGTGTTCAACCTATGTTGCATGTCGGTGAGACACTAACCATGTCTCCCTTATGCCATAGAGCCCATCCGTCGATATCGCCAAGAGTCTTCACTATCAGCAAGACGTTATACCAAGTCCAGAAAGCTATGACTCAGACTTCGCCCTATCACCAAGACATCATACCAATGATCATTACTTGTATCACTATCGCCAAGACTTATTGCTATCGATGAGACATCATACCAAAACTCCAAAGTCACATAGACAATAGAATTCCCATCGGCAAGACTATCGCTCTTTGCCAAGACATCATACCGAAGTTCCCAAGTCACATTGACCTCAGCATTCTCATCGGTGAGACAATCGCCATTTGATGAGACATCATACTGATATTCAAAAGGTCACTCTAAAATGTCCAATAGTCAGCAAGACTTACTGCTTTTGCCAAGAGGTTACAATGACAGCCAGTCAGCAAAACCACATCCATTGGCAAGACAGTCAAATGTTGTTAAGACTTCATACTGTAGCCTCTAGGTTACCTCGAGACCACCTTTCACCAGGAGTCACACCAAACACATCCCACAGCATCGATGAGACAAACACCCATCACCAAGAGTTCTTACCGAACCCTTTCGTTACCCCGATGACTCCATATGTATGACTATCGGCGAGACATCTCCCTGTCGCCAAGACTTCATAATGATAGGAGCAATTCATACCGATTAACACATTGGCCAGATAGACCAAAGGTCATGGCGATATTGGCAAGACTTCCTATTGTCGCCAAAACATCATTCTAAAATTCTAGGTTATGCCGAAGGTTTCAAGATATGCTGATCGCCAAGACATTCAGGAGGTCACAGCGATAGTTCAGGATCTACTAGTAGATTGGCCAGACACCTCACTAGTCACAGCGACCATGCTTTCTCAAAGGTTTTAGCCTATGAGATTGAGGCAACAATTCCAACAATCTCCCACTTGACGAAGATCACACAGGCACCTCCAAAGCAACCAGAAACTAAGATCACACTAGCTCCACTAGTTCAGACCCTGCAATACACAAAACACCCAATCAACAAGATTCCACAGAATCAGTCCATCGGACAATCTGTAACAAAGACCAGGCATCCAACTACAACTAACTATCCAAAGCAATTGAAATGCAACTGATCAAAACCTTCTAGGAAACCATATAGATCTAAAAACATGCTCTCATGCTCCATCAAGACTTCTGCACCAACATCCAAGATGTCCACCATTCAGGCAACAATCCTTATCATCTTCCAATATGCTACCTATAGAAGAAAGAGCACGCTAAGGTGAATAAGCACAAGTCCAAAAAAGACAAGAAAAAAAATCCCAGACATATCATCAACAAGATACTTCTACCACTTCACTGTGCTCAAACGCTATATAGAAGCAATATCTACTTCAAAGCCTCAAACATAACACAATAGTGAAGTCATTCTCCATAAACAAGACGAAAAAAAAGCCAGCTAGAACAACAATCAGACTGGCTGCTTCCATCCAACTGATAAACCCACGTGACTAAAAATAGCAACCATAGCTCATGCTATTCCATCCAATCTCTCATACCTCAAAGGTATCAACATTAGTAAACTCATGCTGCTCCAAAACCAACCCATCAATAGTGAATGCAAGCTCCAAGTGCCAACTAGTTGAAGAAGACAAAACACAACAAGAACTCCCACTATCCGAGTAATCCAAAGACATCAGAAGTCTACCAATAACAACAAATAGAAAATGTAACCATGTAGTACCAAGGAAATATCCACAATGACATGCACAACCTACAACAAACTGTTACAACAAACATTTCTCTCACCACAAGTCTTCACAGTTCTCCCAAGATCTCAACACACAACAAACAATTGTAATGTGAAAAAAAACATCCAGGAAGTAAACCAAGACTAAAGAGAGAAACTTTGCACATGATATTCCTATAGAACATCCTCCTACAGACATTTCTAACTACCATCTATGTCAAGAAATATCTCCTTCTCATCCCAAAAGAAAATCAAGCTACTTCATTCCACATTTCAAGAAATCAGCCCATACATCTTCTACCAATTCTCATCAGTTAATAATATAACACAAAAGCTCAAGGAGATAAACAAGTTGTACATCTTTGACCATGAATCTTCCAGAACCATTAAACAACAATTCAAGATCCATATCATGAAAGTGAACAAAAACCACATCTGAAAAACATAATGGGCCAAATACCTCTCAGATAAACTGCTGAGAAGACCAAGAGTGGGAATGAGAATACTCCTTCAAGATATACAAGCCATCATGACTAATCTAGGAGAAATCTCCTCATAGGTCTCTTATTAAACTCACGTTCAACTAAGGTGTAGGCTTCTTGGACTTTCTGCTGAAAAACTTCATCAAGAATACCAATCAACAACACTTCTCTCATAAGAGAAAAAATAGTCTCACCTTATTCTCCATGTATCTGTGAGTACTAGTAACTGGTCATCTCATTCTAAACTTCAACTGCATTACTGCACTATCACGAAGTATCAAGAAAAAAATTAAAGCACCCAATACATAAAGAATTACCAGACCACTGTCAAAGCTCCAATCATCTAAATCAAGAACTTATCATGACACCATGATCTACATATCCCCTTAGGAGATACCATACTTCAAGTGACTTCACCATGGTCTCAAGTACAATGCACAATACAAAACTCCAATGCATAAGCAAGAGTATACCATGACATAAAGCAAACAGACTCAAAACCAACATCACCTGTCAAGCACCACCAACACCTCAGCCAAAGACTCCAACTGTCCTCCATGGATCCAAGATGTTGCACATCTTCAAATAATGTCCATGCAAATGTGAAAGAATCCTTCTGTAGCAACAAGATCTAAAAGCTCCCTCTTGAAACATCTGCAACACTAAAGAAGACCATTCACCACCATGTGATGAACCCACAGTCACTGCTAAAGTTCCCATTGAAATGTGACACCCGAGCTCTCCAAGCATCATGATCACCTGCTTTAGGTTCCCATAACTGACTATTTAGGTACTCAACAATATCCATCCTCTCCTCTCAAAGCAATCACACCAATGCACAAGTGACCACAGACAAGGCCAGCAAACAAGTTTGCACCAGCAATGAATCAACCTCGTGGATAAAGACAATCCACATTCAAGTTATCTTACTATAGCCAATGGGTAGCTAATCCACCAACTACATAACTTGTAGATCACAAACATCAAACATGAAAACCCATCATCACATTGGAAACTGCAACACTAAGATTTCAAAGAGAATAACCACGTAGACAACATGACTCAAACACCAGACCACACCAAACCTGATTTTCCTATCATGTCCACAACGAGCACCATAATCAAGGAACCCACACACACCACCACAAGAATGCTGAGTGAAAAATCACATACCAACACTCCCATGCAGAGAAGGAATCACACCTCCTCAAACCATGCACAAAGCATGCATGCATAACTACAACTATCTCATCTAGCAACACCCCAAAAGTTGGGGTCTAGAAAATAGCTTAACAACTCCACATAACCACAAGTTTTTCTTAACCATGTAAAACCTACAAAACCATAGAGCCACACAAGTAAAAATCATCCTTAGAAGGAAAACAATAGTTCAAGAAAATCCAGGCCCCTTTTAGGCCAAAGCTAAACCACCAATATGTTCATGCATCCGAGAAAGAGAGAAAGGCGATTTTAGAAGCTTGCAAATCATCTAATGATTAACTCCATAGCCTTTATGTATTTGAGGTTAACAGGAAACCATGCCTTCCAACACTAGGAAACACCACCTAGCATAAGCACTCTCTTCCATCTCCACCATCCTTCAAACTACGTGCTGTCTCTGAATATCAGAAGACTTCCACTCACCAAAGGATCAATAAATCAGTCCATTCCTCCATATTTCCTCCAGCCTATCAAGCTGATAAATCTTCACAAGAGAAATACCCAGAACCAGCAACCAAAAGATGGCTCTGATACTAGTTGTTAGTGGAAATAGTACATCTCAGAGAAATATCCAAGAACAATGATTCCTTTGGTAACTTCAATTTCAATTAGATTACCTCAAAGACGCGTACAACTATGTCTTAAAGTAGAAACAGACATAGTTCATTTCCCACATTAATCCTTCTGAAAGAAGCACATGTAAATTCAACATGAAGCAATAACATATTCTCTAACCAACACAAATGAAAGATAAGATAGAAAACTAGAACACACAGATTTACGTGGGGAAAACCCTTTCTGGTAAAAAACCCCACACTCCAAAGATTGACCCATTGTATTATTCAACAACAAATGGTTACAATACAATTTTAGGCTCATAGCCTTTACAGAGATTACATCTTGTTCATTCTAGATACAACCTAGTAGCAAACTCTCCCCTTTACATTTCCTGATCAATCCACCAGACCATACAACCTTTGCACTATTGCAATATCCTCACACAATATACAGTGCAGATCAACCATGATCCATGATCAAGAGAGATTTCAGTAGCATAACCCTACCTCTCTCTTCCTTTGTTTTTTCCTCAAGGCCCCTTCTCTATCGCTCTCTATCTTTGATTTTTAGAACGTCCAATGTATACATATATACATTCGTTCTCAATAGCCTTTGTGAATCGGTTCGTTTTCAACTGTCAAATCATAACTATCGAACATCTAGCTTAGCATCACTGTCATCCATTTCCCAAATGTAGATGTTTCCATTTGTTCGTATAGAAGTTCCCGAACACACTATTAGCCTTCTACATAGAAACGGTTGCAACGGTCTCACAACAAAATGGTTCACATTCTTCCCTCTCTAATAGGTCCAAGTCACACCACGTAGGATAGTCTTTCACTCGGTCAAGGGCATTCAACCTGTGTCGCATGTCGATGAGATACTAACTGTGTCTCCCTAATGCCACAGAGCCCATCCGTTGATATCGCCAAGAGTCTTCACTATCGACAAGATGTTACACCAAGTCCAGAAAGCTATCACTTAGACTTCACCATGTCACCAAGACCTCATACTGATGATCATTACTTGTATTGCTATTGCTAAGACTTATCGCTATCAGTGAGACATCATACCAAAACTCCAAAGTCACATAGACAATAGAATTCCCATTGGAAAGACTCTCACTCTTTGGAAAGACATCATACCAAAGTTCCCAAGTCACATCGACCTCAACATTCTCATTGGTGAGACAATCGCCATTTGATGAGACATCATACCGATATTCAAAAGGTCACTCTGAAATGTCCAACAGTCAGAAAGACTTACCACTTTCACCAAGAGGTTACAATGATAGTTAGTCAGTGAAACCACATCCATCAGCGAGACAATCAAATGTCGCTAAGACTTCATACCAAAGCCTCCAAGTTACCCTGAGACCACCTTTCACCAGGTGTCATACCGAACACATCCCACAACATCGGTGAGACAAACGCCTATCACCAAGAGTTCTTACCGAACCCTTTCATTACCTCGATGACTCCATATGTATGACTATCAGTGAAACATCTCCTTGTCGCCAAGACTTCATACTGATAGGAGTAATTCATACCGATTACCACATCGGCTAGACAGACCAAAGGTCACGCCAATATTGGAAAGACTTCCTATCATTGCCGAAACATCATTCTGACAGTCCAAGTTATGCCGAAGGTTTCATGATATGTCGATCACCAAGACATTCAGGAGGTCATAGTGACAGTGTAGGATCTACTAGCAGATCGGCCAGACATCTCACCAGTCATAGTGACCATGATTTCTTAGAGGTTTCATCCTATGAGATTGAGGCAAAAATTCCAACAAGAAGGATAGAGAATGGAGGATGTGTACAGATTCTAGAGCCATAAACAAGATCATAGCGAAGTAATATTTCCTTTGGCCTAGATGGATGGCATTATGGATTATTTGAGTGGAGCTAAATACTTTACAAAGATAGATTTGAAGAGTGGGTATCATCAAATCAGGATTAGAGAAGGGGATGATTGGAAGACAACATTCAAGACAAATGAAGGATTGCATGAGTGGTTGGTGATGCCTTTTGGACTAACAAATGCACCAAGTACTTTCATGAAGCTGAGAATGAGGTATTGAAGAAATTCTTGGGAAATTTTGTGATTGTTTATCTGTATGAAATCTTGAAGGAAGAATTGGTATATCGAGGGTTTGTGATATCTATGGATGGATTAAAGATGGATATTGAGAAGGTAAGAGCAATAGTTGAATGGTCTATACCAAAAAGCATCAAAGAGGTAAGATCATTTCATGGATTGGCTAGTTTCTACCAAAAGTTCATTAGGAATTTCAATTCTATTTGCAGTCCTATGACATAAATAATGAGAGGGGATAAGAAATATTTTATGTGGACATCTGGAGCAGACCGGAGTTTTAAGTTGTTGAAGCAGAAGGTGACTGAGCAGCCTATGTTGGCTTTACTAGACTTTAGTAAGGTATTTCAAGTAGACTGTGATGCAAGTGGAAATGCAATTGGAGTAGTATTAAGTCAAGAAGGAAGACTAGTATCTTATTTTAGTGAGAAATTGAATGATGCTAGGAGAATATATTCAGTGTATGATTAGGAGTTATATGCCATAGTTCAAGCCTTGAAGAAGTGGAGACATTACTTGATACCTAAGGAATTTGTGTTGTATATGAATCATCAAGAATTGCAATATTTGAACAGTCAAGGTAAGTTGAATAAAAGACACATGAGATGGGTGGAATTCTTGCAAAGTTATACTTTTGTTTTGAAACATAGAATTGGAAGGTCAAATAGAGTTACTAACGCTTTGAGTAGAAGAAGCAATTTTCTGGCAGAAATGAGAGTGGAGGTATTGGGTTTTGATGAATTGAAGAACTTGTATGAGGAAGACCCGTATTTTGTAGAACCTTGGAGAGCTTGTAAAGAACCAGTCTTGGAAGATAGGAGTTAGTGGTTAGATTATTTCATTTAGGAGGATATGTTGTTTAAAGGAAATAAATTGTGTATACCTCAGAGTTCAATGAGGGATAACTTGGTGAAAGAAAAACATAGTGGAGGATTGGTAGGACACTTTTGAATTGATAAGACAGTAGCATTGGTAAGTGAGAATTACTTTTGGCCAAAGATTCATAAGGATGTTAGGAAATTTTTGCAAAGTTGTAGAGTTTGTCAAGTTGCAAAAGGGAGTAGTCAAAATGTTGGATTGTATAAGCCATTGACAGTTCTGGAGAGACCTTGGGAGGATATCAACATGGATTTCATACTTGGCTTGCCAAAGACACAGAGAGGTCATTATTATATATTTGTAGACATGGATAGATTTTCTAAAATGGCACATTTCATACCTTGTAAGAAGACAACATATGCAGTACATGTAGTAGATTTTTTTTTCAAAGAAGTGGTCAGATTGCATGGATTACCTAGGAGTATTGTTTCAGATAGAGATACAAAGTTTGTTGGTTACTTTTGGAAGACACTTTGGAAGAAGTTAAAGACAGATTTGAAGTTCAGTTCTACTTTTCACCCACAGACTAATGGACAAATAGAGGTAGTAAATAGTAGTTTAGGGAATTTTATGAGATGTTTGGTTAGAGAGAAGACCAAAAGTTGGGATTTAGTCCTTGCACAAGAAGAGTTTGCATACAATAATTTAGTGAAATAGAGTACCAGAAAGACACCTTTTGAGATTATTACTGGAGTTCATCCTAGAGGTATATCAAAATTGTGAGACATCAATAAGGAAGATAAAAGGAGTGCAAAAGTAGAGGAATTTTTAGAACATATGAAGACAGTAAATACCCAAATAAAGCAACAATTGGAAGATATGAACCAAAAGTATAAGGAACGAGTAGATGAAAAGAGGAGACATAAGGAGTTTGAAGTTGGAGATGAAGTGATGGTGTATTTGAGGAAGGAAATATTTCCAGTTGGAACATGTAATAAGCTCAAGATGAGGAAGTTTGGACCTTGCAATATTTTGAAGAAATTTGATTCAGTAAATGCATATGAAGTAGAGTTACCAGATGGCATGAGTATATCACCTATATTCAACATTTTAGACCTATGTCAGTACCATGAAGTAGAATATAGTGAAGACAATGAAGAAAAATTGGAGAATCAATTTCCTAGACAATAATTAGATGAGATAGAAGAAATTTAGGATACCAGAGATGGGAGGAAAACACGTGAAAGATAGTACCAAGAATATCTTGTGAAATTGAGGGGTAGACCAGTGGAGGATTCCTCTTGGATTTCTTAGGCTAAGGTAGAATGTATTGGTTTTCCTTTAGCCCCAACAAAGTGAAGGTCTCAATTTTAAATCAACCCCAGATGTCTGATGTAGGAGCATCCTTGGTTCTTGGAAATCTTGCATCAACCAAAAATATTTTCATTTCAATTTTGTTCTTGTTCAGTTTAATTCATATTGGTAGATTTAGCATATCATCATATTTGCTTACTAGACCTTGTGGATCTATGTTTTCATCATAGAAATGTTTATTTTCCTTATTCCAAGATTTGAGCATGATTGGATATTTTTTCGGCAAGTTATCACTTCTTTATTTATGTGGTAGTTGCTTGAACCAGCATCAAATAATTTCAAACCTAACGGCTAGTTTGATCGCTTGTGGATCTTTCTCATAACTTGGAGATATTGACGATGTGATTTTAATTGTTTCATGGAGTGTCCCCAACCTTAATTATAGGTCCACACTTCATCATATGCTTTCACCGAGGAATAATTCAAATTGAGACCTATTCATGCACATGTTACATTTTCTTTCATTGGAGATTGTAATGATCTTTGGCTGATGCATAAGATTCTAGATCTACAAACATGATATAAAGCTTGTAATAGATCATTAGGATAGAAGACGTTGATTATATAGAATAATATATAATTGATGTGTAAGATTTTCAATCGCATTGAGGAGCATATAGGAAGACAGTGTTTTGAGCATGTTGTATCAGACCTGTGAGCTGAATCTGTAAGCTCGGATGCTGCCCACTATTTGTATTTGAAATTTTTGTTAATAAGAAAGTTAGAATCTTCATTTTCCTCCATATTTCGTGTTGCTTCTATTGTGTGACTCTTGTTGCATAGTCTAGACTATTCTCTTTGAGGACCCTCGTACTGTGGCTACACCAACTTCTCTAATAATAATTTGATCAGATAATCATAGGAAATGGAATTATCCCTAACTTTTTGGGTCTCAGTTGCCATGATTGAAAGAAGGTGGTATAACATGTTTGGCACATTCATTCTTCTCCCATGCCTCATATGATTCAGGAGTTTGAAGTGCATAGAATGTAGATTTAATTAACGGCCTTCACAAGTATGGTACTTCACAATGTAAACAACTACTTGCTTCCATGGCTCAGGAAGATAGGTTATCTTCACACCTTGCTTGTCCACATTCAATGGAGGGTCACCAGGTTCTGTAAATTCAGCCCTAGCTGACCTGGCGTCTCTGGTAGTAGGGTAATGTTCACCATCGATAGACAACCCTATAACTTTTGTAATCTTCTCTTTAGTAGCTATTACCTCCAACCCTTTTACCATCGCATTTCCTTTAGATAATGTTTGTACAAATTCCAATGCAATGTTTTCATTAAAACCATTAAGCTTCAGAAAGTAATCTAACCATTCATAGTTTCTAAACTTGGCTTGGCAAGGTGCATCTTGCAATAATACATCATGAATCATGGGTTCATTTCTAATTAACCTACCTCCTATTTCTCAACTACTTGCAATTAAACAAACACTCTGCAAAGTTTTTCTTCTTGCAATCTTTATCTAAAAAATAAAATTTCTCCTTCCTACAACGTTGTTGAATTCCCAACACCAATGTCATCTGAATTTTACCTTTTTGCGACCTAGGATTATGATAGAGGAAATAAAGGAAGCAAAGGAGTAATAAATGAAGGATATGATCTAGAGAAATGGTGACAGTTGATATCATCTCACACATGTGAGTTGTCACCTCACTCAGAATTCAAATTGGCTCAGTTTAAACTTTGTTGACATGGACCAACATGGATTGACACATGGACATGGTATTCACACCTCCCCCCAACCTAAATTTGAGCATGTTTCCTCACATGTGATATTGTACTAGCAATTTGATAGGGGCAGGGAACAATTACATGCTATGAAGAATGTCTATATTAATGTACAATAATTAAATGAATGTACTAAAAGACAATTAAGATATAACAAATTGATGTGCACATACCTAAATTTATGGAGTATTTGTTGCAAAGAATATTGAGGAAGTACTGGTCACCATTTAAGAAGTTAGTTGAGCAATTAATGAATGTGGAGATGGAATGAAGTCAAGTGGAATGAAGTCAAGTTATGTCAGTGTGATGGAAGAGAGAGAAAAGTGGAGATGGATAGGCAGATGGGTGAATGAATGAAGAAGTGGACTCCCACAAAAGTGGAAGTCTTTATTATGACAAGTTGCATACCTTAGTTAGCTAGAAGGATAGACAATAGGTCCACTTCCTTCGGCCACATGAAGTTTAGGTGTTGCATGCTGAGTGAATTGCTATAATAATTCCTCCTTGGAAGTTGGCTTTTGATACAACCTGAGGTGATGACCATTGACAAGCATCTTAAATCAAACAGGGTCAATGGTAGTGAGTTGAACAACACCATTAGGGAAGACTTTAGCAACATCATATGGTCCTAACCACCTTGTCTACAATTTTCCTACATTATCTTGATACCTTGAGCTGTAGAGCAGTTCTCAGTCACCTGGCTGTAATTTCTTGTCCTTTATAAATTTTTCATGCCACTTTATTCTCCAATTATGCACTACCTCTATGTGATGCAAGGTTGCCTTCATCATCTCATCCAAGTTATTCAACTACATAATTTTGTCCTTTTGTGCATTAGAGATATCCATCCCTAAGTCTAGTGCAATCCTAAGAGTCTTATGCTCAAATTCAATGGGCATCATAGTTGTCTTTCCATATAGAAACTCAAAAGGAGTGAACCCTGTGGTTGTTTTCCAAGTGGTTCGATAGGCCCAAACAACTTCTAGCAACCTATTTTCCCAATCCTTCCTATGGAAAACCACTATTTTGGTTAGAATGGCTTTAATTTCCCTATTATTCACCTCAACTTGGCCATTGGCCTAAGGGTGATAAGGAGTAGACTTCCTATGCCTTATGTTGTACTCATGGACCATTGTTGTAACAAGGGTTGAGGTGAATTGAGCCCCTTGATTAGTCACTATCTCTTTGGGAACCCCATACCATGTGAAAATTTCCTCATAAAGAAATTTTGCAACCTTATTATCTCTTGCATGCTTCATGGCCTTAACTTCTACCCACTTGGTTACATAATTAGTGCATACTAAGATATAGGATTTATCATTTTATGGAGGATCAATGGGTCCTACAAAATCCAATCCCCACTTATCAAAGGGAGTGATTAATACCTGGGGGTAAAAGGGTATCTCATCAGATTTGGTTATTCATCCCATCCTCTGACATCTATCACATTTCCTTGTATATTTCTCTGCATCCTTGTGGAGTGTTGACCAATAATATCATGTGTTCAAAATATTCATTGTTGTCCTCTTGGATGCAAAATTCCCTCCACAGGGTTCATTATTACATGCATGTAAAATATCATTAGTCTCATCTTCCCTCACACATCTCCTCATGGCATGGTCTAGTCCAGTGTAGAAAAAACATCTAGCAATCCATGAGAAAGGAAAATATGTTTCAATGAGTACCCTTCCTTCTTTTGGAGAGAAATGAGGAGGAACTCTCCCCGTGACCAGATAATTAGCTATGTTAGAATATCAGGGTGTATGCACACTAATGGAAAATAAATGTTCATCAGGGAAAGAGTCATCAATGAATTGATTTTCCTTTGATGTAGTTATCCTTGACAGAAAGTTTGCAACAACATTGGCCTTCCCTAGTTTATCCACAATGGTTATGTCAAACTCCCGCATCAGCAATAACCATCTTGCTAGCCTACCTGAGATCAGGGGTTTATTCATGAGGTACCTAAAGGCTGCATGATCTGTGTGCACAAATATTTGATAGCCTACTATGTAGTGCCTAAATTTGTTAAGGGTATAAATTTCTGCCAACATTACTTTTTCTATCACTATATAGTTGAATTTAGCTCCTTGTAGGTTTTTGCTAACAAAATAAATAACATTTTCAATAGCTACTTCTACCCCAAGATTTCTCTTATGGCATAGTCTGATGCATCTATATGAATGTGGAAATGAAGCTCCCAATTGGGAACTTTGATTATAGGACCATTAGTTAAAGATGATTTGAGATCAGAGAATGTCTTGTCACAGTCCTCTATCCATTGAAACTCAACATCCTTAGTGAGAATATTGTACAATGGTTCTGCTATTTTTTTGAAATCCTTAATGAAACGCCTATAGTAGCCTGCATGTCCCAAGAAACTGCTAACATCTTTTTGTTTTGTAGGTGTAGGCAGGTCAATGGTCACCTTAATCTTGGCAGGATCTGACTTGAATTCCTTTATGAGAGATGTAGTGGCCAAGGACTACACCCTCCTACATCATCATGAAGTACTTTTCATTGTTTAAAGATAGATTTTGATCTTCACATCTTTGTAAGAATCTGTTGATATTTTCCAATGCTTCATTGAAATCAACACCATAGGTGGTAAGATCATCCATATAAATTTCCATTCAGTCATGAGAGATATAAGAAAATATGCTATTGACTAGCCTCTAAAAAGTTGTAGGCACATTGCATAATCCAAATGGAAGGAGTGAGTAGGAATAAGTCCCCCATGGATAGGAAAATGTGGTCTTCTCCTGGTTCTCAAGTGCAATTTGGATTTGGCTATACCCATTGAATCCATCTAGAAAGAAAAATATTTCTTTCCTACAGGTGAATCCAGAACTTGGTCTATGAAAGGAAGGGGAAAATGGTCCTTTTTGGTGGCAGCATTGAGTTCCCTATAATCAACACAAACTCACTACTTCCCTCCCTTTTTGGGCATAATCACCAATGGAGACACCCACTTGCTATCTAAAATGAGGTAGATAAATCTTTCATCTAGCAATTTTTGCAGTTCCCCTTTTACAATTTCCCTCAATGCAAGGTTAATTCTTCTTTTGTGGCTGCTTCACTGGTGTACAATCATCTCTGATGTATATCCTATGAGTGTAGAGCTTAGGATCCAATCCCTTCATATCATGATAGTCCTACGCAAATGCATGCTGGTGGGTTCTCAATAATTTTGTCAATGAAAATTTTTGTTCTTCACTTAGTTTGATGTTAAAATTTAGATATTTTCCTTTTGACACTTGCACTCATGTAGTTAACTCTATCATAGTTGTTTCACTAATGCTTGGTACCTTGAGTTCATGTGACAACAATGTATGAGACATACTTGTTGTTGTAGGAAGTTCTGCTGCAAAAAGGACGGGTAGAAGTTTCTTTACTAGATCAACAAAACTAGATGCATGAGAGGATGAGTCTTACTGCACCTCACAATGGTTCTGAATTATGTTAGACAATACTTCATCTTCTCCTTGGAGCTACATGAAGGAGCTTCTACCTAACATCATAAGTTGTGCCATAGAATTGACTTCCTCAAACTCTTCACCAACATGTGGCCATATGGGGTTATCCATATCTAGGATGGCAGAGGATGAGGGTAAAGAAAAAGATTTTTGGTGCTCTTTCCATAAAAAATGGTCATGTCTCCTATCCGACACCCAATATAGGAATTTGTTGTTGCTAACCATGGCCTTCCTAGAATAATGGGGTACTCACCTAGTGTATCTTGGGAGAAATAATCATGAAATCTACTAGATACTCCCAAGAGTCTAGAGTTACCACAAGATCCTCTACTATACCATCAAGTTTAATAGTGGAACTATTAGCAAGCTACAGGATAGTAGGAGTAGGTCTCATGCTTGCAACATTTAGTTGTTGTAGGATATCCTTGGTCATTACATTTATTACTTCACCCAAATCAATCAGAGCATTCCTTATTTGGATCCCATTTATAGCAACTCCTAACACAAGACTACTTGGGTCATTATATTTGGTAACGGTCACTTTCCCAAGCATGATTTCAACTAGCTATCCCACCACATGAACCATAGTGGGGTATTTCTTCTTCCTGCTTGGCTTCTTAAGGAATGCTTCCTTAATTGATTTATGAAATATGGGAACATCTTTTATGGCCTGAAATAAGGGTGTCTTAACACATATATTCTTCAACTAATCTAGAATGTCAAAGGTTGTTTCCTCCTCTTCTTTTTGTTTCAAAATTTCCAACCTTTGAGGAAATGGTGGTTCTTGTACAGTATTCTTGACTGGAATTGGTTCAGGAATTTTAGGTACACTTGGCTGAATGGGGGCATTTAGATGCTCCTCTTCTTCCATAGGAAGCTCAGTGATTATGGGTGTAGAAGGAGTTGGAAAAGTAGTTCCTGAACGCAAGTGGATGTCACTTTACACTCACAACATATGCAGGGAATTCATTTGGATCAACATAGTAGACTGGTTGTTGTTGTGGTTTGTTATTTGGGTTAGGTGTGGAATGGGCTAGTAGTTGAGTAGGCTTAGGTGTATTTGAACTTAAACTAGCAGGAGGAGGCATGATAGCAGGTTGTTGGGGATGAGAAGGTGGCTGCATGTAACTGGTGGTCTAGTTTGGCCATTATTTCGCTCCCCTCTATTGAGATGTTTGCTGCCAATTCCCCTAAGGTTGTTGCCACTGGGGTGGAGATTTTTGGTGATTGGGCCAGGTGTTTGGAGGGTTATTCCAAGGTTGTGGTAGATATCCTCCATAGTTGGATGGATATGGGGGTTTCCATTGGTTACCAAATGCATAACAATTAAAATAAGGCCCAACAAAGGATAATGGATCTGGTCGTATACCTTGTCTTGGAGCCCATTTCCTTCTTTGTGCAATATAGTAGACCTAGTCATCATCTCTCTGGATTGGCTTGAACTCAAGTGGAATTTTCTTACTATTAATGTTAGCTACCATTTTGCATCTATAGTCTCTTTTGTCTGCAATGAGGGAAATATTTTGCCAGCATTGCCTCTGCCTCCTCTTGTTTCTTCTTTGCTTGAAGTGTATCCAACAAAGTAGCTAGATTATTTATGATGTATTGTTTGAAATATGTCATTAAGTGAGTAATCTCCATCATTGAAACTCCATTGGTAGATGACTTACCCATAGAGGATTGGTAAGCTCTCCCTTTCTTTGAAGTTTCCCTAGAGTAGTTCTGACATATCTTCTTGATATCCTCCCAAGGAACTTGGGTGATATCTCCTCCCATCAGGTCCAAGGCATCAGTGCAACTACCATTAATTCCTCTCAAGAAAAGAAGCTTTTGTGATTCTTCATTGAGTGTATGGTGTGGAGATTTCTGTAGGCAGAAGAAAAACCTTGCAATGTAATCCTCTAGGCTCTCATCTTCCTTTTGCTACATCCTAAAAATGTCATCTCCCCTCAGGTCACTGCCCCTACAATATTCCTTGTAATTATTAAGGAACTTTGTCTTCATGTCCTCCCAAGTCTCCATAGTATTTCTACATAGGCTCATAAACCATCTTAATGCAACTTCTTTCAAAGTGGTAGGAAACAACTTAAGCCTATGGGCATCAATGGTATAATTATAACTCCTGTAGAGTATATCAAACTCAAACAAGAAAGTATCAAGATCTTTTATGACAATTCCATAGAACTTAGGAAGGACTAAAGCAAGGATATTTTTTGGATTTTCAACTTCATTCTGATGAGCAATGGGGAATGGAAAAGCTGGTTGGTTAGGTTTGTTTCTATTTGCATCTCCCATGCCTTCTTGATGAAGTTCCAAAGAAAATGGGTTCTCAAGCAGATTTTGATCTTCAAAAGAGGTTTCAGAACTGCTCAAATTGTGGAATGCATCAACAAAGGGATGTGGCTCCTCTTCTTCTTCTTCTTCTCTTGGAAGATTTGGAAGCTCTTCTAGCTAAAATGGATCAAGGTTATTAGGAAGGAATCTCCCATGAACATCTATTCTCCTTCCTCTATGCATGTGGTATCAACTTAATATCAGTTAGCTCACACAAAGAATTGGAAAAAGAATAGTGGATCATTACTTTTCCTAAATGAGGGGTATACTAAGATCAACTTTCAAAAATTCTACAATAGGAAAGAAACTATCTATGACTCCCAAAGGGCTTCCTATTTTGACACCATCCCTGACAACAGTGCCAAAAATTTTGGCCTCCTACAATGATTTAACAACTAAGCCCTTACAACTGTGATTCATAGATAGGACATCTAAGTTGAATAACTATCTAAATCATTTGGAAGGTGAATTTAACTTGTCAACCTAGGGACATAGATTTGAAATGGGTCAGCATAGTATGTGCACTAGGAATCCATAGTCGCCATATTCATTCTACAACTAAGAAAGACATAATGTTGAAAGTAAATTGCTTGGAAAGAAATAACATAAGTGTTGAGAATCAACCAATAACTATAATAAGTTGAAATGCATGGCACAAATGAAAATCTGAGCACATAGAAAGGGAACTACTCTATCTTCTTTGGCTATAGGAATAGTCACATAATGGAATTCTAGTGGTTGTAGGAACAAACAGTTGCCAAATTATTAAATAATTGCATAGAAAATTAACAACTAAGGTAAAAGGTGGAATGATCACCAAGTGGGCCCCCTTGGATGAGTATCCCTTAAGGAAAATTTAAAATTAGATGCACAAACTTATAACTTCATTTTATTCATTGGAAAAAATGAGTACAATTGAGCAGCATGACTAGATTACTGAAAGACTAAGAATGTGATTACAACATCAAATTAATCAACCTTCTGAGAAGGAGCATTCGAGTCTTATTTATAAGATGAAAAACTACTAACTAACTACCTAGCAAAGTGGTCAACTCCAATAGATTAGGATGCCACTTTAGAGAAAGCATAAAAAGTGGAGAGGAGGTTATGCATGCATGGAATCGAGTCAAGCCGGTTTTCCTTAATGCAAATCTAGCATAACAATAGATCCTATATTCAATCAACAAACTATTAAGACCATTTACAAGGAAGTTACAATTCTTTTATTTGAATTAGGAATCTCCCTCCATTGAGAGTCTTCCCTCCTTTGACCTTTGAATGATCACCTTGTTGACCTTTATGGAAAACAACCAACTGCTAGAGTCTTCCTCAATTTTGTAGGCTCTAATTATATCTTCATAACAATGTTAGTGCACACAACAATTGCATATATGTAACTATCTTAAAGTAACATTCATTAATCCACACGATGCAAAATTATAACCACCTTGGCATCATTGATGGATTGGTTGCGAACCATTCAATAGGAGGAGATGATCCTTATAATAGAAACAAAGATGATTGCAACCAAGATACCAATGGTGCAAGGATGACTGTAGGTGAGAATGAGGTCGATTCTCAAGGTGAGGAGGGAGACCGTGCAATAGATTTGGTAGATAGTGCTAGTACAAATAAGCTTTTTGGGCCCAATAAAATTTCAAAGGATGTAGGGGACCTGATAGCTAAGGGAGTGCCTAAGGGGGAGGTTAAACATAAGTATGTCGTAGACCAAGGAGAAGACCTAGAAAAGGGACAAAAACTCTAATTGTGGAAGGAAAAGGCAACATTAAACTTCTCTCCAAGAAAAAAAGAAAGACACTCAGTACATTTATTTTAAGCCCGCTACCCAAAATGATGGAAGTAGAGTAGAAGTTTCCTAAATTCTTTGAGGGCTTTAGACCTGAAATGGAACCAGTTCCAAACCTTGAGTCAGGTGATTCTTAATTGTATCTCATGGAATGTAAGGGGACTAGAATCCCTAGATATAAAATAGATTGTTAGGAGGTTTCTCAATCAATGCAAAGAAAAGGATGTGGTATTGCTTTAGGAAATTAAGGCAATAGGTTTCATGCTAGAAACTAACCTCAATTTCATTTTGAGGGAGTTAGTTCATTTTGTCACCAACCACGAGAAGGGAAAGGAGGGACAACTATTATTATATCAAAAAATTGGGCGCAATATGTCACTAATCATGGAGTTTCCCCATGCAATAGGGTTATACGAGCAACTCTAAAAAAGGGTGACTTCTCCTTTGGAATCTACTCATTGTATGCTCCAAATGAATATGGAAAGAGAATTAATATTTGGAAATGGATGTATGAACTGGAGAGCATCCCTTGGATCCTTGGAGGGGATTTCAATATGATCGAGAACTAAGAAGAAAAACTCGGGGAAATAGATATGAAATGGGAAGAAAATAAAAAGTACTTCTGGTCAAGAATGAAAGGTAAAATCAATCTGATTGATCTAGTGGAGGGTTAGAAAAAGGACTTCCCTAGCATATGGTACACATGGTGCAATGCACAAAAAGGGAACCAAAGGATATATTTTAGGTTATGTAGATTCTATATAAACAAAGAATACTTCCTCCCTGAATCTCTTCGAGATGGTTACAAAATTGAAGTTCACTCCTACACTCTGTTTGACCACCACCTTGTTAAAATAAAGGTATTTCTCAAGAAAGGGCCAGGGGGAGATGGAGGGGTGGGGGCTTCATTCTCAAAACCAACTTTCTTTAGGACAAAGATTTCACAAATGACATCCTAACCCTCAGAATGATAAAAAAAATGCATGTACAAAAACATAGGTGCTATAGAAAGATGGAACCTGAATGTCAAAGGTTGGAAAGCTTTATTCCAAACCATAGGAAAAAAGAGGGCCAAGGAAAGTATAAGGGAGGAAGGCCTCCTCTAGGAGAACTTTTTGAAAGCTAAGGTCGGGCTTCAAAAGGACCCCAGTAATGTGAACTTGGGGAACATGCTATTCCTTACCAGAGACTCATTAAAAAGACTCCAAAACAAACAAATCTAGGGGTTAAAAATAAGGTCCAAGGTTAATTAGATGGAAAAAGGTGACAAGGGTTCAAAATTATTATTTAAAATGATCAGAGCAAAGAACTTCAAGGAACATATTGAGAATATTTAGGTGGAAGAAAGCACAGTTTGTGATTAGGATGCAATCAAATTTCAGTTCCTTAGGTTCTATAAGAACCTCTTCTCCTCTAAGAGTGGTGGGATAGGCTGTGATCATGCAAGTAGTTTAATCAGGAGCATCATCGTGAAGAAGCTTGATGTAGCTGACGTGGAGGAGCTGGGTCGTGAGGTATCTAAGGAGGAAATCAAAGGTCAATTGAATCATTACATAATGACAAGTCTCCTAGGGTTGATGGCCTACCCATAGAATTTTATAAGGTTTTCAAGGAGTGGATTGTTGAAGATCTCTTCCTAGTGTAAAAGGAGTCCTTGGATGTTGGGTCCCTAGGTAGTGACATAAACAGAGGTATTATTAAGCTTCTCCCAAAAGAAGGTGAAAAAACCCAAATAAAGAATTGGAGATCCATAACTCTATTGAATGTATCATAAAAAATTATAGCCAAAGTCTTGGCGAGGAGACTGGCTAGCATTCTTCCCAAAATTATCAGCTCAACTCAAATTGGGTTCATCAAAGGTAGATACATCTTGGAGAACCTGATTACTAGTTGGGAGGCACTAGAATGGGCTAGGGTCTCTAAGAAAAAGGTAGCGATCCTACTCCTAGAATTTGAAAAGGTATATGACAGGATAGAGTGGTCTTTCATTAGACTAACCCTTAAGGATTTTGGCTTCCAACAGGTCTTTTGCATCATGATAGTCACCTTGTTCAAAGATCCAATGCCCAAGTTGATGTGAACAGTTCACTCACAAAAGAATTTTCTCTAGAAAGATCAATCAGACAAGGTTGTCCATTTGCTCTGGCACTATTTGTAATTGCCTCAGATGCTTTATACTACATCCTCAGGACAAATGAACCCTCACCAAGGGTTAAGGGTATTTCACTCCCCAACAATGATGAAATTTAGAAGAAACATTCAAAGAGCTTCTCCAAAGCATGGAAAAAGTTGGAAAAAACTCCCCCTAAGTGACCTTCTTAGCTACCATCACCACATATCCCCTGAAGGCTCAGTGGTTTTTAGAAGTATTTGGAAAGCATGGGAAATTCTTAAAGAACATATAAGAAACTCACAATTCCATCAGGGCAACACCCTATACACACATAGGTCTATGTAGTGGAATCTAAAACACAAAGAAAAACCTTTGGCCTTGTTATAGAGTTGCTCAACTAAGAACTAGAGTAGTAAAGGAATAAAAATTTTTGTAGACATCCTAAAGGATGGGGAATCAGTTGAAGGATGAGTTTCACATTTTGGATACCTAGTGGAGAACTTACTCCATTGTTAGAGAGTCCTGCAGAGAGCTGGAATGGCCAGTGAACTATAAATCTAACCCAAAACAATTCAAAGATTTCTCTTGGAAAAATGGGTATAGTATCATCAAACTCAATGCCAAAACTATTTATAACACTCTCTCTAAGTAGCAGGATATCTCTTATTTTTTGAACAAGTGGAATACAAATCTCAATAGCAATGAATGGTCAAAAAATTTCTCAAATAAATGGTCCAAAACGATTGAACAAAGGAAAGCATGTTTTCGATGGCTCTTTCTCTTCCACAGATTGGATTTTAAAACAAACTCAAATGAATTGGAAATTTGTAGATTGCACAAGGTATCGAAGAGAGTAAAACACATTCTTTGAATGTATATTTGCAAAGGAAATTTGGAATAATAATGAAACACTCAGAATGGATAGCCATTTTATTTAGAAATAATAAGTTTTGCAAGGAACAAACACTATTTTTCTCTTGTTTTTCAATTGAAATATTATGGCACATCTAGAAAGAACAAAATGATGAAATATTTAAAGGGAATTTGAGGGTACTTACTAAGTCTTCAAGAAGACTCACTTTTCATAACATAGCAATGTAGGTCGCTATGACTATGAAGTCAAAGTTAAAATTTCTCAAGTTGTTAGAGAATGTTGTTATGCAAATTCACCTACAGGAGGTCAGGTTCGGCCACACTTGGAAGGATGGGAAACCAAGCTCCGAGATATTCCTTCAAGCATTGGAAATCTTCCAGAAGTATTTTAATGAAAAAGTGGAAAAAGAGGTTTAGTTGGAGAACCTCCCACCAATGCTTTGATCTAAAGACTTTACTAGAGAAGAGCTTGAGGAAGTTGAGGCTCTTCTAGGCATGAAACACCCAGCTGGAATTGAGGGGTCAACTACCTAAACAAGAAGAAGGCTCTTTTTTTTTTTTTTATCAAGGCACATTTTTGGAAGTAATATACAGACTATGCATGGGAAAATGGTACAGTTTGAAGGAATGGTATATTTTTTTTGGCAAGGACAATAGCAACCAATAGGTATAATGATATGGTTTTTTGACAGGGGTAGTAGCAATTAGATGGTATGCATTTTTTTGTTTGCAAATCCAAGAAGATGAAGATACACAACAAAATCACACAACTAGGTAGCTTGGTATAATTTGATAATTGTTTGATAATTTTTTTGCATTTTATGTAATCCTTCTATATATGTAATCCTTTTGTAGCAGGAGCCTCTTGATAAGTAGTAGTACTACTATCTAGTATATGTATATGTTTCTCAAACTATATTGAATAAAAAAAGAGGGATTGAAGATTGAACATCATTTTCACAACGAAGTATTGTCGACATTCACAACCACCATTAGAGATTCAACATTTCTTCGATCAACCAACCAAGACATCATTCTCCAAGATTTTACACATGAACTATGGAGGCTTCATCATGATACGAAAAATTCAACATCAGGCAAACACACTCCAATATGGGATGGTAATACTTTTCTTTTGTTTTGAATTCAATTTGGTAATCATAGGATTTCTTAATATGTTTTCAATAGCTTAGTTTCATTTTGTAAGTGTAGGATTAAATCCATATTAGTGTTCTTGATCTTATATTAGATTTTGATTTCAATTACATTTATCTTGTTTGCATCTATGATTTTCCCTCTCACACAATATTTATATATCTGGAGAGAGATATCACTCATATACATGTATATAGAGATGGAAAGAGAAAGAGAGGGCTCTTTATATCACTCTCTCTCTCTCTATGTTTCTCATTATCTCTCAATCTCTCTTTCTCTCTCCCCCTACATATCTATGTATTTTTCTTCCCTTCTCCCTCTCCCCCCTCTCCCTCTTTATCTCAATCTCTAAACCTCTCTATATATCTTTGTCTCTTTCTATTTCTCTTTATCTCTCTATATTGCTATCTCTCTCTTTTATTATCTCTTACTATCTCTATCTCCTTCTTCTTTATTCCTCTAGACAATTAATTAGAATAAGGATAAGTATTAATATACATGGACATATTAATTTATTAAGTTATACTTTTCAATTTAATTATTTATTAAGTTAAAAAGTCTATTATTTATTGTTGAGTTTTTGTAATTGTTATTTTTATTAATATTTATATTTTGATATATTTTGTCTTTGCATTTAGTTTTTAATTTGGATTTGAAATTTATGTTATTCTAACATTTAATCATTATTTAATACATAAAAATAAATTTAATCTTGGTTGTTCCTTATAATATTTGCAAATCATGTCATAGGTCCCAATTATTGGGATGATTTTGTATAAACTTGTATCAAATTGAGCTATAACTGGAGGTTTTCTTCTTGGTTCTTTCCTACCGGTATGCTCTTTAAACTAGGTTTATAATATTCTATTTATATATAATATAATATATTATAGTGGCTTGCCACTTTTGCTTAAAAAAATTAAAAAAAAACATTAATAATTAAAACAAATTTAAAACTTAGATCTAAATTAAATTAGAATAAACTAAATAGAGAGTCTAAATATTAATAAAAATAACAACTTTAAAAAAGCAACAATATATAATAAACTTATTCAATTAATAAATAATTAAATAAGACAAAGCTATCTTTTTAAAGTTAACAATAATATTATTTACGTTATGATAATTTATTAACTAATCTAAATTTAAATTAATATTAATAAGTTAACAATAATTATTACCAAGGATATAATATAGCTTAATAAATTTATATGTCAATGTATGTATAATTATTATCCTTATTCTAATTGACTATTTAGCAAGAATTATTTATAAATAGTTAAATTTTAAATAATAAGATTAAAATTATTTATTTTAATTATTATTATTATTATTTATAACTAGTTAATGTATTTATGTCAAAAATCTTATGCTTATTTTACAAATTAACTTCATATGTATACATTTCATATCATTTACTTTGTAGATATTACATTCACTTTATATCTTTACTTTCTAGATATTACCATGACTCCAAAAATATATTATATTCATATATAAATATATTATTAAATAACAAAAATATATATATTTATAATAAATATATTGATATTTAATATTTATATATTTTTTCTATAAATTATTTTATAATTGTTCTTATTGTAAGATTAAAATCTTAAACATTTATTTGGATAGTAGTTTAACAATTATATTAAAAAAAATAAATAATTAAAAACATTGACTAATATTCAACAGAGAGCTTGGAGTGTATGGACAACGTCAATTTCTAGAGTTTGAAATTTAATAATTGTTGCAAACCATGATAGCTCATTTCCAAGCTAGCATTTACAACAATTATATTTCATTTTAAATATTTATTGGTGTCTTCTTATGTTCACATGTATTACAGCGTATAGCTACGTCCCACAATAAAAAATAGGGAAAAGAAATTTGCACATAAAACCACTTGTATTTGTGACTTTAACAAATGAATGAATCACCATGCTGAGGCCGAAGCTGCTTTCATCAGCATCAAGTTTCCATTGGATAGGGGTTACTCCAAGCTATGGGTTGAGGGAGATTCTCTCAATATTGTTAATTTCCTACTTGGCATTTAGAACCCAAGTTGAACTATTGAACAATTGATTGTGGATTCTATCATGATGTTAAGACCCTTTGATGAGATCCGTGTCATGCATATCTATAGGGAAGGTAATTCCCTAGTGGAGTTTTTTACAAATGAGGCTTTCAAGCTTCATATTTTTAAGGCATGGGAGGAGTACTCTCTCCTTCTCAAGGAAACCAAGCTTTTATTGTGAAATGATAGCTAATGTTGAGCTTTTGATTCAAGGTGATCAAGAAATTATCGCCCTCCTTATTACCACACACTTTATGGGTTATGTTTTGCCTAATTTTTATCTAGAAAGTGTGTTTCAGCTGGGGTATCAGTTAATAGTGACTATTAATATGGGTGGTGATAGGAGTAGGATTGAGCCTCTTACTTCGAGAGATAGAAGAATAAGTGTAGAATTTGGAGAATCTTGAGGCATGGGCATTTCACGCCCTATTTCGAGAGGCTCCATAGCCATGATCCCAAAGCCTTTATGGATTTTATTCGTTGTTGGCACAATAGATGCTTAAAGGTTAAAGGTATGGATTTTGTGATCAATGAATACTTTATTGCCTTCATCGTTGGGTTGTTGATGGATGTCCAAAATTTTTTTAAGGAGAGGAAGAGCAATAATGACACTATGGAAAAATTCTTCAAAGATAATGAATGAGAGAAGATGATAAAGATGCCCTCATGGGGTTATGAATGGGATTCCCTAAAGCATATTTGGGCTGATGTGGTGGAAGTCATTATGCAGTATGTTACTCTTGATGACTGGTATATTGTTATTCTAGGGCACCACTTTATTGATGTAGGAGCATCCAGGGCGAAGACCAATCTTGCATCATCAAAAATTTGTGTTTATTTGTTTCAAATAAGGGCCAAGTTTGTGAGGAGTTGCAGGGTTTCGAGTTTTCCTAACCAATGTCATGGGGTTTGCAAGTTCCATAACCACGCGATTTAGCAACGTAGCCATGAAGTACATTGGCAGGCCTGACAAATATATGTCAACAAGTTACGGGTTATTATAACTCCACAACCCCAACTACAGGTTCTTCAGTTATAATCTTTAGTGACTTAGTGATTTGGGTTTCATTGGTGTGAGGACCTCCTAAATTGGTGTTCCCTTTTTTTGTTGATGTGAGTCTTTCTAGTCGACGAGACATTCATGAGTGTCTCTTCGACACTCTGAAAAAGACACTCTAAAAAACTATGGGATGTTTGCATTGGGGTCTTGGCGACATTCTAATGGTGGGAATTGAGCTGTCAAGGGAAGTGGATGGAGAGTCCGGTTACGACACCTAGCAAAGCAATATTGGATGCATTCGACATCATTGTTATGGAAAACATATTCATTGACCAACTTGATGAAGCTTCTGATAATGAGGCAACAAAATTGTGATAGTACGACATGAGGAGTGGGAAATGTCAAGGTTGACTTGGAGAACTAGATAGAGATATAAACATGAAAGAAATATAGGACAGAGGGGGGAAGTGTAGGATAACATATAGTGAAAAATAGAGGGTGAACTTATATTTGCAAAATTTGACAGATGCATGTAATAAGCAACCCATAGGGTGGCATGTAATCTATAACCTCTCCCTAGTAATAAAGAAAAAAGAATTCTCATGTTGCATTCATTTGTTCTTTTGTGTGTGTGTGTGAGCTGGCAGTGAGATCGGATAGCCTAGCAAGGCCCCTTGAGCTTGACTATGCCAAGTGGTATCAAAGCAAGGTTTTCTCCTGAAAGGTGTCAAGCAATTACGAAGTCCTATAGAGAATTTGTTGTGGGTAAGTGAGTGAGAAAAAAACTTGCAACTATAGAGGGTTTGTGTAAGATGGAAGAAAGAGGACGAGGCAGAGGATGAGGGGTGCAAAGAGAAACAAACCCTATCCTAATAGATACATTGAGAGGGATTATGGGCAGACCAAAGGCTATCGAGAATGTACAACAAAAAGGTCATCATATTAATGATGTGAGTGAAGAAGAAGAACACATTGAAGTTGAAGGAGAACAACCAGAACTTGATCAAGGAGAAGATAGGTTCATTCGAGCCCTAATTAGAATAAATACCAGACCTATTTTGACCCTTCTGAGTACAAAGGGGACCTAAATTTTGATGAATTGTTGGATTGGATTACTAAGATGGAGAAGTACTTTGAATTTGAAGGTACTGAAGATGAAAATAAGATGAAATATGTCTACACAAAGTTGAAGGGGCATGCATCCCTATGGTGGGATCATTTGTAGATTGATAGACAATAGAGAGGCAAGGAGAAGATAAAATCATGGGACCACATGGTGAACAAACTAAAGGAAAAGTTCATGCCTACAAACTATCAGATAAGTCTATTTGGGAAATTACAGAACTTGAAGTAGAGAGACCAATTTCAAGGAGTACACTGAAGAGTTCTATCGATTGAGTATTCAAGTAGACCATACTAAAGATAAGGATGAGCAAGTTGCAAGATACCTAAATGGTCTATGGGTGTCCATTCAAGACAAAATAAGTTTTCTCAAGTTGCAGAATGTGGAAGAGGCTTATCAATATTCCTTGAAAGATGTGGAGAGATTAAATAGGGGTAGAGGCAGAAGTGCTCATGGCCGAGGATAGAGCAGTGTTGGAAGAGGATATTCTACCAAACCTAATGGGGAAGGTACCTCTCAAAACAAAGGAAGTATAGTATATTTCCAAGGAAAAAGAGAGTCATCTCGAGGAAGAGGTAGTTTTGGAAGAGGAAGAGGTAGATGATTCACTATTACATGCTACAAATGTGGAGAGATTGGGCACAAGTATTTTGAATGCCCACAAGTTCAAGGTGGAGGTAAAGGAAAGGAGGCCAGATTGCATGTGGCCCAAGTTGAAGATGAAATGGTGGAAACTTCAAAGAATGGAGAAGAGCCAGACGATACATAATCCTTGATGATACGGAAGATTTTGTTAAGTCCTGAGAAGGTAGAAGTAGAACCGATATAGAGAAGGAATTTGTTTAGAACCAAATGCAAGTCAAGTGGTAAGTGTTGTAAAGTAATTATAGATAGTGGTAGCACAAAAAATATTGTGTCTGATGAAATGGTGAGGAAGTTGAAGTTGGAAAGAATGAATCATCCCAACCCATACAAGGTTTCATGGTTGCAGAAGGAGCATCAATTAGTGGTAAGAGAACAATGTTTGGCTAATTTTCACATTGGTAAATGCAAGGATGAAATAATTTTTTATGTAATTCCTATGGGTTCCTATCATATCTTGTTGGGAATACCATGACAATTTCATTAACAAGCTACTCATGATGGTAAGAATAATACATATACCATTAAGAAGGATGGTCAAGAATTTACTTTGAATCATATGAAGGATAAGGATGAAGACCCAAAAGGTACCTCCAAGGTGTGATTTTTCATAGGAAAGAAGTTCTTGAAGGATATAAAGAAGGATGATGTTTGTTATGCACTAGTAGCACGACCACCTCAAAACCATGCAACAGAATTGGAAGAAAAGCTACCGGTAGAAATTCAAGAATTGGTTGACGATTATGCTGGCATAATGCTGGAGTTACCAGATGGAATACTACCATTGAGAGAAATCAGTCACTGTATGGATTTGATTCTAGGTGCAAGTCTACCAAACAAGGCACTGTATAGGATGACACTGCAAGAGAATGAAGAAATAAATAGACAAGTCCTGGAGTTATTGGACAAGGTTTTGATTAGGGAGAGTCTCAACCAATGCATTGTACCTACTATATTAGCACCTAAGAAGGGAAGTGAATGGAGAATGTGTACATAATCTCGTGCCATTAATAAGATTAATATTAAATATAGATTTCCATTACCTAGAATGGATGTTTTGATGGACTATTTGAGCAGAGCAAGGTATTTCACGAAAATTGGTCTAAGGAGTGGTTACCATCAAATCAGAATTCGTGAAGGGGATGAGTGGAAGACATCATTTAATATGAAGGATGGACTATATGAATGGTTGGTCATGCTATTTGAATTGAAAAATACACCCAATACATTCATGATATTGATGAATTAGGTGTTGAAGCCCTATCTTGGTAAGTTTGGCATAGTTTATCTTGATGATATTTAAATTTTTTGTAAAATAAAAGAAGAAAATTTAGAACATATTAGAATTTTTTTAAAATACTGAAAGAGGAGGAGTTAGTGGTGAGTCTGAAAAAGTGAACTTTCATGAAGGAGTTAGTGTATTTTGGATTTGTAGTCTCTAAGGAAGGGTTGAAAATGGATCCTAAAAAAGTAAAGGCTATCGTTGAGTAGCCATCACCAAGGATTACTTTTGAATCCCATAGTTTTTATGGGTTGGTGAGCTTCTATATGAAGTTCATAAGGAATTTTAGTGGGATATGTTCTCCCATCATAGAGACAATGAAGGGAACAAGAAAAGAGATCAAATGGATAGTTGATACAGAGAAGAGCTTTCAATTGTTGAAAAGAAAGGTGAGAGAACAGCTAGTGTTGGCATTACTAGAATTTAGAAAAGTTTTCCAAGTAGATTGTGATGCAAATAGAACAACAATTGGAGGAGTTCTTAGTCAAGAAGGTAGGCCAATAGTGTAGTTCAGTGAGAAGTTGAATGAAGCCAAGAGGAAATATTCAGTGTATGATCAGGAGTTCTATGCGATTGTGCAAGCACTGAAGAAGTGGAGGCATTATTTATTGTCAAAATATTTTTTGTTGTATATAGATTATCACGTGTTGCAATTCATAAATATCCAAGGTAAGATGAATCAGAGGCATATGAAGTGGGTTGGATTCTTGCAAAGTTATTCTTTTGTGTTAAAACATAGAAGTGGTAAATCTAATAGGGTTGCTGACGCATTAAGCAAGAGAACTTTGTTGCTGAATGAGATGAGAATGAATGTTGTTGGTTTTGATTCATTGAGTGAGTTGTATGAGTATGACCCAAACTTCAGAGAGGCATGGTTAGCATGCAAGAGTCTAGTTGAATTGGATCAAACTCCATGGTTAGAGTATTTCATTTAGGAAAACTTGTTGTTCAAAGAAAAAAAGTTGTGCATACCAAGAGGTTCCATGAGGGAGAATCTCATTAGAGAGAAGCATAGTGGAAAATTAGGTAGAAATTTTGGAGTAGATAATATAACTATGTTGTTGAATGAAAGCTATTATTGGCCAAGAATGAGTGTGGATATTAAGAAAATGGTGCAAGGATGCAAAATTTGTCACCATGCGAATAGTACGAAACAAAATACTATATTGTATCAGCCATTACCAATTCCAAAGAGACCATGGGAACACATTAGCATGGATTTTCTTCTAGGACTGCCTTGAACTCAATGAGGTAATGATTTAGTTTTTGTGGTTGTTGATAGATTTTCAAAAATGGCTCATTTTACTCCATGTCAAAAAACTAGTGATGCTTCCCACATAGCAAATTTGTTTTTCAAAGAAATAGTTTGGTTGCATGGTTTGCCTAATAGTATCATATCTAATCAAGATACAAAGTTTGTTGGTCATTTTTGGAAGACATTGTGGAAGAAATTAGGCACACATTTGGGTTTTAGTTTAGCCTACCATCCGTAAACATATGGCCAGACTAAGGTTGTTAATATAAGTCTAGGTAATCATCTTCGATGTTTGATTGGATACAAACCAAAATAGCGCGAATTTTTTTTGTCACATGCAGATTTTTACTATAATAATTTAGTAAACAAGAGTATTGGGAAAATACCATTCAATGTGGTCTATGGTTTCAGCCCTAGGGGGCGTAGATGAACTCAGAGATAGTGCAAACTTAGTGAAAAATAATGTAGATATATCCCCTATCTTCAACATCAGTGATCTGTACAAACACTTTGATGGAGAAACAAGTACTCAATCACATTCACCTGTTAATATAGATTAGGTAAACCAGCTTCCAGAGAAGTAAACTAAAGAAGCAGATGCAATTATTGATTCTAGGATTGCAAATAAAACACATGGTAAAGAGTATCCAGAGTACCTGGTTCACTAGAAGGGAAAATCAGCAGAGAAAGCATCTTGGGTGAAAGCACATGAGTTGGCTTATTTTGGACTGTCGGTTTAGGGCTGGCCTAAATGTTCCTGAGTCTCCACTCATGAAACATTTCTCCTACCCCGGGTGTTTGATGCAGGAACATCCAGGGCCAAGAGCAATCTTGCATCATAAATTTTTTTGTGTTTGTTTGTTTCAAATAAGGGCCAAGGTTATAAGCATTTGCATTGTTTTGATTTTTCCTAACCAATGTTGTGGGGTTCACAAATTCCATAACCACCTGATTTAGTGACATAGCGATGGAGTACATTGGCAGGCCCAATAGATATATATCAGCAAGTCACAAGTTTTTATAAATCCACAACCCCAACTAGAGGTTCTTTAGCTTTGATCTTTAGTGACTTAGCGAATTGGGTTTCATTAGCATGAGGACCTCCCGACTTGGCATTCCCTTTTTTTGTTGATGTGAGTCTTGCCGGTCAGCGAGACATTCATGAGTATCTCTTTAACACTCTAACAGATTGTGAGATGTTTGCATTAGGGTCTTGGCAACATTCTGATGGTGGGAATTGAGCGGCCAAGGGTGGTGGATGGTGATTCTAGTTATGACACCTAGCAAAGCAATATTGGATTCATTCTGCATCATTTTTGTGGAAAAAATATTCATTGGCCAACTTGATGAAGCTATTGATAATGAGGTAACGACATTGTGATACTACATGAGGAGTAAGAAATATCAAGGTTCGCCTAGAGAACTAGATGGAGATATAAATGCAGAACAAATACAAGGAAGAGGGGGGTAAGTGTAGGATAACATATAGTGATGAATAAAGGATGAACTTAGATTTACAAAAGTTGGAAAATGCATGTAATTTGTAACCTATCCCTAGTAATAAAGAAAATATTTATTCTCCTATTGCATTCATTTGATCTTAATTTTTGTGTGTGCATGAGTTGAGTGTGAGATTGAATAGCCTATCAAGGCCCCTCGAGCTTGACTGCGCCATTTACCCTGCTTAATCATTTTAGACATGGGTTGCATGTCTTTATCTTGTTGTTTCTCCTGTCATCTTTGGAAGTTTCAGTTTATGCACACATGAAAAATAGTAGGGCTCCTATTCTTCAAGAAGGCCTCATACTTCTCATCATGGAGCATGTGAGAGACCATACTCTTACCAGGTCTGTTAAAGCTAATGAGAAGGATATAAGTGAGGAGTATGTTTTGACTAGCTTAGAGACCAGTGTTGATGGTGAAGTTGAATGGCATGAGGAGGAGGAGAACTCTTTAGGGGATTCATCATCACCCATGGTGGCCCCATCTAAAAAAAGTAAGAAGGGTATTTTAAAGAGGAAGGGTTGTGCCAAGAAGCTTGTCATATGAAATTTGGGCTCCTATGGGTCCCTTTCTATTGGAAATGGAACTTATATTATCTTTGATGATTCTCAATGTCTATTGAAGGAGAATGTTGAGCTCCATGGCTAGGGATTTGGTGCATCTGGTCATGAGGAGAAGGAATTCTTTGATGAGATTAGGGTGAGGGAGCTTAAGGATATTTTGTGAAGGGCTTCCAGATGGATCACAAAGTTGCAAAAGTAGGATTTGAAAGGTGGTTGGAAGGGTAAGAAGGCTTCTTTGGATTGGGTAAAGAGTGTGGCATAAAATCTTGTTGAAATTAATGATTCCCATGTTTGGTAGTATTCTCCTTGGGGGGGGGGGGTGTTGGGAATCTAGGAAATGAGGATGCATTGGTTGAAAGGAATGTACATGAAGAGGAAGGTGTAAATCTGAACATTGGTTAGCCTGAGCTACTGAAGGTGAATCCTCCTTTTGAGGATTTTTCATATTTGAATGATGAAAATACTCCCATGTTTGAGCTTTTGGATATGGCTCATTCGGGCGCCACGTGCACATTTAAACTTGCCAAGTGGGTATTGCAAGAATTTAATAGGGCAACTATTAAGATTAGGGGTCTCAAGGAGAATATGTTAAAGCAACCGAAGGGATCCTCTTCAAACATTTTGATTGAAAGGTTGGTTGATTTAGAATATTCTTTTTCTGACTTCAAAACCTAATATGAAAATCACCTTGGTGATATGGAGGGAAGGATTAAGGAAATGAATGAAGATATCAAGAAATTATTGCAGGTCAATCATAGCTTGGTTAAGAATAGTGTAGATTCCCTGAAGGTTTTGTTTGGTAAGATTAGTCAACTCAAGGAGGATCAATTGTACTTTATGGAGATTATTGAGAAGGACCAATCTTCCAAGGGTAAGGGGAAGAAGAATGCGAAACAAGAGGTGAAAGGCTTGTGCACCAAAACTAGGGGAACCTTAGGAAGATGTTTGATGAAGAAAAATGAGAATTAGTGGACATGGTCAACTTGCACTGCAACCAAGAGATCAAGGTGGCCAACACATTGAAAATATGAAATAGTTTTTGTTTCTATGTTGTTTATAAATTATTTTTAATATATGGATAATATATATAATATTTACAAATTAAATATGCATTTACATAATGTATATATAATATTTTTTATATATATTATATATTTACTTGATTATTGTATTTACAAAGATAATTTATAAATGGAATTTCATTAATTTATAAATATTAAAGTGGTTTTACCAAATAAAAGTAATTGTAAATTTGTATTCCAATACAAAATTCAACATAAAATCTAGAATAAAATGAGTAAATCTTTACTATACAATTTTCTATAAATCAATTTATAGAACCTATTTCTAATGCAAAAGAAAGTTTCCCCACATAACCTAATTCTCATTAAGTTTATTTCCAAAATGAACATTATGCTCTTCTCCTATTGTATACAATAACACCTATATTAAACTTGTACCACTGTGGAAGGATATTTTATCTATTTCCTCCTATGCCCATAAAATAAGATAATGCATGGATAAAATATTTATTTCTTATATTTTTCAACAAGTAACAAAGTAAAATATTTTCTAATTACAATTTAAACTCTATTCACAAATTAACCTTTGAATTATTGATTCATTCAAAACTAAAAATGATCAACATGAAAATTTCTTTGTGAACCAAAAATTTGATGATCCTTAAGATAGTCTTCATCCTAATTTCATGGACTTGTAAAATAAGAGACAACAAAAAAATGTAACTTTGGCCAATGAGCTCTCCACCCAACTATAGGGTTGATACACAAACCACCTTTGAGATAGGGGTCACATAGATTTCCAAGGAGCACAAACACATATCGGATTTCTAAAACAACATTTAACATTTAGGTTTTGTCACATTATTATGACATAAATAATTTCCAAATTTCCAACAATAGTAATACACAACCTCCCATCCACATATCCCTTATTCCTCCATAAAATGCACATAAATGAATACTCATATCTAAGATTAGACCATGTGGCTAATCATAACCAAATTTTAAACCCCCACTCAAAACCTAAACACAAGGAGAACCTAACTCTCTCAAGAGGAGATCTACTCACAATTCATAAAATAACAAGAACAATACAACCAATGAACAAATTATACTCCAAATGAAACAAAAATTATTATCACAAAAGATTCAACATCTTCTTTCCAAATAGATCTCACATAAAAATGTAAACATAATAAAAATTCATTTACAAAAATATAACAAGAGGGATTAGAATGTATCTTGGAAATGCTATCTAAAAATGGTAGAATTTGGTGAAGACTCTCTAAGCCTCCTCCTTTCAATACCTTATTTCCTCTACTCTCTTCTCTTCCTCTCTTCTCCTCAAAATTACTCTATAAGAATAAAATTCCAAAAGAATACATAGAATAAAAAAATATAAAAGGGAGGAAAAACTTCCTCTCATAACTACCCATACCACCTACTAACTTGCATTTTCACCACTCTTTTGAAATGAGAATTTAATATGGTAAAAAATATATTAAAAATAATGTATTTTTATTATTGAATAACTCCCTTACCCCTATACCTAGCACCTAGGGTCATTTTAAGATTATAAAAAATTAATTAATACATATAAAAGTCACATAAATCTTGGGTAAAAGCACAAAGTTGTGTCACACTTTCAGCCAACTAAATAATTCTAAGTGAAACTATTTCAACCTAAACAGTTTCAATCTAACCAATTTTGCTCGAAACCATGTGGCCTATATGTTGCACATAGATTTTTGAGTGAAACCCTTTCGCTTGAAATCATAAAATTTGATTTTTTTCCCTTTTTCACATAAAAATGTGGCTTATTTTATGTGTGAGGTTTTGATAGAAAGTGTTTTGGTCGAAACCCTTTCTACTGAAACTATCTATGTGGCATCCTAGTTGGCAGCCAACTCAGCTTTTTTCATAATTTTCTTAAACTTTCAACTTCAACTTAGTATTTCTTCAGTTACAATGAATTTTTTTAAAGAAAAAAGAAAAATACCATTTTGTAGAGCTCAGAGTGGTGAGTTTAGGTATGTGATTTTTTGTATATTTTGATTAGTTTTAATATATTTTATTTTTAAAATAATGCAAGTAGGTTGTTAAAGTTAAAAAAGAGGCTAATTAGAAATTTAAAAATAAAAATAAAACACATTTAAAAATTTAAAATATATGGTGCACTAGAAAAGAGAATCCTCTTAAAAAGGGTACTTTTTTTTTTGAAAATGATTAAAAAACTAGACAATAGTTTTTGATTAAGGAACAATCAGGTTTTAGAGGGATCCCAAAACCCATAACAATATCAAAGCATGAGATAAAAAATTGAAACAACATCTAGAAAAAAAACAAAATGCTACTCACAAAGAAGATCACACAGTAACACCAGAGCATAATAGACAAAGAACCAAAAAAAGGCCACAAGACACCCAACCACTAGGCCAGGTTTCGAAGGATCTCTGCCACTTCCTGCTCAAGATTGTTCATGTTGAGCGCAGACTTCTTAATCTCTTGGATGTTGACAAGTGCTTGGTAAGCCTTCCTTTTCAAGTTTGCTCTGGTCCTATTGCTCGACCCCCCACTATCTAGCTGCCCATCCTCATTATCCAAGTCCAAAAACACAACAGTTTTTACCTGATGGGCTTTTTCTAGGTTTTCCACCATGGTATTCATGGTCTGTGCAGTAGATTTCAGAATTTTATGGTTCATAATCAGCACTTTGTGGAGAGAGCTTTTAATATTCCTCAACTACTCCTCCATGTCTGCCTACTTGCCATCATGATTTCCTTTGAAATCCTGTAGCTCCTCCATCATTTTCTTGAGGCATTCAACCATATACTTCTTCTGCTCTTTCGTCCATAAATCAGTAGTCTGACCACTACCACTACCTCTATTATTGTCATCTATGGCTTTCTCCAATTTTTTGTTCATCACTCTTTGATTTAGCTTTATTTCCTTAATTTCAAAGAACACCCATCTCATAAGTCTAAAATTATCCACCACCCCATTACGGGCTATAGCAAGGACATTAGTGGGAAATTCCCATTCCTCCTTAAAATATTGATCCCTAGCCTCAAGATCTCTCTTCTCTTTCAGTCTCAAGGTGGCTGGAATATTCAGACAATGATTCCAACTGTGAATCCTCATCATCCACATCATAGGAGGGGTCCTCTGATAGTTTTCCCTTTCCCTTTTTTAGAGTGGAATCCCTAGGTTTACCCTCAACCTTTTCATCAACCCTAACCTTAGGCGATGGGGGTAGAGCCGGCATGGCTTTGAAATGATCTTAGATAAGGACAAGCAATACTTCATGAAGGATAGAATACCTAGTGGGGTTCTGTCTATGGTTTTTTAGACTGGTATTCAAAGAAGAAGCCAAGTTAAAAAGGGAAGTAAATCCTGACCTGGTGCCTGAAGTGATTCAACAGAATGAAGTGATACCCAAAAACTCTCGTGTAGTAGCCATCCAAAGTGACATACTCCATAAGCACATTCAAAACCCTCCTCTAATGTGAGACAATTATGTTTGTGTCATAGTAGCTTCTGGAGATCCTGTGTAATTCCTCCTTCTCAGCTTCTGACTTGGGGAACTTGTTGACCGCCTCATCAGACTGCTTCCTATCCCTATACAATTTAATACCATCGATCAAAAGTCCAGTGAACTTAGCAATCAGTTGTTCATTGATAACCGCATGTCTACCAAATAGGTATATCTCACCATTTTTCCACTCCATCTTGAAGACCCTAGTCACTTCTAGATCCCAGCCATGGAGCTTTTCAATAAAAATCGTAATGCCACCATTCTCCAGCTTCTTCCAAAGCTTAGTATTATTCTTCAATTGATCACAGCTAATTGGCTCCACTCTATGACTTTTGCCACCCATCTTTTTTCCAGCAGAAGTAGAATAGTCCAGAAACCTGTAGAAATAGATTCCTAAACTACCCAAAAAGCATGCGATAATAATCACATACAACCAAGGGATGAAGTAATTACCCCTCAGAAAACTAAAAATCAACATTAAAACGTAGTCCCGAGACTACAAGCAAGGACACTCAACCATCATACTAAGGAATGGGAAATTGTGTCTTCTCGTGAGCATGATCAAACGTCTACGGAGCTTTGACGTCAACCTCCAACTCATCCTTCCCCTGCCACATCACCTTTTTTGGAGCTTTGAACCCTTTGTTCACAAAAAAAATTGCTACCGTGTTTATTTCCTGATAGGCATGTGTGATATAGCTTTTCTCAAAGGAATTAATAATTTACTTAGAGAGATCAATCCAATTTTTAATTGACCATGAAGGTTTCTGGTAGCCCTTTAGACATTGGATAATGTTGTTCGAATCCCCTTCAATCCACTCATATTTAAACTTTAGTTGAATAGCCAGCTTCAAGGTCTAGAAAACACCAGAGGCTTCAACCACATGGTTGGTCTGAATTCCTAAAGAAACCGCAACAGCTCCAATGAAAGAACCATTCTCATCCCTTATCACCCCTTCACTCCCGGCAAGCCCAAGATTCCCCTTGGCTACACCATCGAAGTTGATTTTGACCCAACCACGAGGAGGAAGACTCTAGAATATTCCATCTCTAGGATCCTTAATGCATTTAGACACATTGAACATGTCCACATTAATCTTCTAGGTCCCCACAACTCTATAATCATAATCAAGCATACAAACCTCACCTTTACCTTTTAGCTTATTGTTAAGAAGATTAAAATTTTCAATCACAGCTCTAGTGATCTTACCAAAAACCACTTCCTCTGATAGGGAAACATCCCTAAAGATTCTATTATTGTGTTCTTTCTAGATACCCCAGGAAAAATGAGGAAAGATATAGTTCCAGAGTAGATTAAGGGCCCAATTCTTTGAGGGGGCCTTCCATTGGTTATAAAAATCCACAATAGTTCTGGGAAAAACCCAGCTAAGATCCCACATACACAGGATCCTACCCCATATGGCATATGCAAAAGGACATAGGAGAAAAAGGTGTGAGGATGTCTCAGCCTCATCACATCATAGGTAGCATCTGTTAGGAAACAAAATCCCCCTCATAAAGATTATCAATAGTCAACTGCTTATTCTGAAGAAGGATCCACACAAACAAATTAATTTCGGAATAAGGTTGTTCACCCACACCTTATCCCAATCATAGAAATCAATACCAAAGTAACAAGAGGCCACAACAGAAGAGACATAGTAGGTGCCAGAGGACGATAGCTTCCAAATAAAAGTATCCTCCCTCCCTCGTGAACTGATCTTAATAGAATTAAGAAGCACCTACAAAGGTTGAAGATCCAGACTGATGGAAGAGATCTCAACCCATTGATCATTCCTCCAATAATCCCTAACCAACCAACCAAACCTAGACTTGCAGTCCTCCATATGGCTACTAAAGATTGGATTATTACACAGACACTCCTTGCCAATCCACTTGTCTTCCTAGAACCAAATTTTCTGCCCATCACCCACCTTCCAAAAATATTCTTTTCTAGCCAAGTCTCTAGCTTTAATAGTGTTATTCCAAAGAAAAGAACCAGAAGGAAGGTTTTGAGAGTTGTGAAAATCTTGAAAGGAGTCAACCTCCCTCAATTATTTACTTCGCCATATTGAATTCCATTCCTGAATATCCACAAAAGTTCTCCACACCTACTTAGCCAGGAGTGCTTTATTAAACACTATGATGCTTCTTAGACCAAGGCTTCCAGACTTCTTGGGTCTGCACACTCTCTCCCAATTCACCAAAAAAATCCTCTTCTTCTCCTCAACCCCCGACCAAAGGAACCATTTCTGAATATTTTCAATAATATCAACAAACTTAGCCAGGATCTTGAACAAACTGAGAGCATAAATGGGAAAATTATGAAGAGAGGCTTTAAGTAATAGAAATTTACCAGCTTGACTCAAAAAGGCACCTTTCGACCCAGCTAATTTCCTGTTGAACCTATCGACCGGAGAAATCCATAAGGAGTTTGGAGGTTTGGACCCTAAAGGGAGGCCCAAATAAGTAGAAGGAAGGGAATTAACACCACAGCATGGGATCATGGCAATCTTCCTTTGCCTATGCTCAGGGGTATTGAAAAAGTGGAGAGAACTTTTGGTCCTATTAATTTTCTACCCCGATCCTTCCTCATAAAGAACAAGACAACTCTTTAAAGCTCGGGCTTCACCAATAGTAGCACTTCCCATGAGCATCGTATCATCTACAAACTGCTGGTGAGAACAAACTAGAATTGCTAAGGAGGGTTTTAAACCTTTCAAGCTACCTTCTATCACTTTTTTGTGCATTAGCCTCCCAATACTTTTAGCCATGAGGGTGAAAAGAATCAAGGAGACAGGATCCCCTTGTCTGACACCTCTTGAAACTTTAAAGAAGCGGGAACGAGACCCATTTATAATCACTGAGGTATTGGTGGTAGAAATCAATTCCCATATCCATTGAAGAAATCTTCTAGAAAACCCAAAAGCCTGTAAAAATTTAATAAAAAATTTCCAGTCAACCCTATCATAGGCCTTAGCCATATCCAACTTAAGTAGGAAGCCTTGGTTTTTCAAAACTTCAAGAGAGTGGATATTCTCATGAACCGTGATTATTGAGTCCAAAATTTGTCTGCCTAGAACAAAGCCACTCTGCTAAGGAGAAATTAGCATAGGAAGAACCTCAAGCAATCTAGAAGTGATCACTTTAGAAATAATCTTGTAAATAGAGTTGCATAAGCTAATAAGATGGAAGGAATCAAAAGAGTTAGCACCAGGGAATTTAGGTATAAGGAAAATGAAGGTGGCATTCAACTCTTTCAATAGTTTCTTGGCCCCAAAAAACTCTTTAACAAAATTATTAATATCATCAGCAACAATTTCCCAGAACACTTGGAAGAAGAACATGGGGAAACCATCAGGGCCAAGGGCCTTATTACCTTCGAAAGAGAAAACAAATTTCCTAACCTCGTCCATAGATGGGATCTCCATTAAGAGCTTATTTTGGTGATCTTCCAAGACATTAGGAATGGCTTCAATAAGATTATTTTGAGTATCTGCATTCAACTCTTCTCCATCAGAAAGAAGATCAATAAAGAACTGAATAGCTTCACCTCTAATCTCATCCTCTTTCTCAACTTTAACCACATATTTCATTATATAGGAAATATGATTAGAGGCCCTATGTTTCATAGTGGTCAAGTGGAAAAACCTGGTATTCCTGTCCCCAGTAGTAAGCCAAGGACATCTAGATCTTTGTTTCTAGTAATCATCTTCCTTTGAGATGATATTATGATATTTGGATAGAATTTCATTTTCCTTTTGAAGGATATCTCCCTCATAACCATCTTTCTAGATACAGTCCTGAATATCCCTTAGGTCCTAGTGAATGGAAAATTTAGGCTCAAAAATATCCCCAAAAACTTCCTTGTTCCAAGTTCTGATCTTTGATTTAACTTCGCCAAGTTTCTTAACAACTCTAAACATTGCAGTACCATTAACATTTATGTTCCACCACTCATGAATGTAATTAAAAAATTTAGGATGAGATAGCCATGAAACTTAAAGGGAAATTATCTAAAACAATTCTGGAGAGAGCATGTAACGAACAACAGTATTCCTTCAGCCAATTATTTGAGATTAAATCCCTATCAATCCTAACTTGAATAAGATCATTCCCAACTTTCCTAGTGGTCCAGGTGTAAGCAGCCCCCTTGAGGTCCACATCATGCAGATATTGAGAATTGATAAAGCTCATCAGATCCAATTTGCTATCCAATTGAATTTGAGAACCGCCAAATTTTTTAGTCTCCAACAAAGGTGTATTAAAGTCCCCCATAATGATCCAGTTCTCACTTGAGAAACATAACATAAAGGACTCAAGTTTTCTCCAAAAATTCCTTCTAGCAGATTTGCTATTGGGCGCATAGATATTAGACAAAATCCAACTAAATTCATATTTGATATGCTTAAATCTGGTGGCCACATGATTAGCATCTCCCTAAATTGGAGTACCTTGAACACAGTCCTGATTCTAAAAGGTCACCAAACCTCCAGAGGCACCATCTGAACTACAACCCTGAACACCCCTATTCTTGAAAATCTTAATCATCTCCACACGGTCTTTGGATATTTTAGTTTCCTGAATGATAAGATTATCCAGCTTATGGTCCCTAGCAAAATTGTGCAAAATTTCCTATTTATGGGAACTGTTTAGTCCCTAAATATTCCAAGACATAACTTTTAATTTTTAGCTAGAGTTCTACATAAATCCAGGATGGTTTTTTGGGTTCCATCCACGATGTTTTGAATGCACTTCTACTCTCTATGTCATTTAGTTGATTTTCTTCCTGAACCTTTCAGCATTCCCACATTCGCTTTGGCCCTATTTCTTTTAGACACCCCCACTGAATTATTCCCCTTTTTACTCTTCTTCTCAACCTTAGTGTATAAGTTTTCTTCTTCTAACTCTAGGTCCTCTAAACCCATAAACTCGTGCCCATCCATAAAGTTGTCTATTGCAGCAACACTATGTCACTAGACAATAGTTGATTTCAAATGAAAACTGTTAAATTTTGACAAGTTTGACTTTAAAATGTTACTACAAGAAAAATATACATCAAAATTTCAAAAAAAATTCCATGTACTACATATTGAAGTTACCTATTTGGAGAAAATAATTTAGGGGAAAATGAAGTATTTTTGTATTTGTTTCTTGACATCAAGTGAACGTCACTTTTTCCTAAAATTTTCAATATTCCAAAATCTTTTTTTAAATTGAAAAAAAATCAATTTTAAAAAAAAAAATCTGAAAAATTACAAGAATAAAGTTCATCAATATGTCTACATTTTATTATTTTACATCATTTTGAAATTCAAAACATAAAGACCACTTTTATGTGGTTGAAGTTTCAAAAAAAAATTGTTGTTGGCCGATTCCTTTATAAAGTGTGACACATGTTTGTGCTTTTACCATCTCCAAAAAGGAAAATACTATAAGACAACTCACAATAATAATAAAAATAAAACCTTCTCACAATTAAATGATATCACAACACATTAAATGACACAAAAAAATATTCAAAATATCACAACACATGATCTTAATTCCTCTATACGAATTTGAATTGCTAGTCAAAAAGCACACATATGGAACTAGCTATGTGACCCATGACTTCCATTGGAAATTTACTAGCTTACTCAAACATAGAAGTTATTATATCATAAAATATTATTATAGAAAAAACATAAATAACTAATCTTAATATATTTCAGCAATAACATTTCAAATCGATTAACATTTTTCAAAACCCTTGTCTATAATAGTTATCTACAAAATCACACAAAAATTATATAATTTTATAATCCAACTCATTAAATATTATCTCAATATACATATACTTGTATATTCACATAAGGTAATCATCTAATAGTCACAATATAACTAAAAACAACAATAATTATAAATTAAAATACATATTTTAATCAATATCCCATTGTAACCAAGACAAACCATATAAGTATAAGAATATAAACTATGTATAAGAAATAAAAAATATCATTCACAATACTCTTGTATGATTTCCAAACATAGGAAAACATGAAAACATTGAACAAGAGTCATAATTTATTAAAAAAAAAATATAGAGTTAGTAGGATCACAGAAGGTGGGGTCTCACAAGTCAACAATCAAAAGAAAACCCTATTTGTGTATGTCTCTTGGAATGGATTTGAAGTATTAAATAGAATATAATATTTGAATGAGGATAAGTATTTATTTATAATATAATGGGGTATAAAGTTAGAATACTATTTAATGATTCTATGGTCTAGTAATAGTCCTAATATTAAATGGAAACATTTTTCTCACCTTACCTTTCTTAATTCTTAGAATAAAATTTTAGGAGGTATTTTATCTAATAGGAAAATATTTCTATGCCAACAAGGAGGATGAGTTGAAATGGATAGGTCATCCTCTAGTTAATATTCTATAAAGATTAGGTATATAATTTTTTATGAAAAAGGGTCAATATTCCCTTGGAAAATACATTTTTGTTGAGACTATTAGATTTTGTAAGAAGCAAGAACCAAGCCAAGATTTCTTGTTAGTCATATATCAATGTGACTACAATTGGTAGTTGATAAAAGATCAAAGTAGTGGAAATGAGAGATTATCCTCAAAGAGATAAAATAAAGACAATTGCAAGATAATTTTGAGAATACTCACCTTATTCTACCTGAACTAGTAGAGGTGAGAGTAAAGTGTTATATATTGTTAAAAATGGGAAAATAAATCCAAGAGGTATGTTAACTCCAAGTACCCATAATAGGTGGATTGTTTTACCTATTTGTTAAATGCCAAAACATGTTGCAACACCTACTTGAATAAAGAAAAATGAATGGTTATGAGAGGTGCCATGTAAATATAAAAGAAATCTTAACCTAAGTGGGAGAGAGTGACACATATAATTTATGGATTATGCTTTGTGGTCTCATATTAACTAAGTCCAATTAACCTAAGAAATCTTAATAATATTTATGTGAAAAAATAAATACATGTTAATATAAGGAAAATAAAAAACCTATACTAACAACCCCCTTAAGGGTACCTTAGGCAGGTGAAAATATGGGTCTCGAAAAATGAATCTTGATGGTGTACCCATGTATCAAGAGATACACCCCATAAGAAGAATCCCACCTATAAGAGGAAGCCCCCTAAACATAGAGAGATAAAATACTCCCCAAAGTAGGGAGAGAGGAAGTGAAGGAATAAGAAGCCCCTCTTGAAGTAGACACCTGTTGCAACCCCAATAAAGCTTTAGATGAAGGAAATTTCTCTCAGTGAAGGATTTGGTGAAGATTTTTTTATTTATTTGATGTAGGAAAGTACTTAAGAACAATGATCATGTCTTGAATTAGCTCTTGAATGCATTGCATATGAATCTCAATGTGTTCTATTTTTTGGTGATGGATGTGATTCCTTGAGATTCGTATTGCAATTTGATTATCAAAAAATATTGTTGTAAGATTTATAGAAAGAATTCCAAAAAAAGTTAGAATGTATTGAATCCAAATATCCTATGTGTTTAGATTAACTACCCCTCGATACTTAGCTTCTATAGATGAAAAATAAATTACAAACTTCTTTTTGCTCAACCAACAAACTGGATTAGAATCAAGTGATAAGAAATACCATGAAGTAGATTTGCAATCTAAATAATTTCTTGCTCAATCTAAATCTATGCATCCCACCAACTCAATATCCACACCCACTGCATACTAAATCACATGAATGTGAGTATCTTGAATGTAGTGGATAATCTTCTTAACTTCTTTCCAATGAAACTCATGGGTCTCTTTCATGAACTGAGATAATATGCCCATAGAATATGAAATTTTGAGTCACATATGAGTCAAATAGATGATAATCCAAAAAATATATCATTATAAAGTTACATCAACTAAAGGTCAAGAACAATTAGCCTTAAGTTTGAACCCTGACAATAATGGAGTTAGTGCAAGCTTGCAATCATCCATGAAAAATATGGAGAGCATATCAAGAGCATACTTGGGTTGTACAAGGAAGATACCTAAAGATGATTGAGTGGTCTCAATCCCAAAGAAACAATGAAAAACACCCAATTTTGACATAAAAATCTATCATGTAAAAATAATTCACTTCCTTGATGGTGAATGAGTGTCTCCCTTTGATCAACAAGTCATCAACATAGATTTTTTTTTTTAGTGTCATCCTACTATAGAATGTATATGTTTAATTTAGAATGACATCAAGTGAACCCAAATATTAGAAGGAAGGATTCTATCTTGGCATACCAAGCCCAAGGAGCCTATTTGAGGCCATAGAGATAATTTTGAAGATGGAAACAAAGTGAAGGATCATGTATGAAATCTTGTGGCTGCTCTGTGTAGATTTCCTGCTAAAGTTCACCATGAAGAAAGGAACTCTTCATATCCATCTGATGAACTTCATAGTGATGGGATTCAACTATAGCAAGGAAATTTTGGATTGAATTCATTTTGAAACCTAGCACAAAATTATCATAATAGTCAATTATGGGAACTTGAGAGAATCCTTTGGTAACCATATGAGACTTATTCTTGTCAACCAACCCATCTACTACAGTTTCTTTTGGATAGATCCAAATTGCATTTAAGTTTCCTTCCCTTAGGAAGAGGAACTAGATCCCATGTATTGTTACTTTCCAAGGAAGTGAACTCTTCCTTCATAGAAGCATCCCACTCGAGGATACCTAAAGCTTCCTAAAAGGATTATGGATCAAAAGATAAAGAAATGAAGAGATGTGGAGCCTATTGAAACTATGACCTTGTTCTTTTAGTATTTGATAGATAACAAGCCCAATCACTTGTTAAATCCAATGTATGAGAAGTCTAAATAGTCATTGAGGCTAGATTTTCTAGAGAAGAATCATCAACCTCTAAATGATGAATATTAGACGAATGTAAATCCTCATCATTATTTATGTTTGAATTAGAGGAAGAATACTCCTCATCGAAATCAGAAGGATTGAAATTATCTAAAGAACTTTCATCATGATGTAATTCCTCCAATGTTATGGTGGATGGAGAAATGATAGGAGAATAATTGGAAGGTCTCTCATAAAAATAAATACTCCTATTAGTGAACAACTCATGAGTGGTGGGATGGAGAAGCTATAGTCTTTGGTATCATCTAGTTACCAAACAAATATTCAAAGTTTGCTCTAGATCTATAGCCTTACATTTCTTTATTGGAATGTGGGCCCATTCTAGTGAACTAAACACTTAAAAGTTCACAAATATGGTTTTTTGGCTAGTCCAAGCTTGAAAAGGAGTTACCCCCTTTAGAGATTTGTGGAGAACTTGATTCTAGATGTAACATGCAGAACTTATGGCCTTTGCCCAGAACTAAGATTCCAAAGATTTGGATTTTATCATACAAATTTTCATCTCTTTCAAGGATCTATTCTTATGTTCTATGAAACTATTCTATTGAGGATTATATGGAACTATGTGTTATAGGTCAATACCTTCTAAAGTATAAAATTGTTCAAACTAATGGTTTACATATTCACCCCCATTACCTATGATGCAGGAGCATCTAGTGGTGTAGGGAAATCTTGCATCACCCAAAAAAAATTGTTTTCTTTATTTTCTTTAGTTTTTTTGAGTCCTGTGATGGCACTTAGGGGATATAAGACTGTTAGGCATCAAAATAGCAAAAGATAAGCACTTACTATTTTTAGTAAATCATCCTAAATAGGATCGTATGGACGTGAAAATTTACCCCAAGGAGCAGAGCTGAAAAACATTTTTGATCACGAAAGAATCACCTCAATACCTTGCATAGTTTGGGAGAAATTAAAGTTTTTGTCCCAAGAAATTTCTCCAATGATCCTACATGATTTGGGAGAAATTAAAGTTTTCATCTCAAGAAATTTCTCCAATGCACCTTCAAATTCAGATATAAAACTTTAGAGGCCCCAAAACAACTCAAAAGGTGGTCGAACCGACCTATGGTGGGTTCATGTGTTGTAGAGCTCGTCAAGAGCTTTCCAAAAATATGCAATAATAGAAAATCAAATACTCGGATCAAAATTTATGGCCCCGCAAAGTTGGTCCTTTAAAAAGTGAATTCCTTAAAAATTTCTTCCTAAGCCAAAAATCAAATGGCGGGACTTTTGGCGCAAAAAAAAAAGGGTAAATTTTTACTTTCTAGAACATTCTAGGGTGGTTATTGGGGGAAAAAAAAGGGTTAAGTGGGGGTTGTAGAAGGTTTCCCTGATGGTGCAGATTGTGGCTCCGAATAGTAGATTTTTCTTTTTTGAGTTGATTTTGTTGTAATGAATCAAGCCCATGAGGCTATAGCATGTAAGCTTTGAATCTATAATTTAATTTTCTGAAAATAATTGAAAGTGAGTCATTTTTTTATCTCACATCTTTTGTGTTGGTATCTATTGTGATTTATGTGGGTTTTAGGCAATGTAGCCCTCATCAACCTATACATACAACCTTGATGAAATTCCTTGAGTATTTCTCTATAAAATATTTGAATCCCTAAAAATAACTCAATGATCTTAGAATTTTGTTTGAGAATGTACACCTAAGAGCATTGTGAAAGATTATCAATAAATGTCAAGACATATCAAGCCTTGCTGAAGGATGGATGTGCAAATAGTCCTATGAAGTCACTATTGTACTAACTCTAATAGTTATGTGTCCCTCCATGCTTTTCACTTATGGTAATTTATCCTTAGGATGCTTACCAAGAATGTATTCTTGGAATAACCCATCATAAAATTGAATAGAAGGCAACCTTGAAACCATGTCCTATGAACTGAGCTACTACAGGTAGCAATAGTTCAATCAACTAGATCATTGATGCCATAAATAAATCAACTCATCTGAGTGGGTAAGTAATACTATCAAAGGAGATTCAAGAAAAAAATTAAAACAATGATATAGTTTGAACTGATGATCTTCTTTTCCCACAACAACAATAGACCCGTTGTACATTTTAATGATTGTCAATGAATTTGGTGTGAAATTAACTCTCTTACCAAAGCTAGAGTGAGTTTTCTAATAAAAATATAGGAGATTAGTTGATAAACATGTAACATAAATAACACCATAAAATGTTCCTTTTCTCATGTCAATAGACCCTCTCTCATGCACTTCAACAAGAGTGTCATCACCCATTAGTATAACATGCATAAAAAATGGATCTAATAAGGTAAAATCATCCTATGATGAAGCCATGTGGTGTGAAGCACCTAAGTGAATGATCCAAGTGTCAAGTTGTGAAACAAAAAAAAACTAGGGCCTTGCCCTTTCCTTTTCCCTTAACTTTTCTCTATGTTATTAGAAGACACTTTGATGAACTTTGTTTGATATAGTTTGATACCTTAATATTTTTTATTTTCAAGAAGAAGTGAAAGGTGATATAACTTGCTTCTTTAAACACTTATGTTCATCATATCCATGTCTTTTATAGTAAGAAAACTTGAACTTATCCTTCCTAGGTTGTTTAATTTATGATAAAGAGGTTTTTCTAGTCTCATTTGATCAAGTTTATGACCTTTCTTCTTCTCTCCCTAGTACTTTTACTTCTTATCCTATTTTATAGACCCTTTTTTTTCTTGTGTGCCCTGATTTATAGCTAAGGAATATGACTTAGAGGATTTAATTGTACCCATTTCAACTAATTTATCTTGTTTCATAGTGAGTTTTGCAACAAATTCATCTAGTGGATTTTAAATTTGTGATGAATTCTTGAATAGTGTCAAAATTTCTTGGACTTAGTCCAATGAGTTCATTCTCCAATTGATGAACCCTTAATTCATCTTTCTTAATAAATATTGTTTCTAGTGTGGTCCACATTTCATTTGGTGTAGTGAAATATTTGATGCAAAAAAGTAAGTTAGCAGATGTGGACATACACAATGTACCAAATAATTCATCGCATTTATTAAACCATTTGGGCTTTTCTACATCTATTGTGGATTCAAATTCTAGTCCCATTGTTACCCTATACAATCCTCAAATTTTCAAGTAGATTAACATATTAATTTTCCATTCAAAATAGTTATAGTGTTTTAGCATAAGAATTGTTAATTGATCAATTTTAGACAAAAAATAAATTATTGTGCAAAAAAAGAAGAGCAAAAATCAAGCACACAAGACAACCCTCATTTTCACTAGTTTTTAAAATGACCCCCATATATTAAAAGTTTGGAACTTCATAATTAGTGTGATTTACAATACAAATAATCAAGTCTCTCAAACTATCATAAGGAAAATAATAGCCAATACATTGAAACTATAGTTGAAGTACAATATGAGATCTATTTGAGAGAAATTGTGCATAAAACATAGAAAAATATGAACTCTAGAAAAGATGGAACCAAAAAAGGAGTTTGTGTAGACACGTAAAATGTACCAATTGACATTGTGCATCTGATCCCGATTACTAACATCGTTTCATCCTGAATCATCCTTCGATCTAACCATTTAATCAAATACCCCTATCTGATTAAATTCATCATTCTTCTCTTAATTAAATAAACCAGTTATCTAATTAAGTCACCTCTTCTCAATAATTAAATTAACCATCTTGATCTAATTATCCTATTTAATTAAATAATTTATTTTATTTGATTAAATCTCTAAAGTCTATCTATTAAATTAAATAAATTAAAACCTTATTTATTTTAATCTAACATCATCTCTTTTAATTAAATAAATCAAAATCTTTATTTAATTAATCTCTTCACATTCCTCTCATATTTGATTTAAATAAATCCACAAATTTAAGTCAAATAGGTCACATCATCTAATCCCCTTTATTAAATTAATTAAAGTGGATTAATTTAATCTCCTATCATGTCTCATCCTCTAGCTTTTACCACTTGCACATGAAAATAGATTTAATTGATTTATTAAATCTCTATTTTCCTCAACAAGACATCTTTTGAGAATATTCTCCAAGTTTGAATTCAAAAATCCAAGTTGACATGTACATCCAACAAGGAATTTACTCTCTTTTACATGTCCTTTCCTTTGAGCCAAGTGGCATTCAATGCATTCTTTCTTCCCTCTTGCATGTCATTTCAACAAATTCAAAATTCAAAAATAGGCATTTATTGGCACAATCGTCAAAACTTGCACATCCTCCATCCATTCATAGGTTGACAAGTGGCATCTTTCCATTGGATGAATGTTAGTCCCACATTGCTCTATTTTGGACATTCATCCTTCAATCTCATCTATAAATAAGAGGCTTCATTCCTCATTTCATCATCCACAATTTGAGTAAAGTTACCATGCTCAAATCATTTGCAATCCTCATCCATTATTATTGAATCTTAGCTAGGTTATGCAGATTTTTCTATTAAAGCACTCACCATTCTTCATCAAAGTGGATCATTCATCAACATTCATCAATTTTGCATCATAGGAATTGGGAAAGGGCCAATTTTCACATCAAATTGGCACCAATTCCCCCATGGGATCATGAGTTTGCTAGTTTAATTAGGATTCAATCTATTTTATTGCTTTCTCATTATGTTCTTCATTGCTTTTTTCCTAATTTGAACTTTGTGAATGGATTTCATGGGGAATCCTTGTTCTTGCTTGCATTACCTAATCTAATGTGTTTGTTCTTATTATTTTCCAGGTATTGGGATTGGGGTTCACACATTTGGCGCTAGAAGGAGGGCAATCTCACCATTTAATCACATTTTTTAGCAAATTCATGCATTTTTCTTTGTTTATAGGTTCAGTGTCGCTATTCAACACCATCGATTCTCCAGCGTCACCATATAGCACTGCTGGAAATTCAAACTACGACGTTGAAGTCTTCCCTGCCAAGATTTTGAATTTCAAATAGTTCTGCTTGACCAATCTGACCCGCAAGAATTTTCAAAAAAATCAAATTATATCGCTGAGCAAAAGGGTGATGCATTTGAGCTCACTGGTATGGGTACAGCGCACCACTGACTGGTAAGTGGGGCTATACAACACCGCTAGAGAAATCAAAGTGTGACATAGTCACTGGTTGCATCGCTAACAGGGAGTAAAAAGTTGAAATCTCATTTTAGCACGTGCCTTTTGTCAAATGATAAGTTTATCTTCTATTTTTTGCTTTTTAACCTCTGTGTTTTGTAGAATCTGACTAATTTTCTTTCTTGTAGGTTGGATCAATTAAAAACAAAAGAAGGAGAAGCATGATGATGGTATCTCAAAAAATTATAGTGTTTTTAAACACTTTAGTGTTTGTTTAACACTCTTAGGAAACTGTTATTCCTTTTTTCTTAGGACACTATTTTTGTTTGGGATTTTAAAAAGAACCTTTTCAAATTTTTGTAAAGGTTTAAAGTGAACATTAGGAATACAACTTACTAGAGTTTTTTTTTTTGGTTAAAAATTGAACAAAACAACTCTCATTTGTCCTTTGGTGCTTAAAAAAGAACTCACAATTGCTTTATGGCTCTAAAATGAACAAGTGCAACTTTGTCTTCGTGATGGCTTACTTAAACTAACTTCATTGAAAAAAGACGTATGCGCTTCTCTCGCACTTTATAGTGATCTTGAGAATCAAAAGACATTTTTTGTGATTTTAGGTTAAGATAAAGCAATCACCTCCACACTTCATTTTGGGTTTAAAATTGAACAAAACATTGTGTGAGTGTGAGTAGAGCATTATTGCATACATTCTCTCTCTTTGTGTTGCAAACAAATATTGATCAAGTTACGGATATTGTCTTTACTCACTTTTGTTTATCTTAGAGGGCCTTCCTTGGGGAAAAAGTACTCACCCAAGGGAACGAATCAACTGATAAAACTCTAAAGCCAAGAGTATTTCCAACCAGGATATAAATGTGGGTATTGGAATAAACGCCAATATCACATGGTTGGCTCCAATGAGATGGATCTAAAAAGGGACTCTCGCTGTATGGGTCAATCTCCACGAACAAAAATTCCTAATTAAAACCCATGTTTTAGAATTGCCAAAATCCTTGATCTATTTGTTCGTGCAAGAACGGTCATTTTGAAGCCGCCCCACACTTTTACGGTCTTTCAGTAGAAATGGAAAGCATTGAATGGGAGTTTCATGGGTGTTGATGCTTGGCTACCCTGAATGACGTTAATGAGCCATGGAGGGGAGCCAGTGGGATCAAGCATCTAACCATTTGCTAAAGATAAGCATAGCTGGACTTGTCCAAGTGGGGACTCAACCAATATTGTCTTCCATATCCATAGGGTTGTACTTATTCTTGGTTACAAAATTCTTTTCTTGTTCGAAAACATCTTGGAAACAAACACTTAAACTTCATCATCAAAATTTCAAACCCTTTCGAAGACAAATACAATTGACTCAATTCATGTGTTATTGCTTGCCCTTGGGATTCTATCCTTAGAGGTTTCTAAACATTGTGATTACATCTCAGTTTGTCTACTAAAGTTAAACAATAGGTAACCCTTACCTTGAATTCATCAAATTTTGACATAACATACTTTGTGGGATTCAAAGAAATTAAGACATTGGACATCTAGTTTGGAAAACTAATCAAAGAAAGTGTTTGTGGTAAAATAAAGTCCCTAAGCAAAGATAACAAAATGAACTCTCACATGTGTTGAAACCTCATGATTTTCAAGAAGTCAAATCCCAAAACGAAAGTCCTTGGTTCAAAATCCGGTAATGTATTCTCAAAATGAACCACTTCTTGGTTATAAAGGTCTATAGAAGCATTGCATGTTCTTCAATACCGAGGTTTAGGTAAACAAAGTGTCTTTTTTAAGGTTCATCTTAGGATCAAAAGGAAATCAAAATATTTTTCACCCATCCTTCAAACATCAAACCACAAATCATCTCACCATCACCTTTTGGGAAATCTTGAAATTATCCTTCATGCTAGGATTTTTGGAAAAAATGAAAATCATCAAATCCTTGAGATAAAATCATTGAAATCTTTATCAAATCATCTTTGGCTAGGTATGTGTAGATGCATCCTTTTGCATATACTTAGTCAAAGTTATCAAACCATCTTGTTTAGCTAGGAATATGTAGATGCATCCTTCTTCATATGCTTGGTTAAATTATCGTCTTGTTTGAATAGGTGTGGGTAGATGCATCCTTCTCCCTACACATATTCAAATTATCATCCTTTGAGAAAATCTACCCCTTAGATAATCATCCAACATCTTAGGGTCTATTTGTTCAATCAAAACAAACCAAAATCAATCAAATCAAGGACAATCCAAAGAATCAAAAATCAAAATCCAAAACATATCTGAAAGTCCCAAAAGTCTAGCATCCCCCTCAAGATTTATCAAAAGATCAAAACATCCACATCATCCATCATCATCATCATATCATTTTTCAATCCTCAAGATATCCTAAATTTTTTCTCTTTTGTGAATAAACTAAAGATCAATCCAAAGAATTAAGAGAGTCATCTCCCATATTCTTGATCCTTGTTTTATGGTTTTGTGTGAACCCCAACCTTGGTACCTACAAAACAACAAGAATAAATAAGTTAGACAAGAGATTGCAAGCCAAAACAAAGATTCCCCATGAAATCCATTTACAAACTCAAAGTAGGAAAGAAAACAATGAAAAGCATGATAAAGAGAACCAAATAGATTAAATCCTAATTTGAATATGAAAACTTATGATCCCATGGGGGAATTGGTGCCAATTTGACGTGAAAATTGGCCCTTTCCCAATTCCTAAGATGCAAACTTGATGTATTGAAGATGATTTGATCCACTTGGTTGGTGAGAAATGAGAACTCCAAGCCAAAAAGCTGCAAAAACCTAGCTATGACTCAATGATAATGGATGAAATTCGAGAGATATTTGAGCGTGGTAACTTTGCCTAGATTGTGGATGATCAAATGAGGATATGAGCTCTTTATTTATAGAATTCCAAGATGGATGAATGTCCAAATTTGAGCAATGTGGAACTAACATTCATCCAATGGCAAGATGCCACTTGTCAAGCTATGAATGGATGGAGGATGTGCAAGATTTGGGGTTTGTGCCAATAAATGCATAATTTTGAATTTCAAATTTGTTGAAATGACATGTAAGAGGGAAGGGAAAATGCAATAAATGCCACTTGGATCAAGGCAAAGGACATGTAAGATGAATTTATTGCCTTGTTGGATGTACATGTTGACTTAAATTTTGAATTCAAATTGAGAGAATATTCCAAAAGATGCCTTGTGAGGAAAATAGAGATTTAATAAATGAATTAAATCTATTTTCATGTGCAACTTGCATTATCTAGAGGATGGGACATGAGATGAGATTAAATTAATTAAGGGTTAATTAATTTAATGAGAGAGGTTAGATGATGTGACCTATTTGACTCAAATTTATGGATTAATTTAAATCAAATAAGAGAGGAATATGATAAGAGGTTAATTAAATAAGGATTCTGATTTATTTAATTAAAAGAGATGTGTTAGATTAAATCAAATAAGGTTTTAATTTATTTAAATTAATGGATAGAATTTAGAGATTTAATCAAATAAACTCATAATTTAATTAACAAAAGGGGTTGACTTAATTAGATAAAATGATTTATTCAATTAAGAGAGGAATATTGATGATTTTAATCAGATAAGGAGGTTTGATAAAATGGTTAGACCGAGGGATGATTCAGTAAAAAATGATGTTAGTAGGTCGGCATCAGATGCATAACGTCAATCAGTATATTTTACGTGTCAACATTTTTCCCCTCTTTGAAGCAATGCACTTGTTGCATTGGTTCAAAAAATAAGTGATCTCGATCAAAGCCCAGAATTTTGCTATTTAAAAATTTTCCCCACTACTGCCTAGTAGGAGAGAATATACCAATATAATGCCCCCTCGAGAGATTGGACGAAAATTTCAATTTTTGGGTGATCTCGTGAAAAAAGAGGACAAAATATCCAATAGGTTTGAAAAGGATTTGGGAGGCTAAAAACGTGTCTAAACGCAATAAAACGTTGAAAAATAAGCCTCGACTAGATAAAAACAGGTTAAGGGGTCCAAAACCCTAACAGGACAGCCAACTAGGGTGGAAAAACCCTAATTTTTTTAGCTTAAAAGGGGCCCGAGGGGTCACTTTCAAGTCATTTTCAAACACCTTCAATAGTGATCGCGAGATTTGAGCTCTGACATCTTGATGATATGGCGCAACGACAACTTCCCTGCACATTTTGGATCGAGTTCGGACGTACCAGCGGCCACCTGGCATCAGGGCATCGGTAAGTGGTCCTTACATGAGCTTCATCTTTCATTTAATGCTTCCATTAATGCTTTACAGAGTCAGTCTACCTGCAGTGGCTCTATATGGCACTACTCAGAAGACAAACTATGTCATGCAGTGTTGAACAGTGTCACCGTGGTGCAGTTTGGAGTTTAGAAACTCTGACACTGAGCTTGGGGCCAGTGGGTGAATTTACAAAGTGTGACATGGTGTCGCTAATTTTGCCTAAATTGCACTGCAACAGTGCGGTTTTTCTCTTTTTAGCCCTAGCATCAGAGTTTGATTAAAATCAAACTGCGATGCCATCATAGGTTGCACAGTTGGAGACATTTTTTGGACACTCAACGAAGAATTTTTCAAAAAAATTTAACATGTTAGCCTTCCTTGATGCAGGACGAGGCGAGGGAGCTCTACTCCTGGGAATACAGGTTGTGGGACCTGGTTGGCTATCTGAGGGACCTAAGCGACAAGGACTAGGACTGACTTTGGATTGCGGGGTTGTGGCACATTGCGTATGCGGCACCAATTCACACTCACCTAGGGATGTTGTCAGCGCTAGCCAAGAGATGGCACAACTAAACATCTTCCTTCCATCTTCCCACTAGTGAGGCTACCATCACCCTAGAGGACGTTTGATAGATTCTACGATTGCCTATCCACAGTCACTGGGCGATATTCAATATGGACGAGGGACGTGAGGCTTGCTTCTGAGTCCTTTCTACATACGAGATTGTCTTCTACGAGGGGTAGATAGAGCTTGAGTGCCACAGGATCTTGACAACACCCTACCACTGGGTGATTGCAACTATCATTTCAGGCCTTGTTTCCCCTGACAAGTGAGGGTGATACTTTAGTCCTGGTTGGGGGTATTACTGGGAGCAGATGGTCTGAGACAGGCTAGTTCATTTTGCATGGGGGCCTGTTCTGCTAGCTTCAATATACTGAGACCTTCATGAGTATGTTTATATGGACGATAGAGCACTAGGGGCAGGGGTGACCCTACTCCATGTCTGGGCATGGGAGCACATTACTGTGCTTCAGCCATGTGTTGTTTTAGTTCCAATGGGGCCAGACGATCCCCTCGTGGTACGATACAAAGGGGGTGTGTATTTCACTCATACCGGTGAGAATGGGATCTCCTATTGGAGGAGAGTTCTGGATGAGGTGTAGGTGTTCACCTAGTGCCCATACCTTGGTTGGCCCGGATGGGCCAATGATGCTGACTAGATATTTTACTGCTATCAGGATCGTTTCATGCAGGGGTGGGAGCATACCATGCTCGAGAGGTATCTACCTGGGTGCGTGCAGTGTCAATTTGGGGAGCCGTAGGCTCATCCCAATGATGATTATATAGATATATTTTCCTGCACCATGACATAGGTCTCATGGGGGTGATATATTCCTACTTCGGAGGCAGTCGACAGCTTCAGGTAGCTGGCAGGCTGACCATGGGCTTATGATCAGGGGCTAGTAGATCTAGGGACTACCCAGGTCTACAGAGATTGGTTCTGACTTACGCTTCGGTTGACGATATCGGGTGCAGTTCCAAATGTGCGAGGAGTCAGGGGTAGAGGGGGAGGCCGAGGACGGAGAGCTGAGATTCGATAGGATCAACCAGTCATGCCTCCAGTCTAGCCAAGGCATGGAGACATACGTATGTAGGAGCCACCATGAGACGAGGATCAGCCTCGAGTGTAGCCACAGGTGCAGCCACCGGTGCAGCCAATGGGTTAGGTGGATGCACAAGACACTTTGATTGCACATCTATAGGCCCAGGTCCAGGTCATGACAGCCGAGAGAGATCAGGTGAGGGCTGAGAGAGAGAAGCTTCGGTTCGAGAGGGATCAGGCTGTACAGCAGAGATAGGCTGTAGAGCTACAGGCAGCCACAGAGCTAGGTCGGTGATAGTAGATAGAGAGCATGACAACCTCCTCCTCCCAGCGTATAGTGCCAGTTTGCTCCTACAGGGACATCATCTAAGAGGCAAAGTACTATTGGCAGTTTTATCACGAGACCGTACCTAGAGTAGAGCAGGTGCCAGAGTACTCAGAGCGAGCCAGCCATAGACAAGTAGAGGGTCACGGTGATAGGGGTGAGGGTAGCATTCATGGAGACTGAGCTTGATCGAGATGTTATGATACTTTTTGTGCCTTATGGGCTCATTTTTGATAGCCCTGATGGGCCTTTTGTACTGATTGACACATATGTACAGTGATCTGATTTATTCTTTGTACTATGATAGTTAATGTTATATATATATGAGATGATGATGATTTGGATGTGATGCAATGTGTACTCCTTATTTATGCATGGATGATTTTACTTCTATATGTTATGGATGCATTTATTCCTAATGATGTTTATGCAGTGATTATGACTAACAGATCCATATTATGCTAACCTATGATATGATGTGTAATGATGTTATCAATATGATGATCTATTTATGATAATGCAAATGAGATGATCCAATATGTGATATGGATTTTAATATGATCTATGATGTTCATGTGAAATGATATGTGACCTATATTTTTTTATGGATGCATATATGCTTTGCTTATAATGAATTTTGTATGTTTATGCCTATGTGGAATGATTTATGCAATGAATGTTTAAGATGCCATTTATGAGATGATATGGATGATGTAATGGTCGTGATATGATGCAAATGAGATGGTTCTATGAGATGCTTAGAATAAGAAATGTTATTATCCTAAACATATTAAATGATGATGCAATGCAAAGTGATATGAGGAAGTGTAATGTAATATGAATGTATTGTGATGAGATGATGTTGTGATGTTATGAAAGTATGTATGCAAATGAATTAAATTCCTAAATACCTTTTGTTCATGATTATGCAAAAAAATGATTATGAAATGCTTCTGTAAATGTTTATATGATGATTTATGTGATAGGTGTAATATGATGCAAGGAATGGATGAAATGCAAATGAAATGTATCGATTTTTGAAGAATGCTCATGATGACATGTTTATATGATGATGGAAATGCTATGCATATATTTCCTATATGATATGTTTATGTAATATTCTAATGATTTGTGGATGCAGGATAAATGACGACGACGATGATGATGATCAACTGTCATAGTACCTTGTTAGTGCGGTTAGCAAGAAAAGAGGAAGTCATTTCAACAAGACACAAGATGATGAAAATGCAAATGATGATGATGATGATTACTTTCCGAGGAATTGGGATTTTCAAAGGGCCACATTTTCTTATGTTTGATAACACACGTGGTACGATGCATCAAGGTATAGAAAACTAGGATGGTGTTGTACCTAGTGAGATGGACTTTGACTTAACAAGCAGATAGGAGTATTCTTGCTCATACCTGACATACAGAAACATTGCTAGGATGCACTTCAGAAGTTTCAAACACCTCAGACCAAAACACAGAAAGGTAAACCTATCCTTGCAATAGTCAACAAGTTGCCCTAGACCTCCTCCATACATACCTATCAAAGCAAGTATTCATCGATGTTATTTTACAAGAACGTCCAACAAGCATAGCTGATAAAAAAGATAATGATCGTTGCCCCATTCCTATTTCTCTAAATCCTCTTGTTCAAATATCATCGAGAAGTCCTTGGAATGAGTGCAATAAAATAATTCAAAAGGTAAAAACAAATTAAACAAACAAGTTGATGTTCTTCAATACCGCTAACCAAAGAAGGATGTGTTTTCTAAGGATAAGAATCGAAACTTATTTCCAAAAGATAATCCCATTGTAGGAAGGATTCATCCTAGGACATGTTTGTGGATGGCGGCATGTCATTTTGTTTACCCAAAGTGTTCTTTCTGATAAATAATGTCCATTTTAGGAAGGATTCATCCTAGGACATGATGTTATCAAATGATTGATATGAGACTATTTGGATGATTGACTATCGACACAAAGAAATTGACGAACTTGTTTATGTACTGGCTTAGACCTAAGAGTTGACGTTTTGAGTTTTCACTTTTGACCTGCTAGGCTTGCTTCTGATTATCTTGCCAAAGATTGAGGGTAACGATCGTTTATTATGAGTGATGTTATTGCGGGTGCAAGCGAGATGAGGTGGACATATTTTTTCAAATATTTGGATGTTTTTGACATTTTTTCAAATGTTTTGAGGTTGTTTTTGGTATTTTTTGAGATTTTCAAATGTTTTGATCTTCAAAATTTTCAATGTTTTTGGGATTTTCTGAGATTTTGACCAAGAGACTAACCTAAAGACCTATCCTATGGGCCTCAAGGGCTGATCAACAGATTAGCCTTGCCTACATTATATACGCAAAAACCACATAGTTTGACTAACGACTTGACTAATTTATAGATGGAGATATTCATGATGAAATGTCAGTTTATTATGACCGACTTCTAAAGGACTAACCTAAGTGTCTTGGGGGATGATCAAAGATCAACCTTGCCTACGTTCAAGCTCAGAAATGATGCAGTTCGACAAGACGACTCTGTTTTTGACATTTTTTGACTGACTTTTTGACCTATTTTTGGATTTTGATATGTTTTGAATGTTTTTGGATTTTCTAATATTTTGATATTTTTGGATTTTATAATTTGAGGACTTTAAGATGATACACGAATCCGATCCAATAAGAACATGCCCCTAATGTGATGTAATAGACTACTCTGATAAAGGCAGGAAAATTGACCTTGAGGATGGGCTAAGTAGTACTAGGAGGGATCATGATACAAAAATAGGACCAAGCTATGGTGCGGATGCGAGTGGATGAGTGATGGATGGAGACCTGAATGCAATGGATGATGGAAGTGAAATAGAGGGATGATTCCGAACAAGCTGTAAAGCACCTGGTGGATGCAAAGTGCTTATTTACACAAGGTGCCTATTTGCCAGGTTTTCACCAAGGTACTTGTCCAAAGTGCCACCGAAGTGGTTTTCACTAGAGGACATTTTTTTTCTTTTCTATTTTCAATCCTTTTTCTGATTTTTTGTATTTTTTTATTTTTTTATTTTTTTGTTGTCACCAAGACGCCTATTTGCCAAGTTTTTGCCAAGGTAACCATTTTTTAGGACATTTTCTAATTTTTTGGGTTTTTTGGATTCTATACCTTGAAAGATTTAGGCATAAAACTTTTTGAGATGAGAGTTATTCATGGGCTCTTGCAGAGGTTCTCCTTCTAGTGTTGATTAAATGGTTAGACTGAGGGATGATTCAAGATGCATAACGTCAATCAGTACATTTTACATGTCTACAGGTTCAAACTAGATCTCAATACAAGAAGAACATGGAATTCGATAAAGAAACACCCACTTCAAGTGACCTGAGCCAAACGAACATTGAAATGAATCTAGTCGAATCAAGAAATCCTTTGACTATCTCATCATCACAAAAGCCACAAGAGGAAATCCAAGGAGAAGATCTTACCTTTGGGATGTCGCATGAAGAAATAACCGAAATGCTCCAAAATCCAGAAAACCATAAGATCATCAACATCATGATGAGGCTTAACCCTTCACTATACATGCTTGAACTAGCAAAGCAAGGGGCCAAATTACCTTATCATTTTGACATGTTCTCTATAGTGGAACCATCTTTGGAGGTTATGCTTCTAATTTCATCCACACTCCCCATCTCATCTACACCCCCATCCTAAAGCATCACTCAAAACATTCCGCAAATCACAATATCTTTTGCTCCAACTCAACCTAATGTCAATAAGGGAAATGCATTTCTTAATGCTTTTCAAACACACCCCCTTGTTAATAATCAAGACTTGGAGGCAAATACAATTTTGGAACAAAACATACCCCAAAATCCATTACATAAGTATGTTCCTCTCATTTTCCATAATCCTAATGATCCATCATCATCATCCTTCCATGCAACACCTCAAACTTCTCTCCTCACAAATTTGCAAGAAGAGGGTGACATGTTCGAACCTGGGGGCATTTTTGACACATAATTTTCTCAAGAACTCACACCCCTCACATTTTCACCCCTCCCACCATTACCACCATCATCCAAACCTCTACTTGGCTTGGGGCTCCCACCTTTACCAAATATCAATCAAACCAACATTCCAAACACTAATCAAAACATCACACCAAAGTCTCAAAAATTGTCATCGATATCGCAACAACAGATGACAACTACACAAGCAATTGCAACATCATCAACCACCCCTAACATCTCAAAGCATGGTCTCTCAAGGACCAATCACATCAACAACACCATTCACCACTCAAACCACCAACATGACATCACCGCTCACCACCACCACAAATGCCATTTTGAAACCACCACCCCCACCACCACCAAAATTCCATTTATCAAGCCAATTTAAGATGGCATTGCAAGATGCTCATCAAGCTGCTTATCAAAAGGAATTCCTGCAAGTGTAAAAGAAAAAATCCACACAAATATCTGCCCAACAAGCTGCACAAGTAGCGCAAAATGCTCAAGCTACCCAAATTGCACAGCAAGTGCAACAGGCCACACAAGCCCAAGCCCTATTGTAACAACAACAACAACAACAACAAGCCGCTCAAGCTGCACAAGCTACTCAAGCAACCCAAGTCGCATTACAAGCACAAAAGGCTTCTCAAGCCCAAATTATATTACAACAACAAGCGGTACAAGCACAAGCCCAAGTAGCACAAGCACAAGCTCAAGCTTAGGCGCATGCCCAATATCAAACACAACAAGCACAAGCACAAGCACAACTTCTTGCACAAAAACAAGGAGCACAACTATAGGCATATCAACAAGCAATACAACAATATCAAGAGCATTAAGAAGCAACCCAATTGGCAGCCCAACAACAAGCACTGTTGGAACAACAACAAGCACAACAACATGCAATCTTAGTGCAACAACAACAAGAACAACAACAAGCATTGTTTATACAGCAGCAAGTGCAAGCATACCTAGCTCAACAGAATGTGCAAATACCATCAAACAACACACCAAACAACCCACCCATCCAACCCACAATCAAAACCCCCCAGAACACATTCATCCCACCCCCTGATCCACAAAATGATGTAATGGAACAAATCAGGTTGCTCTCACAACAAGTGCTTGATCTTCAATCAGGGCAAACCACAAAAACACCAAGCAACTTGTGTCCCTATCCATTTGACAAGAGCCTAGTGATGAAACCATTCCCCAAGGGATTTGAGATCCCCAAGTTTGAAAAATATCATGGGATGGGAAACCCTGAAGATCACATTAGGGAATTCCAGGTTCATTGCGTGGAATTCGCATATGATGATACCTATCTGATGCAACTATTCCCTAGGAGTTTGGCTGACCACACTATGGAATGGTTCTCCTGCCTACCTATAGGAATTAGAACATTCCAAGAAATTATAGATGCATTCATTAAAAATTATGCATGCAACATTGCTATGGATGTTAGTCTAGAAGAACTCTCAGCTCTGAAACAAGGAAAGAATGAATCATTCACTTCATTCCTACACTGATGGAAATCCAAGGCCAATTAGAGCAAGTGGACCATGCCCGAGGAACAACAAGTTTTCAACATTATATCCAACCTTGACAACCTCTTGGCATTCCATCTCAAGGTACAAGGGATCACCACATATGACGATTTGATCTCCAAGGCACTCAGCATCAAACGAGCCCTTATAACTCAACCTGCGAGATCAACTTCATACCTCGAGCAACAAAATAACCACCCACCCACCAATTATAATGACAAACCTTGCATGTGGGCAAGGAACAAAAATGTTACTAATGATGGTGTTGTCAATGCCAAATTGGTCATCAGTGCCCCATGCCAAAATACACCCACACCACAAATCCAAATCCAACACCAAAACGGTCATCAAACAATACAACAACTAAACAACAATCTAATAATTAACAATCTCAACGATCAAAGGGGACCACCCCAATGGAACAAAAATTATCCCAACCAAAAGTACACCGCTCTGGGGGAACCACTAGAAGTCATCATGAAGAAGCTGATAAACAAAAAGCTCATCAAAGCGCCCACCTATGAGAATTACCAAGAACCGGATGTGAAACATCCTTGGTATAATGAGAATCAACTTTGTGAATTCCATAAAATCAAAGGGCATACCACGAACAGTTGTATGAGGCTAAAAAACATAATTCAAGATCACATCAATCAAAGAATTATAAACATGGGACAACCAACAAGAAACCAAGACCTTAAGATATACATGAATTTGATGCCTAACCATGGAAATAAAGGGAATAATAATAACATTGATAAGGGGAAAGGCACCCACACAAACGTGAATCATGTGTATGAAATTGTCGTTGCCTCCCTAGATGAATACTGGACAATCATCACCATCAAAGGCACCCATGCCGATTGTGGAGTCACCACAAGAGGCAGAAAAGTTACCATCGCAGGATCATCCCACCCAAACAGAGTCCCTACATCTAGATCTGTCCCCAATGGCTACAATGTCCTAGATCAGCTCAAAAGAATGCCACCACAAATATCCATCATGGAGTTACTAAAAATATCATCTGCCCATAGCAAAATCCTTGAGGAAGCGTTGGCTTCATCCATTGTCCCCACAGATATTGATGCAGAACAATTCCAAGCTATGGTCAGAAATATCATTATGCCAAATCTCCTCACATTCTCTGACCAGGATTTCCCTGCTCAACCATCTCACAACTGTGCACTCCACTTAGAGGTCATAGTATAGAAAAGCAAAGTCAAAAGGGTCCTAGTGGATGGAGGTGCGGGCTTGAATATTTGTTCTCTCAAGCTCATCAAACAATTGAAAATATCATAAGGTTCTATCGAAAAAGGAAAGCGTATCACAAAGAGCATATGATGATCAAGAAAGAGTGTCCTAGGGCATGATCAAACTCCCTATTCAAGTAGGGCATGCTATCATGGAAACCACTTGTTAGGTCTTGGATCTTGACTTGTCGTATAACATCCTCCTAGGACATCCATGGATTCATGCAATGAATGCAGTAGCGTCAACTTTCCATCAATGTGTGAAATTCACACATAAGGGACAAGAAGTTACCATCCATGGAGATCCTGAACCCTTCTCCTATTGAAAAATCCTTGAAGCAAAGTACTATAAAATCCCCCAAGTACCAAAAAATGATGAGGTCCCATCTACACCATACATCTATCCTGCCACTCTTGGATCCACTTCTGTGACAGAGACACCTGCCACTCTCACCATCCCTACCATTTCTGACATTAAGGTCATCATCCAAGATAATGGTTGTGGAAACTACAAGCTCCCTAAATATTCTTTTGTGGTAGGAGAGTTACCACAATCTCCTAGATCACGAGGACATCCACAAATAAATGAAGCCTCCACATCTCAAACGTCTCTTGAAGACTATCCCAACTTTACAAGTTGCGGAGATCTTGGCCAAGAAGTTATTGAGGTAGATCCATCTCATATGCTATATCAAGATGAAAGACCAGTAGCTGATTTACCAATGGATGACAAAAGAAAGGGTCTGAAAATGATGCTCGCAATGGGCTATGACAGAAACCAAAGACTTGGGAGAAACGATAATGGGCTTATAATACCTATCATTCTGGAGATGTGAGTGATAAAAAATCTTTTCCTTGGATGTACCCCTCCGAGTATAACCATACGTGGCTGAAGTCCTCTAGTTAGAAGGGTTAATAATCCTCCTCATCCAATCGTAGCAAAACTATGCTTACCAGTATCTACAGGTAGAGTCATAGATAACTTTACATTTGATATAACTGACGTCTGTAGTAGTAGTGATGATGAGGATACCATGACCAACTTACCTAGGCTATTTGAGGATACCACTCTTTGCATGATTAGCACCCTATTTTTTGAATCAGACCACCAAAATCATGAGATCCGCCTAGTATACCCCCAACTCATCGACTACGACCAATGAGGAGCACCAATTCTCGATACATTCAAAAATGATGAGGTGCTCTCAGAATTCATAGGACTGCGGGATAACATTCCATGTGGGGATCACAAATCAAGGTTCATAATCGAGCTATTCATCAAGAAAAATCAGCAGTCCTGGAAGAAAGATGCAATCCGGTCAATCTAGGAATAGAGGGAACCACACACATCACATTCTATGCAGAGTCATTACTATTAGAGGAACAAGAGCTCCTAGTAACCTTCCTAAGAGAAAGATAGATAAACTTCACATGGAGCTAGATTCAGAGATCGTGGTTCACCACTTAGCAGTATATCCAAAACCAAATCCTGTTAAACAAAAGCTTCAAAAAATGCACCCTCAGATCACCTTATTAGTCAAAATGGAGCTAAAAAAGCTATTAGATGTGAGATTCATCCGACTGATAGATTATCCAAAATGGGTGTCAAACTTGGTACCTGTCTCAAAACCCAATGGGGGCATCAGAATCTGCACAAACTTCAGAGACTTGAATAAAGCATGTCCGAAAGATGACTTCCCACTTCCAAACATTGATATGATCGTAGATATGACAGCCAGACATGAAATGCTATCACTAATGGACAGATTCTTAGGGTACAATCAAATCATGATAGCTAAAGAGGACCAACATAAAATAGCTTTCACTTGTCTATGGGGGACTTACTATTGGAATATGATGCCATTCGGCTTAAAGAACGTAGGAGAAACATACCAAAGGTCCATGACATTGATATTCCATGACATGATCCATAAGATGGTCAAAGATTATGTTGATGACATTCTAGCCAAGTCCAGAAAGAGAAAAGATCACATAGCAACCTTAAGTGCCATTTTTGATAGGCTAGAAGAGTACAAGGTTAGATTAAACCCAAAGAAGTGAGTCTTTGGCGTACAATTGAGAAAATTGCTAGGATATATAGTGTCAATGAGGGGTATTGAGGTAGATCCAGAAAAGGTAAAAGCAGTCCTCAAGATGGAGGTACCAAAAAAATTAAAACAATTGAGAGGTCTCCAAGGCAGGCTCCAATCCATTTGAAGATTCATAACACAGTTGGTGGACAAACATAACCCATACTCTGACCTACTTCACAAGGGAGTAGCGTATAAATGGGATAAAAAGTGTGAAGAGGAATTCAATAAAATTAAAGAATATCTACTGACACCACCAGTCTTAATGCTACCAATCCCAAGAAAACCATTAATTCTCTATGTATCAGCAACAATAGTAGCCCTTGGAGCTCTTCTAGCTCAGCATGACGAAAATGGAACAAAAAGGGTTATCTATTACATCAACATAACAATGGTTGGGCATGAGCTAAACTACTCATTCATCGAGAAAACATGCCGAGCAGTAGTGTTTGCATCATAAAAATTCAGACATTACATGTTGGCACACAAAATAAAACTCATCAAATCAAAACCTTCTTTTCTAGGAACAAAATCACCTCTAAGAAAACCATGATTTTAAATAAATATTCTTTATGTTAGCATGAATATTATTCACCTTCTTAAGTTTACTTAGGATTAATTATGCATTGGTTATTCGGGTAGTTTTTCCCGTTGTTGGAAGTTTCTCACCTATCACCTACCTTTCATGCCTTTTTAAGGCACTATGTACAATATGTAATTCATTGCATTATTCACTCATTTCTCTAGTGAAATATCTATGCTTCTCTTGTTTCTTATGAAGGTTATTTTTTTTAGTTGGTGATCTTGGGCTCCACCAACATGGTAGTATCAAATTTTTCATATTTTCAACGTTTTATTTGTATTTTTTGCTTCTGGAAGTATTTTTGGGAAGGCTTCATTTGTAGTATTTGGGAGTTTCTAATTGTTGTTTGAAGGTTTCATTTCTTTGTAAACTCAAAGAATTATCTTGTCATTATGGGTTTTTCATTTCACCCTTCTCTAATCATCTTGAAAATGGGGAACTATACACAATGGAGAGATGGTATCTTGAAGCATTTACGATGGCTTCATCTTTTGCCATACCTATATGGTCTTGTTCCTCAAATCATTACTTCTTGGAGTAAGAATTTTTTTTGGCATTCCAAAAGAGATCATGTTTTCAGAGTGATTGATCTTCATGTTGATGATAACACATTGAGTTTCATTGATGATATTGAGTGTCCTCATGCTCTAAGGACCAAAATTTGGGAGTTATATGGAGATCTTGATACTCCACTCTTTCTAGATGATCTTTCTTTAGATTGTCTTGTACCTCTTGATGATTCAAATAATCTACCATATGACTATAATACACTACAAGAGTTTGCTTCTTTTGAACACCTTGCGGGTATGTGCAGAATCATCATGGAAAAAATAGGCCCTTAAGTGGCAAAAAATTCAGAAAAATTAGAGTTAGGAAACTTGACATAAAAATTTGAATAAGTTGTCTTTATTATTTCAAAAATATGTAAGAATAGAATCTGTAGCAAATTGAATGTAGTTTCTAAACTACTAGGTTTATTTAAAAAAAATAAAAATTATTTGGTGAAAATTTGAAATTTTAATGTAGTAGTACTTAAACTTAAGGGAAAAATAAGAAGTAGGTGTCTATCTGACTACCCCAACCACAATAAAATGATAATATTTTTTTATAATATTTTAGATATAAGTAGAGGACTCATGTCTCGATGTGATGCATGTTTTTTTATAAGTTTTTTCCAAGTAAATAATTAATTATGATTTTTTTATTACAACTTTTAAAAAACATAAAAAATTGTATGTTTGACCACCTTAACTTGGTCAAAACTTCATGAAATTCATTTTTTTAAAATCCTATAGTATGTGAAGCATAGAATGTGACACATATTTTAGATTCAAAAATGTGATACCATATGAAAGCTATAGATGTTTTTCAATTAGCCTATCAATCAGGACTTTAGTCATAATTCAAATAGAAAATGAATAATAATTATTTATTAAATTCAAATTAAAGAATAATTTATATTGGTGGAAAGTTGAGAATCTCCTTTAAAAACCCTTTTCATTTCATCAATTTTGGGTAAAAAAAAGTCGTCAGTCACATACCCTACACATACCCATCATATTGCCACTTTTTGGCCCATCATGATCCTGCACATACCCTTGCACATCTTAATGATGAGGATGACGAGGGTTCTTTAAAAGATCATTCTTCTCCATCAAGGATAGTTGATGTACCTTCATCTTTAGTGATTCATTGTGCAGAGTCATTGATTGAGGCTTCTATCATTCCTATTCAATAGGACCATTCATCTTGTATTGATGATTCATTGAGCTTTTCCAATGATTCATCACAATAAATATCTCATTGTCTTCCTGATTGGGATTCTTATTTTTCAAACATTGGTTCATTTTTTTTAGAATCTCATATTTCATATTTGGAGGACACATTTGAGGGTATATCCCTCCTATTTGATGATAGTTGTAGTACAAATTTTGTCACTCCATCTCAGTCTCTAGAGAGTGTTCAAGATTAGTTTCCAGTGGTACCTTGTTTGTCACCTTCTATTGTGATTGGATAGGTTCCTGATTGGTTCATGGAATCATCTTCCAAGGTCTTGGTGACACATGAGTAGATTTCAAAGACATCATACATTTTCATGCTTCTTACTTTCAATTCCTATCTAGAATGGGAAGCATTCTTGCATTTGTACTTGGTTTTGTTTCTTCCAAAAGGGAGACATGTTTTTTGACACTGGATCATGTTTTGTCTTTAGGAACTTACCATTTTTGCAAGTGATTACCCATTGTGGGGGGGCTATATAGTCTCTCTCTTTCCCTCTTATGGGGGGGGTATTAATTGTATATACATGATCAATGTATGTAGTCCTTGGGGGGTGTGATTGAGTCCTCCATCCATGCATCATTTTTTTTTTCATTTATCTCTTTTTGAGAGGGGTTTTTTGCGACAAGGCTTTTCTCCTTTTCTTTGGTTGCAAGAGATTTCTTTTTTTGTATTGTAAATGGGTACCCAACATGGTTGTGTAGCTGGAACCCATACTACATATTCATTTTTTCATTTTTATTTTCCCTAATTTGCACTTAAGGGTGGGTGTTAGCATGAATATTATTCACCTTCTTAAGTTTACTTAGGATTAATTATGCATTGGTTAAATTCAGGTAGTTTTTCCAGTGCTAGGAAATTTCTCACCTATCACCTACCTTTCATGCCTTTTTAAGGCACTATGTACAATATGTAATTCATCTCATTATTCACTCATTTTTTTAATGAAATAGCCATGCTTCTCTTGTTTCTTGTGAAGGTGATTTTTTGTAGTTGGTGATCTTGGGCTCCACCAACACTTTATAATTTTTAGTGTGAATATTCACAAAATAGTTTGTCTGTTGTGGGGGAGTGGCTAGGGTGGCACCATTGGAAATGGCGACATTTGATGAATAGCATTGCTACTATAGTAACAATCCTCAAGCATTCATTTTTTTTAAAAAAATGCATGAATTTACATATGGTATGGTCCTCGTACAACCCTTGTATGATCTAGGAACCAATTTTTTTCCTTAGAGGTCAACTTCATTTTCAATCATTTGGTAGTTGATCTTTAGGTTTTCTAGTCTTCTAAGCATGATGGCGAGGTATATTTGGGATGGAAGTGCTATTAAATATCATATAATTTTTGGAACCACTATGAAACCCTTGTTTTAAAATTGAATCCTACAATCTTCAAGTTTTGTGAAATAAAAACTAATATTGATTTTCTCGGGCCTTCTAGACACTCTGGAAAGGCTGAAAATGTCTTTAGGATTATTGAAAAGATACAATCACCTAAATTATTATTTTCCTCAACTATTTTGATTCTCCAAAATATAATTTGAAAATGCTTATTTTACTCTATACTGCTTTGATTCTCCATCTAAGGATTCAAGAGAAGAGCATACTAGGTTTTTGAGAAAATCACTCTAATACCATGTTAGATTCTTTGAGAAGAAAAAAATAAGCCATAGTTTATTGTTGGTTGTAGATCAATGCAAATCCAATCAAAAAATGATTGAAGATAAAAATAGTGGAAAGGATATATTATTCTAAAATAGATAAAAGAGAGACAACTACAAGCTATTTTTTAAAATACTCTTGTTACTCAACCAAAACTAGTAGAGGTGAAAGTAGAGTGTTATATATATATAGAAAAAAATGGGCAAATAAATCCAACTGGTGCACTAACTCCAACTAGCCATAATAGGTGGAAGGTTTTGAGTACTTAATAAATTCCAAAACATGTGTCAACACCTACTCAGATAAAGACAAATGAATGGTTATGAGAGGTGGCATGTAAATCTAATAGAGGGTGTGAAACTCAACTACCCGTATGTGGGAGAGATTGATACATGTAACTGATGGATTATGCCACATTGTATCATATTAACCAAGTATAACTAACCTAAGAAGATTAATAATGTGTAAAAAACAAAAATATTCCCTAAAATAATGAAAAGAAAAAAGCTACACTAAAGGTAAGTGCAAGAAGTTGAGTCCACTTCTAGTGGAAGTGTCATTTTTCAGCTTTAAAATAGGTAGCCATTCATTTTTTAGAAAAGCTACCCATTTTAAAGTTGGTGCTCATTTCAAAAGGTTTGAGAATCACAATCCATGTTTCTCATTTGGATTTAGGCTTAGAAAAGACATGGTAACCCAACCCTTCTAGCCTTATACCTACAATTACAAGGTCATGACAATATCGAGAGAAAAAATTGACTGTCAATATAGTTCACAAGTTTGTTTTAGAATTATTTTATAAAATTAAAACCCATTTTAGATGAGACTGTGTAGATTCTGAATATGTAATTTTTTCCAATTGGATTTTTTTTTCAATTAATTTATGATGAAATAGGTTCATAAAATTGAATTATCAAGGCTTTTTAGTATTTTAATAACTTTTTATTAAAATATTTTTTTGTAAATTTTTTTTTACGAAAGCATACTTCAGACAATTCTTTTCAATTTGATTTTTTTTTCAAAAAATGATAAGTTTAGGTCATCTTATGCATGACGTACATGACGATTTTTCAAAACACCAAATATGGTCGATAAAAAATTAACAAAAAAATAAATATTCAATAAAAAAATTATAAAGAAAAAGGGAAAGCATGCTTAAGTGAGTTACAAATCTTTCCCAAAAGTATTTATAAAAATATTATTATTTAGGTCAAAATATGGATGGCGTACACATGCATGGTATAGTAAAAAAAAGTGACTTTTAAATGGTGGTTTTTAGAAACACCTATTGAAAATAGATTTGTATCATCTAGGTATTAAAATAAATTACATATTTGGAAACTAGACTCCGAGCACTGCATTTTATGATTAGTGACTTTTTCCAAGATCCCATCTCTAAGTGCTTCAAATTTTAAGGTCAAATGTGAAAAATTCTGAAAATCAGGGAAACACTGGACTCAACTTTTTTTTTAATTAAAAGGCATGAGAGCCTATATATTATATATTATATGGTAAAATTATTACATCTATGTCTATCAAAAATAGGAAAAGATTTCCAAAGAAGTTTACAAGTTATCTGTTGTCTAAACAATATTCCTTCTACTAGTTGTAGATAATACAAAAATTCAAAACTTGAGGAGATCGACATTCATATCCATAGATTGTTGTTGCAAAGGAAAAACCATCCTTCCATGGAATAGCTATGAGATTCTATAAACATTACAGCTAAGCAAAAATATTGAAACCCTCCATCAAGTAAAGATTAACATTCTTAATTAAACTGAAACTACTACTATTCCATACACTCACCATCATGCACTAAATTCTCATCCTAGCCTTCAGGGACCTCCTGTAGACACAATTCAAGTGCAAAAAATTTGAAACCAAATAATGGATCCTTTTCTTTAGCTCCACTTGAGCAATGTGTGCCCTTGCTATGGTAGGTTGTTTCCCACCAATAGAAGATTCAACAACATTTTGACCTGGCAGCGGCTCCACTTTCTCAGCAACTAGCATAGATGAAAAAGATCCATCTTCCACACCAATAGGATAGGAATACTAGGGAGGATGGGGAGTTTTCTCACGAAGGAAATAAATTTCATAATACTTTTCTTTGATATCAAAATCCATAGTCACACAAATACTCCTGCAATTCTTCCTTAAAGCCTTCAAAAGGATATTGTAATTTCTATATTGCAGTGCAAGCCTAATTGCCTCATAAATTTCATCAAAACCTAGGTAGTGTCTAACATACTCCCTAGAAAAAAATCCCCCTAAATACCCAATACCAGAGAATACATTATACCCTTGCACAACTTGCAACAGAGCATTGTTATCAAGCAATTGGGGTTTGATGAATTTACCCACAATTATTTCCAACTCTGCTAAAGATTGAAGGAGATCCAAAATATTCAATAAGAGCACCGATAATACCTGGGAAGGAAAGATTAACCGCTTGGATCTAAGACTTGTGACCTCAATACCTAGAATCGAACATACTGATTCTTCCACTCTAGGACACTCCACTTGAAAAACTAGAGATACATTTTCATGAGTGAGATGGTCTTCAAAGGGATGCTCTCATGGTTGCACTAGGCAATTTACCCTAAAATTCCATAGTTGGGACATCATTTTATCACTCTGCAACACACTATCTTGACGGTTTTTATTTCTCCAACAACCTTTAGAAAAAACTAGCAAGGCTTTTGGATGAAATAAAACATTGAACGCCACTTTTTAAAGCCAGAAGAAGAATGCTAGAATTAATCATAATGAATGAGAGCCATAAACTCAAAAAATACCACTAAAGCATGTGGACTCAACTTCTTGCTAGCACCCCTTATAGGGATATCCTTTCCTTCCCAAAGTTGGGTCCTTTGCTTGGTTGACAATGCAAAACAAATTCCTCACTAAGGTTAGATTGTAGAATTTGGTATAAATGTTGATTTTCTGTCCTTTATGTATAAATGAATTTAAAATTTTCAACCATTTATTTCTTCATTGTGTATTTGTTACTAAGTGTTGGTATTGGGTTTGGAATTGGCTTCAATGGAATATTCTTTTCCAAGGACTTTAACTCAATTATTTGAAATTTGACCACTTTTATATCATAATTAAACCTTTAATTATGTCTGGTTGATCCCCCCATCTTTGATTATATGACATATTTGATGGGAAAGAACTTCTAGAATTTTAAAAATATTCTTAACTCATTGGATAGTGTGGCTTTAAAATTGGATTTGATAATTTTTTAGATAACTTATTGGTTGCTAAATATATTTTTCTCATCATGGGGTTTTGTAGTGTTGAAAAAATGCTCTTTTTCAATCCTCTTCCTGCTCGTGGTTCCATTAAATTTCCAAATATCTTCACTCAAGATAAAATTTCAAATGGATGCCTCCACCCATTCATCTGACAAATTTTTTTTATGGAGCCTCGAGAGGGAAGATTGAGGATTTTGGTGTAGGTTGTGTTCTTCAAAGTTTAGATGGTAAATTCTTCATTGTAACTTCTAGAAAACTTCAATAAGGTACTAACAACAAAGCCAAAATTTAGACTCTTTTCTAGGTCTAGGAATTGCTCTAAAAATGGGTTTTTATAAGATTTTGATTGAAGGTGATTCAATGATATTAGTTTGTAGTGCCCCTCAATTTTCTTTTGTTTTTGGATAGTTACTTGGATTGTATTTGGACATTATGATACTTGTGATGATACTTGGATAGTATGACACTTTGATGCACAGTTATGATGACACATTTATATCTGATGTTTTATGCTTATACCATGCTTAGTAGATCAGTTTAATTATTTATGTGAGTTGTCAATTATATGAGTATTATGTGTTTATTAGATGTATGTTCTCATCATGATTTGATATATGTTTATTAGGTGTCGATGTATTGGTGAAGGGGAACATGGTTGCATCACTCATTTGTGAGTGCCCTGCAATGCTACAATTTTTCCTTCACGGTGTGATTGACTATTTTCCTATGTACATGTTCGACCATGTGGTTTGCTGCAAGTTGCAGGTTCCAGGCATTGACTCCACCTGAATTGCTAGCTTTGAGCATGCCTTAATCCCAATGAAGGTTGTTGATTCAGAGATAGCATTAGTTCCCCCATGTTGAGCCATCATCCTTGTCAAGGATGAGTATCAATTTGTCACACCCTCTTTGTAAGGTCAGTTCACATTGGTTTGTCAATGTTATTGTCATTTTTCCTCTTGTTTTGTTTTGCGGTCAGGTATTGTGTGACAATATGTTCATTTGAGTGATGTAAATGATTGTGCCTTTGTTTGATTATTTAGTTAAAATAGAGATTATCGGATTTAAAAGGCTTAGGAATAATTAACATAAAAGGTTTTATAAAACTGAAGTATTAATTAAATAAAATATTATTAAAGTTTTTATTTGATTTGAATAAATTGAAATTTATGGTTTAAAATGAAATATTTAAATAAATATATTAAATTTATGTGATTGTGCAAACAAAATTATTAAAAATAAAATTAATAAACTTAAATGCTTTAATAGTTGAACTAATTGTGTGTAAATTATAAGACATGGTTCAAAATTATAAAAGATAATTAGTGGCAGTTGTGAATAGTGGGGAAAAAAAGAAGAGAATAAATTAATTAATTTTAAGAAGTGGATGCAATTAGGGATGGGAGTAATAAATAAATTAGTTAGAGTTAACCGAGGGAGGGCTTTTCAATTATTTTTCAAGAAAGTAATTTTGCATTTTGTTTTCTGAGAGTTTCTTATTCTTGGAGCTATTTCTTTGGTTCTTGGAAACTTTCTTGGGGGTTTTGGAAGCTGGAGATTGGGGGTTTTTTGTAGTGTTGTGTAATTTCAAAAGGAGTAGAGGCTAGAGTTTGGAAGAGCTCTCCATCAAGACTTTAGTTCTAGCAAGCTTGTAAACCGTGTTCCATTTATTGTTTGAATTCGAGTTGTGCTTATTCCATAAGTTTTATGCTATTTATTGCTCTATATTTTTCTCCAAATTTGTTTTCCATATTTTTGTTATCTTAGTCTTGGCTCAAATCATGGCTATTGAACTTGTGATTGTATGCAATTAAAAATGGTGGATTCTTCATAGCCACACTATCATTTTCCCTAAGCATTTCTATATCCTCATGCTTTAATGAGTCAACACAAGCCGCCACCTTGTTCTATTTATTTATTTAATCTTTAATGATCTAAGTAGAGGATTAGGCATCCCTGATGGTAATCAGCCTCATCTAAAAGATGGAAACCAATTTTGAAAGGGCGACATTTTTAATTTCTCCTTCCTCTGTGGGCAACGATGGGAAAGTTCTTTACATTAGTTTTTTTGTATACCGTGCATTTCCTTGTATATCATTGTTTCTGTAAACCTTTGTTTGCATTCATTTTATCTTAGATGTAGATGCTTATGTCACCTTCACCATCACCCCAATGAGTCAAATAGTTTGAGTGAAGAATCAATCACTATGCATGTTCTTTTATCTCCTTAAAGCATTTGATATTCATATGTTTACATTCAACATGTGCTAACTCAGGCCGATGCCCTTGTTACTAGTTATCTATTCTTTCCATATTGTAATCGGGTATGTGCAGGATCATCATGGAAAAAATAGGCCCTTAAGTGGCAAAAAATTTAGAAAAATCAGAGTTAGGCAACTTGACATAAAAATTTGAATAAGTTATCTATATTATTTCAAAAATATGTAAGAATAGAATCTATAGTTTCTAAACTACTAGGTTTGTTTTAAAAAAAAAAATCTATTTGGTGAAAATTTGAAATTTCAATGAAGTGCTTAAATTTCGGAAAAAATAAGAAGTAGGTGTTTGTCTGACCACCCTAACCACAATAAAATGATACTTATTTTTTATAAAATTTTAGATATAAGTAGAGGACTCATGTCCGATGTGATGCATATTTTTTTATTTTTTTTCCAAGTAAATAATTAATTATGAATTTTTATTACAACTTTTAAAAATATAAAAACTCATATGTCTAACCCTTAACTTGGTCAAAACTTCATGAAATTCATTTTTTTTTTTTTTTAATCCTATAGTATGTAAAGCATAGAATGTGACGCATGTTTTGGATTCAAAAAATGTGATACCGTTTGAAAGCTATAGATGTTTTTGAATCAGCCTATCGATCAAGACTTTAGTCATAATTCAAATAAAAAATGAATAATAATTACTTATTAAATTCAAAGTAAAACATATTTTATATTGGTGGAAAGCTAAGAATCTCCTTTAAAAACCCTTTTTCGTTTCATCAATTTTGGGTAAAAGAAAGTCGTCAGCCACATACCCATCATATTGCCACTTTTTGGCCCATCATGATCTTGCACATACCCAATCACTTGTGTATTTTATATTGTCCTATTTGTTTTACCATCGCCCCTCTCTTCATGCTTAATCTCTTGTTAACCTAATTAAACTATTTTATGCTTAATGTATGTGCATTAAAACTATTATAAACTCTTAGTTATCTGATGACCTATTGTTTGATAGGCGATCTTTAGTAATCTTCTATTTATTTCCTTTTAAAATATAGTATATACATATGTATGAAAATGTATATATTTATATATATAAATACATATATAATATATGTAAATATACACACACACACACACACACACACACACACACACACACACACACACACACACACACACATATATATATATATATATATATATATATATATATATATATATATATATATATTATATATACCTTCATATAGGTGAATATAGCTTAAGTTGTCTATTTCAAATAAGATGATATTGATAGTAAGTAAATAATTAAGTAAATAAAATTCAAGGAAGAATATTAATCTAACCATTTTGAATAAATGTAAGCTTGATCAAATAGAAAAGTTAGTGTTTCTTTTATGATAGCTAACTTCTCTTAATCATTGATTTGATTAATGCCTTGCATGAACATATTGTGATTTGGTTAATTAGATAATGTATTGGGGTGCTTCTATTTCAGTAAACTTGATGTTATTATGTATAATTATACTGGGAGTCTTCCAAAGGCTAGGGGGGGAATTCTCTTCTTGATGAAATTTTGATAAACCTTGGTGATGGTTGGTTGTACATTGAATGGGTTTATGATGATCACTAGCCTTGCATGATATATTATCCAATATGGTTGGAACTTGAGTGTGGGAAGGGTAATGCCTTGCCTTGTGGTATTTGCAATGAGTTTTGTGTGATTGTGCAAGTGGCTCTGCTCTTTGATTTTATTGGGGTCTCTTTGTTGTCAGTAGGGGAGTGACTCTCAATAGGGGCCGAAACACAAAGTGGTGCCTAGGTAACCCATGTGGGAGTTTCATAATTAAGTGATAACCTAAAATGAATTATGGGGTTGGGTAGTAATCATACTAATCAAGATAAGTGAATGCCTCACTCATGGCTCAAGTGCTCATATAGGCTTGAGATGAGTTGAGAAGGCTTGGAATGGCAAGATCAATTGCCTCATCCTCACGAGAGGTATGTTGATTATGCATAGGTTGCATGAGGGGCCGGAGATTGGTAGAGGCTACTAGGGCAACTGAGGATGGGGGCTGGGGCCTAGGAAGATCTTCCTAGGTAACCCATAACAAACTATGTGATGGCACTCCTCCTATGATAATCTAGTATTCCCTTGTCTCTTGTGTCCTTTGATGTTGTGTGCCTCTGGAAGTGGTGTTATTGTCATGTGATGTTGTACTGTAATTGTGCATTGGAGTACTTTCGGCCTTTGTGTTGTCTTTGTCTCTTGACTAGATCGTGTGGTGGGACCGTAATGCTATCTCCTAGCATGGGGGTGGACCTTAGGGTTTCACATGGTTTGGTGGAATGTGCCTAGTACTCCATTGGGTTCCTTCATTTGGTTCATGTTCGTGGTGATTGCTCCTGGATGTGAATACTTTTGCACTTAATTTAGTTCATGTGGATTATATTTCATGTATTGTATCATAAACTATTGTAATATGTATTATTCTCCTGATGTATTATCCTCACCTATTTGTGAGGAGACATTGTGGTTCAAGATGTAATATTGTAATGATGTATCATTGTAATTATTGTAAACTCTCTCTTTTAATGATTAATGTAATTGATATTATGGTCAATTTAATGAATATTGATATTATTGCCAATTTAATGAATATTGATGTTGTTATATTGTTAGCATAAAATGGATGATTCATATTAGTTTATGAGATGATGAAATGGAATTCATATTGTTGTTAGAATTTGTTTAATGTAACAATTTATAGCTTCTTACTGATTTAGTTCATGGGAATCAAGTAGCATAGTCACAAACCTTAGAGGAATTAGGTTAGAATTTGAGTTAATGTTTCATTTATAATTGTGTGATTATTGCACTTTAAAAAAAATATTATTTTGTTTTAGGTGTTAGTGTGTTGTCCTCTAGGGTTTCATGGCGGGGTGTTACATAATTAATGAATTGAGAAAAAAATAGTTTGATTTTAGGATATTAGATAACATGATGGAGAGAACTTAGGATCTTCTTGAGAAATTTGACTATTATGAGTGTCTTCATTGCTTCAAGAAGGCCAATGGTTTGGTAGACCAACTTGAAAATTGGGCTATTGATAGTGATAGTGATTATTTTGAACATTTTTCCATTACAGATTGGAAAGAAGATTGTTTGCCTAATTTTTTTGAAAAGGATATTAATCTTATGTGTATCTAATGTGGACAAGTTTTCATCTTGATTTTATTGTCCATATTTCTACTTTCATGAGGAAAAATTAATGTTTTATGTGTGGATGAAGTGTGAGACTATATGATGTTAGGTTTTTTCCTTACTAATGTTGTATGATGTTATGTGGGAATTGAATTTTTCTAGTTTCTTGTTATGGATGGATACATAATTGTAATTCAATCCTATGTGATTGAGGCCCTCAATATTTCACTATATATCATTATTTATCTCAATTTTTTTGTTAATATTTTTCTTATTTTTAGTGCAATTTTTTTTTGTAGTTTATTATAAGTAATTTTCCTTTGGAGTCTCGTGTGTCACTCTCCTCTTCATTCTATGGAATTTTTTATTTTATTGGGCGTGATTGTACTCTCTTGTAACTCTTTTTGATATGTTTTATGTTGACATTGGATGTATTTGATGTGCTCTTGTGAAAACTTTTTTTTTTGTTATGATTTAATTTCACAACATGAATATAGGGATTGTCTCATTCCAATTTTATTTAAAATTTAATCTACTTGTTTGAAGTGTTATTTATTATGGTGGAATCCTCACATGTTTTTCTACCTAGGTGTTTCTAAGAACAAAGAGAGCTTCATGTTTATGCTCATGAAGATTGGGTTGTGTTTTTTTCTCGCATGTGTTTATGTTGAGGTGGCTATTAGAATTATTTTTATAAGGGAATGGTTATGGTGCAATCTGATTGCTCTATTTTAAAATTTTAGTTCTATTTTTATATGAAAAAATATGGATATCCTACTCAATAAAGACATGGTTATGCTCTTGATAACAACATACATTCAAACATTCATCTTATCTTTCTCTTTTTTGGAAGCAACATTAGAAAACTATAATTTGGACTTGTAGGGTCTTCATCTTCCTATTTCATATTTTCCTCCTTGTTGGAGATTGTTAATTCAAGTAAAATTTGTGACAATTGATTTATTGACCTTCCTTCCTCTCTATATATATAATAAATTATCTTTTTTTTATTTTTTGATTTGCATCTTCATTCTATCTAACTTGTACCTAGGCTAGATTATCTAGCCCTTTCAAATGATATAATATTTTATTTTATAAGATTGCACTCATTCCATAAAGCAGTTACAAAGCTCATGTCCAAATGAGAAAGATCATACAATAATGTTGCAATTACAATGATACAAGAATCCTCCTTGAATACAAATGAGAAGTAGTACATATACAAAGTATCCAACTAATACAAAAGTACACAAGAAATAGTACAAAGTAAGTGGTACATGCAAGTTCTCCAACGTGGAAGATCCTACCATCATGAACACGAAATGGGAACCCAACGGTGTATGGTGAACGTTCCACCCAACCAAGTGGTACCTGAAGGCCCATCCCCCGTGCTAGGAGATAGTAAAAGGGCTCCCTAGTAAAAACCAACAACTTCTAAACACAGGAAAACTCAAGACCAAACTACACAAGTACAATACATAACATGAAGGTTACATTGCTTCCAAAGTAAAAGAATCAAGTATATCAATTGAATAATTAAATTGTTATCATAGGAGGAGTGTCAAACATAATTTTCTATGGGTTACAATGGTGTAACCTTCCTAGGCTACCATACCCCCATCTTGGGTTACCCTAGCTACCTCTACTGGTCGTCGGACCCCCATACAAACTATGTTTCTCATCTCACCTCAAGCCTAAACTAGCACTTGAGCCATGAGAGAGGCATTCATTATCTTTATTATTGTGAGAGCTACACATTCCCCTAAATTTTTTTAAGTTATTACTTGATTAAACCCTCAATGAGTTACCATGGCATCCCTTTGTGTGTCAGACCCCCAACTGAGAGCCACTCCCCTATCAACAACACAAGGATCTAATCCACAACCACAGTGCACAAAACGGATATTAAATCCCAATCCAAAATATAAGAGGCAACACATCCCATTTGTAGTAACCGAGAGTTTAATTGAAACTCAACCAAGTGCACTACCCAAGGGAAATCAAAGGATTGAACCATAAAATATTACAATCCCCCTCATAAATTAACATCATCTAGAAGACTTACAAATACAACAATTTGATTTCCCCAAAAATGTGAACAAAAGAAACCATAATTTAAATAGGCAATTCAAGAAGGAAATAAATCTACCATTAGGATTTCCTAAATCTAATTTCTTTTTCAAGAATAAAATATTATATTACCCCAAAATAATATAACTTAATGCAATATCATTTACAAATAATAATGAAATTAAATATAATTATTTAAATTGATCAATTTCCCAATTACATCAATATAAAAATTCAATTTCCCTTTTTAAATCATTTCATTCTAAAGATAACTAGTTCATGCATTTGCATGCTCCTATTATAAAACTCATTTAAATATATATATTTAAATATATTATATAAATATTTAAAAATTAAATACAATTTTCCAAACAATTATGAAATATATATCTATATATATATATATAAATATATAATAAATATATACTTACATGCATATAATATATATATATATATATATATATTATATTATTTTAAGAAAATATAAAAATCGAAATCAAAATTGATAAAGGTGGACGAAGGTTTTAAGCTGGGCGCAGGCTATACACTGTGGTCGGCTGTTACCACGACGACTCCCATATGGGGGTCACGGGCCTGTGGTGGGTGGTGTTGGGCTGATTCCACAATCTGCCTCCCTTTGGGGGTGGTGGCTATGGGGACAACCACATCCTCCCCCCATATATTCATACTTATAGTTTAAAAAAAAAATTAAAACCTATAATTTTTGATAATCGACGTATGGATTTTCCAAATCTATTTTTTTTAATATAATTTTTTTTTAAATTTCTACATGAAATTTTAAAAAAAATCATGTATATATATATATATATTTATATATGTATATGTATATATATAATATGTATATATATGTATATGTATATATATATATAAGTATATGTATATATATATAATATGTATATCAATACCATTGTCGAGAAGGGAAATTTTTTATCAAATTCTTCTACAAGAAGATATTTTCCAATATAATCAAAGGTTTTCTGCAAATTTTAATAGGAAGATTTTAAATCCATTTCTATAGAGATTTTCCAAATCTTCTATTTTTTTCCCTCTGGGATTTCTATTGTTTAAAAAATAATTTCCTACAGAGGCTCTCAGATTTCACTATAAAATTCTTCTAGGTATTCTATTTTTAATAATCAATTTCGACAGAAGCTTTAAAATTTTCACAGTAGTTTTCCAAACACGACAATCTTTCAAATTACAAAATATATTAAAGTTTCTACACAGATAACATATTCTTCTTGTACAGGCAATCTTTTCCAAGACAATAACTAATTCTAATAACCTTTTCCAATTTGTATTGCAATAAAAGCAATAAAGAACCTATTTCAGATGCTTGAAGAATTGAAGTTTGAAGTAGAGCCTTGCCTTTAGATTCCAAAATTATTAAAAGCTTCTTCCAAAATAATCCTCTTTTCCATAAAGTTGAAAATAAAACCAGAGCCAATTTTTCCCAAGAACTTCTTTCCCAATCTTCAACAACCTCCCAAAATATATTTTCTCATTTCCGTCAAGTAGCCTCTATCCTCTTTCAGTTTATGCAATTATTCTCTCCGAGAATTAATTCCAAACAATAGTGTTTAATTAATTTTTTTTAACACATGTCACAAATAAAATATCTTTTCCAAAAAAAATCACAGATATTTCCTCCAAGATAATTACAAGATATTTATGCATTTAATAACTCACAATTCACATATTAATTTCCCACAGAACATACCTTGCAAAATAAATAAACGTCAAGGAAAACATGGACAACATAACAACAAAGCATATCGACATGAGGACTAATGACACACTGTGACTAGGGTTGTGGCTTGACAAGGAAAACCTCATTACTATCTCCCAATCAATTGTACCATTGGACATGCTCAAACATGTGAATCCAGGTGGAGCCGATGTCCTATACCTACAATCCTACAATCAAAACATATGTCATACATATGTTTAAATCATGAATCAAACACACCGTGAAGAGAAAATTGCGGAATCACAAGGTGCTCACAAGCGAGTGATCCAATCCCCTTTTCCTTCACCAATACAGTGTCACATCAAAAATGATGAAACTAAAACATCAATTAACTATAGATGAGCATATATCAATATCAACTCAAATAATCAACTATGCTAACCAAAAAGCATGTCATAATTAATAATCATCCATAAAGTGTACCACCAAATCACAATATAAAAACCATCATCGCTCCAATGTCAATGATCAAATAACAACATAGTATCATGGTCTATGAAAGTAAAAGCACTATCTGAAAATATATGCAAATTGGAGGGGTACTACATCCTCCCCCCCTAGGATTAGGCTTACTCCTGGAAGCCTGTAAAAAAATAGGGATAGAGCTCCCTCATCCTAGTCGCTTCCTCCCAAGAGACAAAAGACCCACACCTGGACCATGACTCGCCCCCTGAGGGACAACTCTCGACACTGCAAGACGTGCATGATTTCCAGAGAATGATTCTTTTCCTCTTCTAGAAGCCTCTCCAACTCACCCTAGTGCTCAGCCTGGCAATTATCTACCGTGGTAAACACTTTGTGTGATCTACCTGCATCCTCTACTGTCGGCTCTGAAGCCACTGGCCACTAAGTATAACTTGATGTGTGCTTAAATTGGGACATTATCGCACTATGTGACCCTGTTGTCCACATGAGAAGCACCCTGTACCACTACCATAACTTGTACCACCTAGAGGTACACTAGACCACAAAAACCTACCTCCACCAATCACAAACTGAGAACCTTGTGCTGGCTGATCGAAATGATCACATTGAGCTCACTGCCAACTATAATCTCTCTTCTTCTTAATCCAACTACCACCGTTTTGTGTCTAAGAATTCTTATTCTTTGACTACGAGGGTTGTTGTTGCTCATCCTTAGTGGGTGCCTGATGCTCCTTGGAGGAGCCCATAGGGTATGTGTAGGATCATCATGGAAAAATAGGCCCTTAAGTGGCAAAAAATTCAAAAAAATTAGAGTTGGGCAACTTGACGTAAAATTTGAATAAGTTATCTATATTATTTCAAAAATATGTAAGAATAGAATTTGTAGCAAATTGAATGTAGTTTCTAAACTATTAGGTTTTAAAAAATAAAAAATCTATTTGGTGAAAATTTGAAATTTCAATGTAGTGGTACTTAAATTTTAAGGAAAAAAGAAGTAGGTGTCTGTCACCATCCTAATCACAATAAAATGATAATATTTTTTATAATATTTTAGATATTAGTAGAGGACTCATGCCTCGATGTGATGCATATTTTTGTAATTTTTTCCAAGTAAATAATTAATTATGATTTTTTTATTACAAAATTTTAAAAAATATAAAAACTTGTATGTCTGACCACCTTAACTTGGTCAAAACTTCATGAAATTCAATTTTTTTTTTAATCATATAGTATGTAAGCATAGAATGTGACGCATGTTTTGGTTTCAAAAAATGTGATATCATTTGAAAGCTATAGATGTTTTCAATTAGCCTATCAATCAGACTTTAGTCATAATTTGCATAAAAAAATGAATAATAATTACTTATTAAATTCAAAGTAAAGTATAATTTATATCGATGGAAAGCTGAGAATCTCCTTTAAAAACCTTTTTTCGCTTTATCAATTTTGGGTAAAAAATAGTCGTCAGCCACATACCCATCATATTGCCACTTTTTGGCCCATCATGATCCTGCACATACCCCGCAGTGAGAGATTGACTACCCTGAGATCCAACACCAATGGAAGGTGCACTGCCAATCTAAAATCTCGACTATCCACCTAAGGCCATAGCTAGATTCTCCTCAACAATCCAAGCCTTTTCCATAGCTACCTCCATAGTTTTTGACTCAAATACCCAAACACCACCACTGATGTGGGCATTTAAGCCCTAATAAAATGTTGTACTAGCATGCCCTCATCATCACCAATTCCAGTGGACTACTTGAGCTTGTAAAATCAATGCTCATACTATTCCACCGACATGGCCATCTGTCGCAGAGCATGAAACTTGTCTCCACGACATTGTAGCCAACGATAAGAAAGAAATATGGCTCTAAACCTCTCTATGAACATATCCCAAGACACATAATTAATGTCAATATGGAGCTTCTACTCCTCCAATCTCCACTAGGTAGATGAAAATTCTCGCAAGTGCATGATCACACATCTGGCCTTGGTGTTGCTACCATAAGGGTGCATAGAAAAACAACAATTCAGGTCTATCAACCATATCTTGGCCTCTAATCCATTGCTAGTACCATCAAAAGTGGGTGGATGAGCTATAAGTAGGTCTCTCATGTGAGTGGCTATGTCTGCCTCTGGTTGTGCTGGTACCTCTCTCTCACCAATATTAATCTGATCTTTGTCCTGCCTCGACTCAAGGTGAGCAAGAGTCTCCTCTAACAAATGATGCAACTAAGCACCCTCGATCCCTGATGGATCTTGATTTTGATCATCGCCTCCCGGAACATTTTGGGAAGCCTGATGTTCCTATGATCTAAGTCATGGGGAACATGGGGAGGTGAATCCTGGTGACTACTTCCGCGACTGCCTCCATGGCCACAACCACAACCTCTACTGCAACCTCACCTAGGTGGCATGATCCTACACAGACACATCAAGGTATGAGAGAAATGCATGAATTAGTTATCTTTAAAATGAAATGATTTAAAAAGGGAAATTGATTTAAATAATTATATTTAATTTCATTATTATTTGTAAATGATATTGCATTAAGTTATATTATTTTGGGGTAATATAATATTGTATTCTTGAAAAAGAAATTGGATTTAGGAAATCCTAATGGTAGATTTATTTCCTGCTTGAATTGCCTATTTAAATTATGGTTTCTTTTGTTCACATTTTTGGGGAAATTGGATTGTTGTATTTGTAAGTCTTCCAGATGATGTTAATTTATGAGGGTGATTGTTGTATTTTATGGTTCAATCCTTTGATTTCCCTTGGGTAGTGCACTTGGTTGAGTTTTAGTTAAACACCCGGTTACTACGAACGAGATGTGTTGCCTCTTATATTTTGGATTAGGATTTAATATATGTTTTGTGCATTGTGTTTACCCTTGGTTGTGGATTAGATCCTTGTATTGTTGATAGGGGAGTGGCTCTCAGTTGGGGGTCTAACACACAAAGGGTGCCAGGGTAACTCACTGAGGGTTTAATCAAGTAATAACTTAAAAATAATTAGGGGAATGGGTAGCTCTCAGAATAATAAAGATAATGAATGCCTCTCTCATGGCTCAAGCGCTAGTTTAGGCTTGAGGTGAGATGAGAAGTATAGTTTGTATGGGGGTTTGGCGGCCGGTAGAGGTAGCCAGGGTAACCCAAGATGGGGGTTTGGTAGCCTAGGAAGGTTACGCTAGGGTAACCCATAGAAAATTATGTGTGACACTCCTCCTATGACAACGGTTTATTTGTTCAGTTGATATACTTGATTCTTTTACTCTGGAAGCAATGTAACCTTCATGTTATGTATTGTACTTGTGTAGTTTAGTCTTGAGTTTGCCTATGTCTAGAAGTTGTTGGTTTTTCCTAGGGAGCCCTTTTACTATCTCCTAGCATGGGCAGTGGACCTTCGGGTACCACTTGGTTGGGTGGAATGTGTACCATACATCGTTGGGTTCCCATTTCGTGTTTGTGATGGCAGGATCTTCCAGATTGGAGTACTTGCGTGTACCAATTACTTTGTACTATTTCTTGTGTACTTTTGTATCAATTGGATACTTTGTATATGTACTACTTCTCATTTGTACTCGAGGAGGATTCTTGTATCATTGTAATTGTAACATTATTGTATGTTCTTCCTCATTTGGAAATGATCTTTGTAACTGCTTTATGGAATGAATGCAATCTTTGGAAGATTCTTTAATATACTTTGTATCTTATGTGATGAGTTTAATGCTTTGGATGTATGTTGTTATATCATGAGTTTAATTTTATATGCTTTGGATTAGTTTACTTCTGTTTATTGGGATTCGAATGTAAGTGTTGTCGCATACCTTAGAGGATGTATGCGTTAAGTGTAGTTCACTTTACTTGTTATTATTACACTTTAAAAAAAAAAATTTGCTACACTTTTGTTGTGTTTGCATCATTATCTAGGGTTACGTGGTGGGGCATTAGACATAGATCAATATTTCCAAGATATCAGGAGGTGAAAGAGTAGCTCCCCACTAAAAGATAGCCTAATAGAATATGCTAGAGTTCTAGTTTTACCTAACTTGTTCATTTACACACTTTGATTTTTTTCTCTTTTAAAAAAAAAAAATTCTTTGTTCAATGGATGCCACCTTATAGCTTTGAGATTAGACTATTATCCACTTAACACTATAGATATAAATAATTCTATTTTTATTTCTTTGTATATATATATATATATATATATATATATATATATATATATATCACATTGAACCTATACATGATCACACACACTTCTATTTTTACATGACATATTAATGTGTCTATCATCAAATTAAAGCAATAAATTAGTCATATTACAATATTTTCTTTCTAATTTCCACACTCATTTATACCTACCTACTTGTCTAACCTAGATAATCCTAATATTGGTTATTGAACCTTATTGTGCTTAGGCTCTCCATCATTTGATGGACTTGCACTATTAGGTGATACCTTATTTCTTTGCACTTCAAGAAAGTCCATAAGAGGCAAGGTGCCTTGAATTTTCATCTCATTGCCTAGATAAATTTTTATATCAGTGTCAATCAAATTATGAACATCCTCTTGAACTCCTCAAGCAACACCATGTTTAAAATCAATCATCATACTTTAAAACTTAAAATTTTAGTCTTGATAACTCATGAAATCAACATCTACCATATCTTCTTCATCTACTTCATCATGGACATCTAGACATAAGTTGACATTATATTCTTATTTCAACGAGTCATACACCAATCAACAAGTGTATCCTCATGTATAGGCTCAATGTGATTTTAGAAATATTATATAATTAAAAATTAAAAAAATTAAACAATAAATAAAAAGAGAAAAATTAGAAAACAAAAATAACACGCATGGATGTGTTAGATAAAATTGAGAGTATAGATTATAAGGCTACCTTTTTTTTGGGAGTCAATCCTTCAATCTAGGCTTGATGTGTTGGCCATCTTCTTGGTCTAGGTATTGAAGATACCAATAAATTTTGTTTCTTGTTTATAGTTTAAAATATCCTAAATAGTTAGTTGAGATAAGAATTATTCTTTATCCTTTATACAACATAAAATAAAAAAATATTTTATTCTCTTTCTCATTCCCACTTTAATCCCTAATGGGCCACCTATTCTAATGAGCCTATAACACCATAAGCCAAAATCCTATCAAGAACAACTAAAGTATTAGTACCATATGCATATCATGAAAAAAAAAAAATAATAATGTCATAAAAAAGAACATCCTTGAAAATAAAAGAGCATATGCATACGCTAAATTTTATCTATATAGTTGGATACATCCACACCAAGTTCACATTGGATAAATTTTGCTGGGGTAGGGAATGAAGTATGTTATGTGGGAAATTATAATTGCTCCTTTATGAAAAAAAAGTGAAAATAGCCCTTTGGAGGGGAAAGGTGATCTATATGTGTATGGAAGGGCTTGTTGTGAGGAGGGGTCTTTTTGGAGGGATTCTTTTGGGGGTTCCTATCTATGGGAGAATTAGGAGAGAAGCAACATAAATGAGAGCTAATGAAACTCTTCTGGAACTACACCATTCATGATATGAGGTAAACTTCTTGCGTTGTTGTGTCTAATTTACTGCAACCCTCTTCTTGTACAATTTTTGAGCAACTATGAGTCCAAATATGCTAAAATAGGAGTGGTTGTGGGTCTTGCTTGAGCACCTGGTTGTGGTTCTTGCTTTAACACCTTTGCATCTATTATCTGTTGAAATCTCTTTCATTTTATTTTGTTGAGAGGTGTCTCTTGCCAATGTCTCAATTATATAAAAAGGTGCATTCCCCTGTGACTTTCTGTGTATGGAATGAAACCCTTAGAGTCCTCAAGGGGCCTCTTGGCGAAGGGGGTAATGGTGAGAACCATAAGAGTTTGATGACCCATTAATGGTTAGGTGGAAACTGGTCTGCTCTCCTTTTTTTGTTTTCTTTTCCTTGTGCACAAGACTCAAGATTTAGCTGGAATTTCTCCCTTAAAAGTAATGTACTCAATGGTTTCTTTCAAGATTTGGGAATTTTATACAGCAATAAATACTAGTTCCTTCTTATTATTGCAAAATAAGAGAATATAGAAGAATAAATAAGTAAAGGAAATCTGTGTAAAGTAAATTTATTCGTATGGTTGTGTATTCCCCAAATGGTTGGGGGTTTGAGATATTCCTTCAGTAAGGTGAAAGGTAGCTCTCGGTTCAAAAGAAAGAAAGAAGCGAACATTATGAAATCAAAGGCACGAATGCATGAATGAGTGAAGAACATGAAGGCTCTATATGTTAAGTGCTAATACAAATTTGGGTCAAGTGCCTCTCTAAGCTATTTTACTCCTGTTGACATCTCCCAGTAAAAATTGTTATATGTGCTTGTAAAATGACTCTTACAACCTGCAGCTATAAACCCCGACAACAGTTAACTAGAGAAAAGTCCTATTGTATTCAGGCCTAGAGTATAACACTGCATGACTGTACACAATGATTGTGTTCTTTTTTAATGTTTTTTTTTTTTAAATAAAATTTTCTTGATCCCCTAAGCCCAAACACAGAGCCAACGCCTTGTTGTCCGTTCGTAATACCCATGATTTTCTTATCAAGGGAAAACAGTATGATTACTAGCATATGCTAGATGAATTGGCACTGGTTGCCATTCGTTGTCGAACCAAAACCATAGTGAGGCAGTCATTCTTTGTCCTGGAATTTCAACCAATGCATTACACAAAGTGAGTTTTCCATAATCATTAAAGCCTCACGAATTTTAAACCAATAAGGAAAGCAGGGGGAAAATATGAAGGATACAGACAGAGAGCTATGGTAATGGTACCAGTTAAATCAGCAAGTAGTCTACGGATACTAGTATAGTTGTATCAACCTGCAAGTTAATCCAATACAAAAAAAAAAAAAGAGGAATATAAAGTTCCCTTACGCTCGACCTTGTTCCTTGGGTAAAATGACAAATAAACGGAAAATAATATTAAAAAAAAGGAGAGAACATAATGTATAATATAATAGAAACACAAGATTTGTTAGAGTATGCAACTTCAGAATTTGTTTGGCAGTGTCCCACCTCCTAAATCGTTGCTCCTCCAATGTTGGAAAGGAATAGAAGATGAATGTGCATATTTTATCTAAATGCCTCCATAAAAATAACATAGCAACCTCAAGTTATTTAACCAGAACTAATAAAATATGTAGTTCCAGATTCGTGGCGACGACCAAGTCTGATCAGGGAGAAGATTCATAAAATTGGAACCAAAAGAAAGAGTAACAAGGCATAGATATATTTATATTTTACCTGAACTCCCCCTCCTTCATAATCGCTGCCTTAGATGCCAGTTTCAGAAGGGAACAAGGGAGATAGAGGGGCGACTATAGTGATTCTCAGACAGAGTTCATAAGGCCACCACCATATGAAAGCCAGCAGCCCTAGTGTCTGCTTAAGAACGTAGTAAGGCATAGGGAGGAGTTAAGATTTTAGGGTTAGGATAGCGTAAGTTTAAGCCTAGGAGAATAGTGAGATATCTTCCATGTGCAGGGAGGTTTGGAACATAAACCTAGAATGATAATAAGAGTAATATATGTGGTTGCAAGTGAGTTAGACATCTAGCATGGGCTATTAGGGATATATGAAAAGGGACACCAATGAAGTCTGATTAAAATATGAACAATGTACATAAAAATAGCTCCTTCCCTTATGTTATGTCAAATCTGCATTAAAAAAGAAAATTGATAGAATAAAAATATGATAGCCACTATTATATTAGTGTGGAATATGAATTAGCACACCAGCTGTATGGAGGCCTCAAGATAATCTTTCTTTTTGGCAAGACATAAGGAAAAATCAACTATAAATACCATAAGAAATGTGATATATGAAAATTAGAATTTAAAATATTCAAGGATTGTCAAGAATTAGATTATCTAGAATATCCTTAAATTTTTAATTCAAGATCTTATGTGATTTGGTTTTTAATTATTCTCAATTCGTTATTCATTGATTTATGAGTTACAATTTATTATTTTATTGTATTAAAATGTTGTGTAATTTTATATAATTTCACATGGCTAGTTATTTCATAATAATATGCTCAGAGTAAATGGTAGTCAATCACATTATTCATAACTCTTTTAGTCTTTGATTAGAGTCGAGATATAGTTATCCTTAAGATTATAGTGGATCCCACTAAGTTGTGAATTTTTTCTTTGTGTTTTAAATTACAAGAAATAAATAAGTAATAATAATAATAAAGAAAGAATTGGAAAGAATCAAATGGTAATGACTTGTTAAACTTGTGAGACATACATATATGTTACCCTTATGTCAAAATAAAAAATAAAAAAAATAACATCATACATTAAATTTGTTTGATTGAGAGTCGATGAAAATAGTAACGTCACTTATTTCCTTGCTTTAAGATGGGTATGATATACATATATAAATCTTATTTTTTTTTATCATGGAGTTACGTAAATCAAATGGTGTATGATCACACATTATATTAATATACATGCACATTAATTTTAGCATGTTATAACTTGCATTGGAACTCAAGGTAAAACACTTGGTAATGCAAATGTGTACTTGGTATATAGAAGGGGTATAGCATCATGGTGAGTTACCCTCGAAGTTGTTATAAGTCAATATTAATCTTGTATGTGAAGTAAATATAAAATATCATAAATTTGATTCAATTTCATACTCAAAGGGATTAAGGGTAAAAATGTTACATATGTTAGAATGAAAGCTTAATATGTAGAGTATTAAGAATAATTATAGATGAAGAGAAGCTTCTTCTCTTGGAAACATAAGACTACTTTCAAGTGAGACATATATATTCTCAACAATTTATCATAGGAGTCAAACTTAAAACTATCATTCGGATTTCTCCAAGCAGTATGGACATTAATTGAAAAAGTGAGGAAATATTAATACCCTTATGGAGACTCTTCTCATGGAACTCAGACTTAGGGAGGACAATCTAAATGTGATAATTTTCCTAATAAGTCAGAGGGGGGTTCAAAGGACAATATTTATTGAGCTCTAGTGAATCATAATATGGCTCCACGATAATTCCCCTTTGTTTATGTTCTAATAGCTTACTAAACATTTATTAGAATATAGGTAATGAAGTTGTTCGAAGAAGCTTGAAGGGTTACATAATTCTTAATGGTGAAGGACCCATGAGTCAAGACTTTAGTAAGATTGCAACTTCCTAGTGGAATTTGAAAACAAAAAAACAAAAAAATTCATGCTCTGGTGTAATTTGGAGGACAAATTTGTAGGCATTACATTTGGTATCAGAGCTCCCAGGTTCTAACACTAGGAACTTTGGGGATCATTTGAAAATTGATAGAGTGTGCATTTAAATTATCATATTTAGATTATATTGGAATCTATGAATTAATAAAAATAAAGGTTTCTAACATTGGCAAATCTTCATGATATCTAAGCTAAGTTGAGGTACCTAGCTTCATGGTGAAATCTTTTTGAATACAAAGAAGAATCTACTTTGGCTATTTAAAAGGGCTTTAATTGAATGCTTACTCATGATAATGATTAGTAATTACCTAATTTTGTGAACACCAATTAAAATAAGAACAAGATGAGTTGAAAAAAAATTAAGTTTTAAATTCATGGTATTAAGTCGATTTCATTCCCCTCATCATCCCTTAACCTTGAGGCTTAAGGTAACAAATGTTCTTAAAAAAAAAAGAGTAATTTGGTAGGAATTTAATGAATTACCAAAATAATAATAGTAGGGGAGGAATGTTGCTAGTATAACTCTCTCCCTTTTTACTTATTAAATTTTGTCAACCTAAGGAAACATAGATGCAAATTTTGTAAGCATGGTTATCCTATAAAGGTTATGGCTCACTAGGTTCGATCTCTTCTAACTACATAATGCAAAAAGACTATAAAATAATAAATTTCTAACATTACAAGTTCTCATTCTTGATCCATTGTGAAATATGACCATATTCTCTTGGTTATTAAGAGTTATGTTAAAGATTTAGGATATAACCTATAAAGGTATAAGTTGTTGTTGGATGATACTAATCATTTGTTTGAAAATTGGACACTTAAAATTCTTAATCTTTCAAGTTCCTCTTGTCACTTAAAATAAAATAAAATTGTCACCAAACATTAATGAATCTGATATTTCTCTTATGAAAGAAAGAAAACACTAAATGATTGTACATTGATTGGTGAATTTCTAAAAAATTAAGTTAACAACTTGAGAACTTTTAATTCTCCAAAGGAAATTTAAAGTTAGACTACTGTGAAGTAAATTCCATTAAGGGGAAAAGCAATGGAAGCTATTTGCAATCTTTAGACCCTTGCCATAAAATAAAAAAAACTCTTAGGTCCTTGAAGATATGCTAGCATCCAACCTATTGCATTCAGTCTACATAACATGATTGTGGGCCATGATATTTTGTATTTAATTAATTATTTTTGAGCCAAAATAAATAAAATAGAATTTAGAAGCATGTAGGAGTTATAGGAGAGAAATAAATTTAATTTGTGTTACAATAGTCCTATTAAAGTGGAGTTAATCATTCGCTCTAGTAGTAATCAAAATAGAAATAAACAAAATAGGGTATGTGCAGGATCATGATGGGCCAAAAAGTGGTGATATGATGGGTATGTGTAGGGTATGTGGATGATGAATTTTTTTTTACCCAAAATTGATGAAACAAAAGGGTTTTTAAAGGAGATTTTCAAGTTTCCACCAATATAAATTATGCTTTACTTTGAATTTAATAAATAATTATTATTCATTTCTATTTGAATTACAACTAAAGTCCTAATTGATAGGCTGATTGAAAAACATCTATAGCTTTCAAATGGTATCACATTTTTGAATCCAAAACATGTCACATTCTATGCTTCACATACTATAGGATTAACAAAAATTTTTTATGAAGTTTTGACCAAGTTAAGGTGGTTACTTTTTATATTTTTAAAGTTGTAATAAAAATTCATAATTAATTATTTACTTGGGAAAAATTATAAAATAATATGCATCACATTGGGACATGAGTCCTCTACTTATATCTAAAATATTATAAAAAATATCATCATTTTATTGTGGTTAGGGTGTTATGAGACACCTACTTCTTATTTTTCCCAAATTTAAGTACTCTTTGGATTGAAATTTCAAATTTTCACCAAATAGATTTTTTTTAAATAAACCTAGTAGTTTAGAAACTACATTCAATTTGCTATAGATTCTATTCTTACATATTTTTGAAATAATATAGATAACTTATTCAAATTTTTACGTCAAGTTCCCTAACTCTGATTTTTCTGAATTTTTCACCACTTAAGGGCCTGTTTTTTCCATGATGATTCTGCACTTACCCAATAAAATAATTATAATAAACCTCTTGAATAGATAAAATCATTTGATCCAAAACATGGTTAGGAAATAAAATATTGCTTAGAATGTTCCAATCAAATGTATAAGAGGTTGGTTATTCATTGGTGCATGGATATGAGGAAGCAATTGTTACTTATACCATTAGAAAAGATAAAATTTCAAAGGGTCAATCTTCCTTTGTTTTCTACCTCTATGTTGTGTATCTTGGTATTATATGAGTTTGGTGAAATTTGACTACGAAAATAATATTATGAATTGTGTTATTTGATTGAATTTTGGAACATAAATATTTATGAACTTCATATGTATCTTAAGGTAAATGAGTACCAACACATAAGATTTATCATTTTATGGTAGGCATTATGCATCAATAGTGATTTTTCTCACAATATAAATTTACTTGAAGGAAATGTTGATAAGTTACCTAGAATGTAGGAACCTCCTTGCAACATGATGGGTAAAATTAAAATGGGGCCACCTTATATCTAAATATATTAGTAAGCATAACAAACCTAGTTACATAGAGGAAGGAAATATATGATTAGACATATAAATCTAAGCTTGATCAGATGTGTAATATTGAGTACCCTATTAGTAAGATAAAAAGAGTGATGTGTCATGTAATACTAATTTTCTGAAAATGAGGTAATATCTTGGCTACCTATTAACTAACAACTTGTAATTATTGAAAATAAGTGGATATTAACAAAATGGATAAACATAGTGAACATTGTGTAAAGTAGAAAAAATGTGCATGGGTGTAATGACATTGTGTTATGTTGTGGTGAATTACATAAAAATTATTGTGTTGTGACATGTGAAATTAAACTAGTAAATGTGTTGCACCCCAAGTATGAGATATAGGGTATCTGACTTGGGATAAGGGTAGTGAACACCTAGTATGATCCCCTATGTGTACCCTTTGTGATGGCCTTTATGTAAGCTAGCTAGTTTTGAGTGTATCTAAATGTGTTAAGTGTGTAAGTGTGTCTATTAAATGAAATGTGATGTATTCCCTTGTGTTAGTCTTATTTGTATGTTAAATGTCTACCCCTAGTGTATGGTTCCCCCCTTTATGAGAGTGTGATGCCAGATAGTGTAAATAGGGGTTGAGAGGCACATGTTCTCCCATCAGGAAATTACAAGCTTAGGGGATTGCCCCTAATCATGATAAAGGATCTGTGTTGAGTTTTTGTAATCCTCACATGGACATTGACCATGGCCTACTCTCCCACATATGAGAGCCACACTTATTGGTTCATAGTGCAAACCTAATCCTTGATTTTTATAACCCATGGGTAAAGGGTCGAATTTCATGGACCCCTAGTGATTCATATTCATGTGGTCAAGGACCACCAATTATTCATATTAATGTGGTCAGGGACCACCAATGATTCATATTTATGTGGTCAGGGACCACCAGTTATCACATACTATTATACTTATGTGGTTAGAGAACCACCATCCCCCTCCTCCCCTTAGGTGGCTTATCAAAGTCACATGGTGCTCGTAATGTGTAAATTTTATTGGTGGAATATGAATTTTTGGTAATTTGTGATTGATGTTTCACTTTATTATTTGCCAACAATGTGGAATTTTACATTCATTTTATTAGGCTATTTATCCATTTGGAGGTTGTTATAGTATGAATTGCCTCAAGGACTTGTTTAATTTCTTTTTTGAGTTAAGATTGGAATGTTGCAATGTAGCTACAATTGATCTTTATTCTATTTCTCTCTTGAATTTATAGTTTTTATTGCCCAATTTTTGCACGTATGCCCCACCAGAGATAGGGACCCTCTTTTCTTGCTTTTCTTTTTTGTTTGTTGGTCGTAAGGTTTTGACCTTTTCCCCCTTAAGGGATAGGTCTTTCGGTCTTGGTTTTGTCTCACCCAAGTACTTAACAATCAATTGACATTTGAGATGCCTTATTGCAACACCATAATGTTAGTTTAACTCCTTGAGGCTGACCCTTGCTTGAGATTTTGGTTTAGAGGAAAAATTGGTTAAGTTTGGAGTAGGTTCGGTAAATACGAGGTAGCTTAGATTACCCGAACCTTAGTCCAGCCAGAAAATCTGAGCTACCTCAGATTTCCTGAGTCTGAGTTCCCTTCACATTTCTAAGTTTTTGAAGGCATCTGTGCATGCATTTATTACTTGCTTTAATAGGTTTGAAAGGCCAAAATGGGAATATAAATATGTTTGAGGTGTTGTTTGAGTCATTCTTCTTTGTGCATGTTCAAACTTGGTAGAAGGTTGCTTCCATCCAAAATTTTATTTGAGCTCCAAAGTAGTGGATTATGCTCTCCTGGTGATTGCTCTAGGGTTATCAAGATCTCCATCACTGGCCTCCATTATTTCCTTCTTGTGCGTGAGTCCAAGAAGTAGGCAGAATTGAGCCCAGACAAGGCATCTAAGTCAAAGGTTTCTTTAGTACAAGAGGAGGTTAAAAGGAGAGTAGAAAGGATGAAGTACAACTTCAAGGGCATATGGCCAGAATCCAATATTGCTTTTGCTTGGTTGAGGATTGCAGACACAAATATGGGACATGTAGATTATGATGACTTTCAACAAAGAATGTATGGAAATGCACCAACTCAACTTGCTCAAGTTCTCACTCACACTGGGTTGGATCAACAAAAAGGATTCCCACCAACACAACATTGTCTAGAGTTGGTCTTGGAATGTGCAAAATACTATGAATCTAGAACAATAATTATAATTGGGTCATAAGGCAGAGTCATGGAAAATCTTACTAAAGAGTCTATTGTAGAGGTTTTCAATATTTCCTCACATCATAAGCTTATTGAGGATATTAATATTTGGGAAGCAATAAAGTTCTATGATGAAGACCCCAATAGGGCTTTGGAGATCATGAACAACTCCTAGATATCGAAGCCCAAACCACACTATTCCAAGCTACCTAAACAACTGCACAAGAGTGATTTTAAAATGGAATATCATGATATCATAACTCTTTTGGGTAGGGTCATGGGAGTAGAAGAAGTACATATTTTCCAAAATTGGGTGTTCTACTCCATCACACAAATTGTGGCTGGAAAGCACTATCATTGGGCTAGAATCATCAGTAATAACTTGGATGCCCAACTGAGAAGTGTACAAGAGACTAATAGATTCATAATGACTTCATATCTTGTCTACATGTTGGCAAGAAAGACTAAGTATAAAGGTCTCAATTACAAAGGGAATGTAGGAAAATACAAGATATGAGACATTTACCCACAACTGTAGCATAAAACAACCAACTACAAGAGAGCCAACGATGCATTTTTCATGTATATTCCCAGGTTGATGTAGGATGCTCTCCATATCAGGGTTTCTTCTGATGCTATGGACTTGATCAAACAATATGGTCAATGGTTTATTCAATTTCAAAGGTCCACATACATTTAGGAACAAGGATCTCCTACTATTCCACTTAGACTACCAAGGTATCCAACTAATAAGCTCCTAATGCTAGAATTGACAAGGAAAATGGTAGGCTTTGAGGAGATCTTACAACAAGAATTGCATAAGAAAGGATTGGGAGTAGAATTCCCATTGAGAATGGGAACTCTAGAGGCATGTCCTTCTATTCAAAGTTCTCAACATTCTAAAAAAGAAATGGAATAGTTTGAATTATACTCTCACACCAACATAAAAAAATTTGATCCTTATAGTAAGGTCCAGAAACAAGCTAACAAAGCATTCAAGCATAAGGACCAGATTGAGGATTATTGGGCCAATTGTTGAGATGAATTTGAAGCCATAAGGAGAAGATTCTCTAGGTTTCCCTTGAAATCAATTAGATTGTACAGAGTTGTGGAGGTGCTTGATCAGGTGCAAGATGATGATGTAGACCTCCTCCAACACCATGATTTTGAGCCATACAGGAACAAGCCCTTGCCTCCAATCAACTAGTCAGAAGAAGAAATAACTTACTTGGATCAAATCACTGAGCCAATGAAGAAATACTCTAGGTTGTGGGTGAAACACAAGGTATTGGAGCTAGAGGCTGATGGTGCTAAATTCACCTATGGTTTGATGGGAGACTTGGAGTCTCAATTTGAAGAAGAGGCTGAAGTTGATAAAGGAGATGATACTATTGAGCCTCTTGAAGAAGATGCACAAGAGGAAGAAAGACCTATGTAGATAAAAAGTAAAATGAGGAGCCAGAAATAGGCTAAACAAGGTGAACCATCTCCTAAAATAAAGAAGGTCAATACTGTAACTGGAGAAGGTGAGACCTCATAGCCAACAAGAAAGAGAAGGCTAGTAACAGAAGGACAAAAGGAAGCCATGGCAAAGAAAGACAGTACTACTACTGATGCTCCTTCCTCATCCAAGGTGGTAGATGTAGAAATTTCTGGGGAAAATCCCCAAGTATATGTTAGAAGGATTTCTCCTAAGCATAAAATGTCCCATGTAGTTGTGACAAAGAATGCAGAGAAAGAAGTACAAAATGAAGAGGCACCTACTAATGATGGAGAGAAGATATCAACTATAGGAAATAATTTCCATTCTCTTTTTCCTCATAATGTGAAAATTCCAGAAGAGGGCATCCATGAAGAGTAGATATATCAAATGACCCTAAGTAGCTAGAGGGGGATGATGATGAAATTTCTACTCCTGAAAGTGGAGAATGGAGAAAGTTTGTACAAGAGATGAAGCAATCAACCTCTGGAGCAGAAAGTAAGAATATGGAATTAGAGGTAGTTCAAGAAAAACCATCCAAGTCCCCTGAGAGAGTGATAATTGATGAACCAAAGGATCATCCTGAGGCAGGGGAGAGTAGGGAAGAAGTTACTGACAGTCCTCACCAAGACAAAGATGAATAGGAAGATCAACTAGAAATAGAGAAAAATGTTGAGGAAAATGTGTTAGATAGCCCAAATAAAGAGATAGACACTGAGCAACCTATCCCAAATTGGCTGAAAGAAAAGCTCAATAAAAATCCAATAATTGTCCAAGAAGAAACTCCTAGCTAGGACAAATTGCTTGAACAATGGGGACAACCCAAGCAGAGGAAGAGGGATAAGAATATTTCAAAATTTTCTAGGGATGAGTTTAATAATAGAGTCATTCATGTGGCTATCCCTACAATAGATAAATTCAAGGATGAGGTAAGACCCATTGATTATAAGGTATAAACTATTAATCTGGGTCCAACAACCAAGGAGCAAGAAAAGGAAGAGTTTCAAGAGTCTTCACAAGCCATTCTTAGAAGGCTTGATAAGGAAACAAAGGAGAAGGAAAAGCTACAGAAGCAGTTGAATTATGTCTATAAATATGTCCAACATTTAATGAAGCCTCTACAAGCTTGCACTGATGGTAGCTCATGAATCCCAGAGGGGTTGTTGATCAAGAAAGCTATGTCAAAGATAGAAAAGTTAAAATATTCTGTGAACAATACACATGAATGGCTTCAAGAAGTTAGTAAGAGATGGAATGAATCCATTGAACATATTTTTGGTATCCATGCTAAGGAAACTAAGTTCCTTGAAGAAACCTCCCAATTTGCTACAGACTGTAATAAGATTGACAAGTCTACTGTTGAGGAGCTGAAGATCCTGTAGGTACCTTAGGAAGAGTTGAAAAAGATAAATATTCTCACTTCTGATGATATTGGCAAGGTAAAGGAGTGGATAGAAGTTTGGAATTATAGAAAAGAACTTCTTACTAAGGCCTTAAAGAAGATAATGAAGTTACAAGGAAAAATGAAGGAGATATATAATAGTTGTATTAGTTCTCTAGAGATAATGATTGGGAGAAGGAAATTTGGCCAAAAGAATATGAATATTAATAGATTACAATCATGGTGGCATGAAATCTATGCCCCTTCTGATAGTTCTCCAATCACTAAAGAAAATATGGAGGATGCAACTATATATATCTCAAAACTAGATAAATATCATGAGTTACAGGTTGAGTGGAATAAAATGATGCCCCAATATTTAGAAGAATAGAAGACTCACAAGACAATGGAGGGTTAAATTTATTCTAGTTCAATATCTAGAAGATATGGAAGAGATATTGGAGAAATTGAAAGAGTTGGCTAACAAATTAGAAGCCAATAAAGAAGGAGAAAAGAGCCAATTGGCAGCCACCTAGGATCATGTGCTAGACATGTGACCTTCAACCAACAAGAATGACCTCAAATTTTGTCCATTAAGAGATATGTTTCTAGAGGAATCCAAGCTGACCTGGAGTTAGTTTTCAAATATTTAATCTAATTTTATTTTAAAAACTCTCTAGGTCGACCTGATGGGCTGACCTAATCATGTAAACCCTAATTTTGGGCCGACCTATTGTTATTTTCTATAAATTGAGGCTCAAGCTTCATTTGTAGAGGTTAGACATAGTTAGAATAGTGAGAATTGAGCTAGGAGTTAGTATTTTCTAAGAGAAAGTGCAAAAACATTATGGATACCTGAATTGTTGCAAATTTGGGTGATTCAATATAAGTAAAGACATTGTTCTTTGGTGTTCTTTCTTATGTTATTCACTTTGCATGGTTCTTGTTTTTCCAGAATTTTGAGAAATTTCTTTAAAGTTTTGGTTGCATATTAGATTTTAAATTTAGATGTGATGCAATTGTGTTAATGATTTGAGATCTAAAGTGTCTGAGTGATCCTTGGTCCATACTTTTAGTAGCTTGTTGATTGTAAGTTGTTGTGTAAAGTTAGCCTAGGCCTTGATTTTGCATGTTGAGTTCAATTGCGGGTATTTATTCATTTCAATTGCAAAATAGGGTTGATTTGTGTGAATGATCCATGATCTGGAAACCTTTATTTCCTTAGAAGATTGCATTATTTTTGTGAAATTGTAGGTTGAATTTCAATTAAGCGGGAATTGGTTTTTGAAGGATTGGTCCACTTTGGATATTAGATTGTTTATACAATTGGTCTTAGGAATTACTTTAGTTTCAGAAATCTCTCTAAACACTTTATCTTTTGTTATCTCTCTTAAAACCTGAGTTAGTTTTAGGATTAAGAGCATCACCATATTGCAATATTTTGATGATTTTGAAGTTTCCAACATTTTTTTTGTAAGGTCCCTTGTGATTATCAAAATTTTCACATTATCACTACTTAGTTGTTTGTTGCATTTTCAAGACCTGACATTAGAGCCCTTGGGGTTATCTCTTGAGGCTTGCTAATAGAGATTTACCTTTCAAGAGAGATAAAATATCATATTTTGTCTGGGTTGTTGCTATGCAGAAAACACCATCAATAGTTTCCTCTTTGGAAGTTTTATTGAAACCTTGGTTTACGATCTTTTGTTTCCCAATTTGAGGCTTTCTCCTTGTTTGCAAATTATCTGCAAGTGTGGTGTAATGTGACATTTGTAAAAATTTCATATCCCAAGGGGTTCCCTAATAGGTCATATAAGGGAGTAGATGCATTGGGGAATTATTTTGAAAGGTGTTGTAAATGGGACCGGTATCAGATGGCCATTAATCCATTCTTCCCCTCGTTCTATGTTTTTTTTATCTATATGTTGGAGTCCTTAGAGAAGTGCATCAAGACCATCTTTGCTAATGACTATGGTATCCAAGAATATCCATCCTAGTAAACCCCATTGTGTGAGCCTTGTATTGTGCATGATGTTTTCATATTGTGATGTGGCATACCTGTGAACTATGTGAGAAAGATAGTAACAATTAATGCAAAGTTAATAGTCCTTGAGACATGGTCTGAGTGATATGATTATAAGGTAAAATGTTCTCTTAATGACATATTTGGAAAAAATGTGAAGCTAATAATTCAAAGACATGATTGGCTATTGAAACCAAATTATTTCTAGGTAACATCATGAGTGGTGTTTATGGTGCAAGATAATTTTTGAGGTGTACCCATAAATGCTAATATGTGTTGATATACTCCAGTGTAGTTGAAAATGGTTTCATGGTTACTGATTAGTAACTACATGAATGGTTTCTAATATTTTTTTTAACAAGAGTATAATGATTAAGTTTTTTTATTTTGAAGGTGGCCTAGTATGAGTGCCATGGTTGAAAAGAAAATAAAAATTACTCTTAAGAAAGACAAATCTAAACATTATGAGTGGTGGTTGTTAGAAAACTCGTATTCATTGATAAAGGTATTTATGTGATTTTAGTTATATTTGTGTAGCCCTTGTGATGTGAAACATGTGAATTTAATTATGATATATGTGCAAAATTTTAAGTGAATATATTGTGCAATAAGTTATGAGGGAAGTGTTAGAAAACAAGTAAGACAATGGGGAAAATCAGCTAAATATCATTGGGGATGTGACCTAATATGTATGTGATGGTTGAAGAAATGAAATGTAAAGTATGAAATTACTTCTTAAATATACACTTACATAAACCTAAACCTTAAGAATGGTAATCCATAAAAAGTGTTGTTGCAACCTTAGTTATATATGTGGCCTTTAAATGAATATGGTTGTCAATCTAAGTGTCATGTGGTTGGCATTGACACTCTTCATTTAAGTTTGTTGGATCTATTCATCTTGTGTATGCTTCTTATTTGTGATTGGTGGTGTAGGAGATTCAATATTTTATATATTTTTTTATATGATTTTAGTCAAATTAGTAAGTGAATAATTGTTACCTCAATATACTTATGTGTATTCCTTGGTGGAGGTTATGTTCCCCAATCCTTAGTAACTCCTAGGAGGAAATTTGGTCTAAGGGGAGGGGAATGTAATGCCCCAACCTTATAAGCATCAATTATTGTCATGATTCACATTAGTGGCTGTCATTATTATTGGTTAATGTTACATATTTTTTGCCTCAGCTCAAATAGAGGAGTTGGTTGTTTATTATTTTCCATAAAGTGGAACTGTAGATTGTTTTTAAATGTTGTTTCGCATTACTTTGTGCATTTGAGTAACAGTTATGCATTTTTGAAGTTATGAGTTTGTAGAGTGCCATTTAGAAGTTGTATATTTAAATGAAAGACAGAATTAAGTACATGTGCAAAATAGCATTTTAGATGCTTTTATTCATTTAAAAAAGAACTCATATTTTTACAAGGCTTCTTTTGATTTCACAATCAGAATGAGTGTTACAACATTCCATGAGATGCATTTTCTTTTCAACAGAAAAGAAAAAATGAAATTAAAGATCCACACAAGCTGTGGATATAACTATAACTATTCCAATACATCTCTAACAACACATTGCACTACTGAAGATGCGAAAGGAGAACATATAAGCAACAACATAGTCATCATTGCATGTTATCGACGCTTGACGTTGAATGGTGCACCTCATCGTCTCGAACTTTGTCAACCTAAAAGAGGAAAAGAGGGGTGTCAATGGCTCCAACTATGACATAACTCATATGATGCACCTACAATAGTACAGTATACTATGAGCAATGCATTGAAACAATCAAATTCAATCAAATGTTGTATGAAGGAGTGAGCTAAAGGAGAAGTATCAACATCATAATCAACATGCTCCATTTTTTTTATGCTAACACTGTTTGTTTCCTTGTGCAGGTATAGGTAAAGTCATGGAGCTAAACATTATTTGAAGACCAAGCATGTGGAGTAAAACGGGCTCCCACAAGGGTAGAGCCCAACATGCTGCCCGATGCATTTAATGGGCTGATTTTGAAAGATTTTTCATCATATACATCAAACAAAGTGAAATACAACTGGAAGAGTGAAACAGAGTTATTCATCAAGTAACAAAACCAACTGTGCATTCATAATGATCAGTATTTCTTTTTGAAGGCTACAGGTGAACAATGAGTTTTGTTCACTTAAGGAATTTAACATAGTGCATTTGCATCAAAATTGCTAAAATTACTCCATTTTTTGTGCTAATTATAATATATGTCGTGCGAGTTTCAATTCATTATTTCTCTTTTGGATAGTGAACAGGCATACATATGCCTTAATGTTTTGTTCTATTTTTCATCATCAAAGAGAACAATTTCTGAGAGCAGGTTGAGCAATGAAATATAAAAATGCATGATGAGTACCATGTTGCTCACAAGAACAAATACAAATAGTGCACCTGAGTGTTGGGAAAATTTCTAGTTCTGAGTTGGCTGGTGAAGAAATACTGCATTATCAATAGTAATAATAAAGTGACCTTTTTAGAAAAATAACAGAGGAGCAAGTATTTTTCTTTCAAAATGATTCTGAGTTATGAGCTATACATTTGAACCAATGTTTAAAAGTGGTCATACTAATGCAATGTTTCAATGCAGAAAGGTAAAATGAAAAAAGACTTCTACAGAATTCAAATGTAGGAAGTAAAGGTTGTTGTGTTGGAATTCAGGAAAGAGCAAACAGTTTGTTTCCAGAAGAAGGTTTTGAGGTATCAGTTGTGCCTAGGAACTAAGGACTAGGTACATTCCAATATGATTCAATGTTAAGATTAAAAGTCCTGCATAAGTGCTAAAGCAGAAAGAAGGGAGTTCACTTTGGACCAGTTTGTGTTTTCAAATTTTAACTACGACAATTTCTATTTCAAATGAGTAGTTGGATACAATAACAAGCGTCAGTGATATAATATTGAAATATGGAGTACCGGTTAGTAAGGGATACAACAAAAGCAATGAACTCATTTTGATTATAATGGTGCCTCAAATGAGATCGTGTGTCGATGATCAATAGAAGATAGCAATCAAATGTGATACATTTTCATTTTGTTTCCTATGAGTTATAGGTGTCAGGTAAGATGTCACTTGTAATTGGTCAAGCCATGAGGAAGATATAATAAATGTACAGGATTATGATCATTTTCAGATTACTTAGTCAAGGTTTTGATAAGCAATGAAGTAAAGTTCTGTTCTATCACAAGATGAACACATAATGTAGTCAGGGTCATAATGAAATGTTCAAATTCGAGCTTAATACACAATATGAAATTTTGAATTCAAAATAGCTCTTTCAGATTCTTGTTACCTGGAGAGTACTCTCAGAGTGTGTATTGGATGTTCTTTTAAGAATAGTCTACACCTCTATGTTGTTTTCAGTTCTGACAAATCGGGCTAGGGTGTTATGACTATCAAAGAAAGTTACAGAAATGCCTAAATGAAAGCTGGGTATGTGATTCAAATGAGTATGAACAAACACACAAGTTCTTGTTATTCCATCATGCTCTTATATATCTCTGAAGGAATCTTTTAATCAAGCAACAGTGATACAGTGAGTGGTTCTTTTTCAAGCATATTAAAACATAATACAGGAGGGTTAAAATAAAGAAAAATATTCAAGGCATATTTTGTTTTAAAAGTAATTGCAGAATATCACTTGTTTTCTGAGCCAAAATCCTGGAGGAAATGCAAAAGTGCAGAAAGAGTAATAATAAAGATTTTCAATATAGCTTTTTTATCTACAAGAGGTCTTGCCAAAAACACATTGTCTTAGTGACTAGGAAGCATGAAGAGTTTCGGTAAGACACAAGTTTCCCTATGAGATGTCACCTCGATTACACAATGTCTTGGCGACAAGAGTGAAAGTATAAGAGTTTCAGCCAGACACAGGCTCTCAGCAAGAGGTCTCCTCGAAAGTAGTATGTTATGGCGACATTCACAAAACTGAAACCAGCTTCATAAAATTTTCAAACTGGTGGTCGAGCTTAGGAAAGACATAAAGTAGACTTCTCTTTCAAAAATTTCCAATACCCACATGAGGGTTTGCTCTCAAAGAAAATAGAAGATTGAAATTTCCAATACCTACATGGATTTGTCAGGAAAACTATAGTATAACTATAAATATGAAGAATTCTGTGATAAATCGAGCTCAGGAAAGAGGTAAGTGCTTTTCTCTTTCAAAATCTTAAATACCCATATGTGGGTTATCCTCAAAATACAGAAAATGGTGTTTCCTTAAGAAATTTCAAGTACCCATTTTCAGGGTTGGTGTCACAATCCAGAAAAAGATCAATTACAGAAATACCCACATGAAATCTGAAGAAAATGGTAAGGATATTCAATAATGTGAGCTCTCAGTTTATAGTCAAAATACAGAAGAAGAAAAATACAATTTCTTTTAACTTTTTGTGATACCCACAAACAGGAATGTTATTAAATTAACACAATGGTGATTTTCTATTTTGGGTCGAGCCCAAAGTCTGCAAGAATGTTTCCTATAGTGCTCTTTTGGCACGGCCTATGCATGGCCAAAAGTTTATGAAATAAAGAGAGCTTTTAGTGTTTCTACCAAGCAAAGGAAATTACCAGTTCAAATTTCTGTTAAAGTCTAAAGCCACGGCCATAGCTTCCTTTTTAGCTTCCCAAGACATGGTTCAAATTTCCAAGTGGTGGCCGAGCTCTCACTGGTGAATGGAGTGCTATAATGTTAGCAGTAAGCACGAGAAGCAAAAAAATACAATATGAGGTGACATTAGGGTGTGTTAGCCATGGCTTTAAGGCTGAAATGAGCAGAATACAAAGCCAAAATGGAAGCCATAAGGACCATTATTAAACTGAGCTTACCTTTGCACAGTAAAGAAAACCAGAGCACAAGTCAAGCTTCCATGGAGTGGGCTGTAGAAGTGAGCTCGAATGGCATGGAGAAGTCAAAGGAAAAATAGAAGATCAGAAACAAATTCTCACAGGCCGCGCCCTTAGGGCTTTTTGATGCTCGAAATAATGGAGTGAAAAAGCTATTTTGCCATCAAAGTCAGACTTACCCACTGAAGATTTGGTCAACTGGAGAGCAAGGAAAGACTACTGAAGCAAACGGGCTCGAATCCAACACCATAATGACAGCATTGTTCATACAGATAGAGGTTCTTTCTTTCCAAGTCATGGGTGCCAAATGGTGATAATTAGGGTTTGAGCCTATTTTGATCAAATCCCTAATTCAAAGCATTATGAACTTTCTATAATTTCCTTTCAAAATGCACATGTCAAATATCATATGGTGGCTGAACTCATAATGTTTCCTTTTGATTTATTCAAGCCTAAGTCTAAATCATTGATTATGTTAAGCTGAAATTCTATGCTTGAAAGATGTCTTAAATATTTAAGGCTTATGGTTTTGCCTTAGGAATATGGACTTTGCCTTAGGATTTTTTTTGAAATGAAGAGCAATTAGGGTGAATGGTGAATATTTTATGTGAAGGGTCAATTTAACTTTTAGGGTTTTATCTTTTAATTGATTTTAAAGAAATCAATTGGAGTTGTGATGAGGAGATAATGATGACATTGATATATTTTTATGATTTTTTGGGAAAAAATCAATTATTGTTATGGAGAGATAAGTAGTTTTCTTTTGCAAAAGATTTCCAATCTTTGAGTTGCAAAAATAGGGCAAATTGAAAAAGTCTACATCTTGTAAAGCAGAAGCATAAAAGCGGTGTTTTATAAATTGCTTTATGTTTTCTTGCTATTTTTAGCAGATCTTTGACTGTTTTTTCTTCTTGATCGAATTCTAGACTTATCTTGGAGAGATAAGGTTATTTTTTGTGCTTTTAAAGCAATATTTTCCCATTTTTAGAGGCTTGTCAGTGTAATCAAAAAGGCCTTGTGCTTTTTTCTGCTTTAAAGAAGTTTTTTGAGTTTGTTTGAGGCCTTTTTTCCTTGAGCTTTTTCTAAGCTCATATTAGGGTTTCTTTGAGAGTGGTTTTGATTGATTTAGTCTTTCAACTCTCAATTCTTAGCAGTTGAGATCAGTTTCTTGCCCTTACTCATTTCAGGGAGCTTGTAAACCTTTTGATACTCTGTTTAAACAGATTGACACTCTTCCAGTTTTAATAGAGCAGCAGATTTCTCCTTCCCATTTTTCTGTCTCAGGTTTTGTAATAGAAATCTAATGTACTTGTTTTTTCAAATTGAAATCCTTTTATGTCTTGCTGATATATGTGGTGTTACAGAATTACATGTTTCAGGTTGCATGTTGTATTTGTTTTTAGATCTTCATGCAAATCACTGATGGGATGTGTGCTAGTGAGATTGTGAGGTTTACTACAATAAAGAAGTTGTTATGAGTGATTAGGTCTGAATTCTTAAGTTTGGTGAATCATCTTTTAGATATAGGTTTTTATGTTCAGTTTTTCTCATCCCTTTTCTCAGAAGCCATTTTAAATTCATCATTCGGAGATCCAACTCACTCTGGAGATTCCTCTTTCACGTAAGATCACCCACATCTGAAAGAGGTTTCCATGTTTCAGTAGTTTTTTGAATATTGCATTTAGCATGGTGCAAAACTATTGATAACAGTTTTTGGCATGCCCGGTGGGACATCTAAAAGAGACTTTCAAAGAAATTTTAATTTTTTAGTTTACTGCTTGGTATATGCAGCAGATCTTTTCCAGCCTTCTGAAGGCTATCAATGTACTTGGCAAATCTGGTTCTATTTTCTGCATGCTAGTATAGCCCACACATGAGAAATATTCAAACAAGATCAAGTTCAAAACCTTTCAAGTATCAGGAGCTATCCCCGCCATGAAGAGCAGGCAGGATAGCAAGAAGGCTCTTTGAAGCCCCTACAAGATCAAAGTCAACACCTCCCAGTTTTGGTGCTCTAGTTCTATCACCTGGTGTACCAGTACCGATATCTCAAGTACCACCAATGGCAACACCATTGAGGTAGCATCCATTCACACCCTTTAACAGAGGCAATCCATTAGATATTGCCCAACATGATGATATTCCAGTTGTAGCACTTTGGGGACTACCATATTTCACCAGAGAAGACTACACCATGCTAGTTGAACACATCTGTGACATAGCCACGTTATGTTCAATACATAACATTACTCAAGAAAACGTTTCTCTTAGGCTGCTAGCTGCTTCACTCAAGGGTAAAGCGCTACAATGGTTTAGAGGTCTCGCTGCAAATTCAATCAGAACATGGGATGCTCTAGGTAGTAGTCTATACCAACACTTTGCGGATAAATCTGACAACTTATCTTTGTTAGAGCAGTTGAGTACCATTCAAAGGGCACTGCATGAACATTTGGCAGATTTCAACTATAGATTCTAGAGGACTTGGGATAGAATCCTGGTAGTGGTAAAACCCTTACCGACACATGCATTTCTATTTTATCTAAAGGCTTTGAATAGTAAGATTGTTGTTATGACTCAGTCCATGGGTGGTTTAACGCTTCCAAATGCTTATAACATTGCTATTAATACTGAAAATTGCCTCATTCAAGTCAGAGACATAGCTCCTAGACCCCCCATGCCCTTATTTCTAGAAATACAGCCGCCTATTCCTGCTGCTATACCTTCCTTGGCTGCTGTCCCAACAGTTCCAACAATAGGATATCATGGTGCAGTCCAAGAAGTCACTACCCCAGCCCCGAATCCGGAGATGCAAGAGCTAAAAAACATATTAAAGACCATAGGGAATGACCTTGTGACTATTAAGAAGTACGTTGACCAAGAACATAAGCCTTATCAAGCCTCATATTAGCAAAACCAACAAAATAGACCCGCTTTCCAAGGTGATTACTAGGCTCAAAGAAGGAATTTCAACCCCCGGCCATTCCAGCCATACAATCCAAACTTGGCCAGCACGTCAAAAGAGCTTGTGCCACAAAACAATGTTGCTCAAGATTGCGACTGGTGTTACCCATGCAATCAACCCACAACCAGTCGGCATGCACCAACGGAGTGAGAAACCAGGCTTTAATGGTGCAAAATATATATACTGTTTCAGAAAATACTACAGATCAGAATCAAGAACATCAAGATAATGTAGAAGTTGCCTTGCCGAACTGGCAGAGCTCCGAATTTTGTGGCGTGAATGGCCAAGATCGACAAAATTCCCTTATTTCAACCAATACTAGATCTAAAAAGTGAGCTATGGATTTAGGACAGCAAGTTGGGACTTCACAGCAGCAGCCACCAGTTAGTAAGCAGCCTGTTTCGTCAGAAATTAATGCTGCCACTCAGCCTAAAATGCAAATTCTACAAAGGGGGCAGGAAATACCTAACAAGGAGCTGTCAAGAACGCATTCTCAGCCTACACAGAAGCAAAATGAAGCTGCTGTTACAAAAAACCAGCAGAAGGTAAATGTTTCATCCTTCAATATCATTGAGCATCTTAAGAAGACTACTGTCAATATGTCAATATTAGATGCTCTGTAGCTTCCAGGATATAAAATCTTACTACAGAATGCATTAGCTAAGTTGTCTATTTCTAACAACACCAATCAAGGAGTTGCGAAGGTCGTGTTGGTAGATGACTTGGAGGAGAAAAGTGGGCAGAAGGAAAAAGAGGTAAAACCCCCTCCATTTTACTTAAGTTTGATCATAGGTGATAGAATCGTGCATAATTGTATGGTCAACTCTGGTGCTAGTAGTTCAGTCATGCCCAAAATTTTAGCTGACAAATTGGGTCTAGCTTATGAGCCTAACCCTCATAAAGGCATAGTGCAATTAGATGGGTCTGCTGTTAAGACTGCTGGAATTATTAAAAATTTAGCCCTTACCTTGCATGCATCCCCAAGTTTTTCTATTCATCAAGATATTCATGTTATTGACTTACCACAACACTTTGCCATTTGTTTATCATGGGATTTTACAGCCAAGTTGGGTGGGTTTTTGTCTTCTAATTGGTCTCATCTATTTTTTAGAACAAGGTATGGTACGAAGGTTACCATTAAGTCCGAGCCTCTCGCCAAAGACCATATTGAACCATACTCCCGAGTCCTATCAACACTAATCTCTATGCCACCTCTGCAATGGAGGAGCAAACCATGACCTTAGACTGTAGCACCCAGGGAGACTACATTAGCCTCAATGAATGGGTAGCCAAAGATCATGAGCTTAACCCATTCTAGAACATAGATGAAGTAGGTCTAGGAGTTTATATGATTTGTGAGTCTGATTGCGACATGCCTAATCTTTGCAAAGAGGATGAACCATCTGCAGAAAAATATAATGATTTGTGGAAACTTTATTTTGATGGTTCGAGGAGTAGTGTTGGTGCCAGAGGTGGAGCAATGCTGATATCGCCCGAAGGAGATAAATATTATTCATCCTACATATTTGTTTTCAACTATTCAAATAATACAGTTTTGTATGAAGCATTGGTACATAGCCTTGAGTGGGCCCGCAAATGAGGTATTAAAATTTTGCAAGTTTATGGTGATTCAGAGCTGATTGTGAATCAGGTCATAAATTTAAATGCTGCAAAAAATGATTTACTTAAGAAATATAAACATCGTGTATGGGATTTAATGGAAGATTTTGATGCTTTTAATATCATGTCGATTCCTCGGAATCAAAATAAGCATGCCGATAGACTCACTACCCTAGGAGCTTAGTTTGACATCCCCAAAGAAATCCATAATGTAGAAGCACGTCAGTACATGAAAATAGTAGTCAGACCTTTTGTACCTGACAATAATGTGAGTTGGCAGGTTTTTGACAGTGATGAGAAAATCGTAAATTTTCTTATTGCTGAAGTTGAGTTCACAGATGGAAATCGGCAAAAATGGCAGCAGCAATATGAGGATCAGATCGTGCAATTAAAGACCAATAAGTTGTCGAAGGGTTTGGTGACATTAGAATCTATCTTTAATTCAGATGATCGGGTTCAGAAGGACAAATGCAGCTTAATAGTTAAAGAGGAACATTATTCAACTATTGAAATTTTCAAAGGCAAGCTTCTCAAACTGGGTAAGGTGTGCAGTCAAGAGGAACAACAAGCTTTCATTCTATTATGTCAAAAATATAGTGATGTTTTTGCTTGGGAATACAAAGATTTAAGAGGTTTTAACCCTAATTTAGCACAACATACTATCGAGCTTGAGCTCGATGCAAAACCAGTAAGGCAGAAGCAAAGACCACTTAATCCTAAGTTGGAGCACCTCATGAAGGCTGAACTGAACAAGCTAGTTGAAAGCGGTATCATTTTTCCTATCAAGCACACCTCTTGGGTGTCGAATTTAGTACCAGTTAGGAAGAAGAGTGGAGAAATCATATTTTACATCGATTTTCGAGATCTGAATAAAGCATCTTTGAAAGAGCATTACCCACTCCCTTCTATGGAGCAAATTTTACAGGTAGTCTTTGGTTCTGACAAATTTTCTTTACTAGATGGTTACTCAGGTTATAACCAGATTCTGGTTAAGCAAGAGGATCAGTTTAAAATAGCGTTCACAACCAAGTGGGGCATGATGGCTTACAAGAAGATGCCCTTTGGCTTATCAAATGCTGGAGCAATGTTCTAGCGTGCTATGGATATGGCCTTCCACAGCCTTATGAATAAGATTGTTCTAGTATATTTGGATGATATAACTATTTTTTCTAGAAATGCTAATGAACACTTGGATCACTTGGAACAGATTTTTCAAAGGTGCAGAGAGTTTGGAGTGTCTCTCAATCCGAAAAAGTGTATCTTTTCGGTGCATGAAGGAAAATTGATGGGACACATTATTTCAAAGCAAGGTATTTCAATCGATCCTCAAAGAGTTTCTGCAATTCTCGAATTGCCATTACCAGCCCATAAGAAAGGCTTGCAAAGTTTTCTTGGGCAGATAAATTTTGTAAGAAGGTTTATACCAAATATTGCAGCCTTGTTGCAACCTCTCACTTCTATGTTGAAGAAGAACATGCCATACAGTTGGACCAAGGAAGGCAAGAGGAGCTTTGAGCAGATCAAAGAGGCACTCGCAGTCGCTCCTACTCTCATTAATCCAAATTTTGACAAACATTTCATTGTTTATGCTTTTGGAGGAGTGGATATAGTTTCAACCATGTTATGCCAGCAAAACGAGGAAGGCTTAGAGCAGCCTATTGCATTTTTCAGTCAAGTTCTACACGATTACAAGGTAAAGTACTCTTTTGTGGAGAAACGTGTTTTTGTTGTTGTAAGGAGTTTGAAGAAATTTAGACACATGCTGTCCAACAACAAGGTTCATTTATTAGTGGCTCATTCCACTGTCAAAGATTTCATGCTTAATAAAGATATTAATGATAAGCGTGCTGGTTGGATCAATAAAGTGATGGAGTTCAATGTTGATATTAAAGTAACCATGCTCGTTAGAGGCAAAGGTTTGTGTGAACAGATTGCTGGAAGTGAAAACAGCAGTTTGAAAGAGGCTACAGATACAAAAATAGTATTAAATAATGATGTTCCAAGTGCTGTTCAAACACCCCCTGCTACATGGTTGCAGTAGATGATACATTATCTGCAAACTGGTGAATGCCCCGAAGGCTTGGATCGAGCAAAAAGAAGGTACTACAGATTACAAGCCATCCCTTATGTAGTTATTGATGGTGTTCTTTATAGAAGAGATTTCCAAGGTGTTTTATTATGTTGCACTCAGCCTGATCAAGTTGACAAGTTGCTGGTAGAGTTTCATGATGGACCTTCTGGAGGTCACTTTGCTACAAGAACAATAACTCTGAAAATTATGAGAGCTAGTTATTATTGGCCAGATCTGTTTAAAGATGCTATTACATGGGACAAAAAATGTGAAAAATGTGCATTATTTGCTGGTAAACAGAGACTTGCACCACTGCTCTTGCACTTGATTCAGGTAGAACAACCATTTGCTAAGTGGGGCTTGGATTTTATTGGTTCTGTGAACCCGCCTTCAAGTGCAGGTCATAAGTGGATTCTTACTGCCACTGATTATTTTACAAAGTGGACCGAAGCTGTCACTTTAAAGGAAGCAAACAAGTCTTCAGTGCTTAATTTTTATGAAGATCTCATATCAAGGTTTGGTGTTCCAAATTCAATCATTTCAGATAATGGTTTGGCTTTCATCGGATTAAAGATTTCAGATTGGTCTGTCAGAAATAGCATCTATCTGAACACCTCATCAAATTACTATCCGCAAGGTAATGGCCAAGAAGAATCCACAAATAAGAATCTGAATTGGATAATCAAGAAGACTGTTGAAGATAACCAGAGAACATGGTATGAAAATTTGAAGCTAGTCCTTTGGGTTGATAGAATAACTCCTAAAATAGCCACTGGTTGTTCACCTTTTATTTTGACTTATGGCGAAGAGGCTAAGTTGCCTATTTCAATTGAATTACCAACATTGGGTTATGTTAAAGAACTGAAGTTGCTGAATGAACAACCTCTTGAAGTGAGGTTTGCACAGTTGGTTGAGCTCGAAGAAAATAGAAAAGAAGCTCTGAGACAGCTTGAAATACATCAAGCACAAATGAAGAATACTTTTGACAAGAGGGCGAAGCCTCTTGATTTCATTGTTGGAGATCTAGTCTTCAAGTGGAATGAATTTAAAAGTAGACCTGGATGACATTCCAAGTTCAATGCAATGTGGGATGGGCCTTATGTGATTACGGAATGCAAGGAACACAATGGATTCCAACTTTCCAAGATGACTGGTGAGGTGCTGTCTATCCCAGTGAACGGGATCCACCTCAAGCACTGCCTTTCAGATAAGTTATCTCACTATAGTAGAGTAGTTTGCAAATAAGTGTGTTCCACACATTTCATTTCAATAGTTTGCTTTCTCTAAGCACTGTTGCACATTGTTTTGTTGGCCACCAGGGCCTGTTAGTTTGCTTTATGTTTTGTTTCATTTTCTTGATGTTGTTTGGAGTGTTGCTATTCATGTTTTCTGAGTTCACAAGAAGGGGTAGATTTGACTCCGCACCCAATGGATTGTTTTAAAAGCCACTAATCTATGCTTAGCAGGCAAGCATATAGCGAAAATTGCCAAAATGTTACATATTTTTCACCTCAGCTCAAATAAAGAAGCTGGCTATTTATTATTTGCCATAAAGTGGAATTGCAGATTGTTTTTAAATGTTGTTTCACATTACTTTGTGCATTTGAGTAACAGGTATGCATTTTTGAAGTTATGAGTTTGTAGAGTGCCATTTAGAAGTTGTAGATTTAAATGAAAGACAGAATTAAGTACATGTGCAAAATAGCATTTCAGATGCTTTTATTCATTTCGAAAAGAACTCATATTTATACAAGGCTTCTTTTGATTTCATAATCATAATGAGTGTTACAACATTGCATGAGATACATTTTCTTTTCAACAGAAAAGAAAAATTGAAATCAAAGATCCACACAAGCCATGGATATAACTATAACTGTTCCAATACATCTCTAACAACACAATGCACTACTGAAGATGCGAAAGGAGAACATATAAGCAACAACATAGTCATCATTGCCTATTATCGACGCTTGATGTTGAATGGTGCACCTCATCGTCTCGAACTTCCTCGACCTAAAAGAGAAAAAGAGGGGTGTCAGTGGCTCCGACTATGACATAAATCATATGATGCACCTACAATAGTATAGTATACTATGAGCAATGGATTGAAACAATCAAATTCAATCAAATGTTGTATGAAGGAGTGAGCTGAAGGAGAAGTATCAACATCATAATCAACATGTTCCATTTTTTTATGCTAACACTGTTTGTTTCCTTGTGCAGGTATAGGTAAAGTCATGGAGCTAAACATTATTCGAATACCAAGCATGTGGAGTAAAACGGGCTCCCACAAGGGTAGAGCCCGACATGTTGCCTGATGCATTTAATGGGCTGATTTTGAAAGATTTTTCATCATATACATCAAACAAAGTGAAATACAACTGGAAGAGTGAAATAGAGTTATTCATCAAGTAACAAAACCAACTGTGCATTCATAACGATAAGCATTTCTTTCTGAAGGCTACAGGTGAACAATGAGTTTTGTTCACTTAAGGAATTTAACAGAGTGCATTTGCATCAGAATTGCTAACATTACTTCATTTTCTGTGCTGATTATAATCATATGTCGTGTTAGTTTCAATTCATTATTTCTCTTTTGGATAGTGAACAGGCATACATATGCCTTAATGTTTTGTTCTATTTTTCATCATCAAAGAGAACAATTTTTGAGAGCAGGTTGAGCAGTAAAATATAAAAAATGCATGAAGAGTACCATGTTGCTCACAAGAACAAATACATATAGTGCACCTGAGTGTTGGGAAAATTTCTAGTTCTGAGTTGACTAGTGAAGAAATATTGCATTATCAACAATAATAATAAAGTGACCTTTTTAGAAAAATAACAGAGGAGCAAGTATTTTTCTTTTAGAATGATTCTGAGTTATCAGCTATACATTTGAACCAGTGTTTAAAAGTGGTCATACTGATGCAATGTTTCAATGCAGAAAGGTAAAATGAGAAAAGACTTCTACAGAATTCAAGTGTAGGAAGTAAAGGTTGTTGTGTTGGAATTTAGGAAAGAGCAAACAGTTTGTTTCCAGAAGAAGGTTTTGAGGTATCAGTTGTGCCTAGGAACTAAGGACTAGGTACATTCTAGTATGATTCAATGTTAAGATTAAAAGCCCTGCATAAGTGCTAAAGCAGAAAGTAGGGAGTTCACTTTGGACCAGTTTGTGTTTTCAGATTTTAACTACGATAATTTCTATTTCAAATGAGTAGCTGGATACAATAACAAGCATCAATGATATAATATTCAAATATGGAGTACCAGTTAGTAAGAGATACAACAAAAGCTGTGAACTCATTTTGATTATAATGGTGCCTCAAAAGGGATCGTGTGTCGATGATCAGTAGAAGATAGCAATCAAATGTGATACACTTTCATTTTGTTTACTATGAGTTATAGGTGTCAAGTAAGATGTCACTTGTAATTGGTCAAGCCATGAGGAAGATACAATAAATGTGTAGGATTGTGATCGTTTTTAGATTACTCACTCAAGGTCTTGATAAGCAATGAAGTAAAGTTTTGTTCTATCACAAGATGAACATAGAATGCAGTCAGGGTCATAATGAAATGTTCAAATTCGAGCTTAATACACAATATGAAATTTTGAATTCAAAATAGCTCTTTCAGATTCTCGTTACCTGGAGAGTACTCTCAAAGTGTGCATTGGATGTTCTTTTAAGAATATTCTACAACTCTATGTTGTTTTCAGTTCTGACAAATTGGGCTAGGGTGTTATGACTATCAAAGAAAGTTACAGAAATGCCTAAATGAAAGTTGGGTATGTGAGTCAAACGAGTATGAACAAACACACAAGTTCTTGTTATTCCATCATGCTCTTATATATCTCTGAAGGCATCTTTTAATCAAGCAACAGTGATACAGTGAGTTGTTCTTTTTCAAGCATATTAAAACATAATACATGAGGGTTAAAATAAAGACAAATATTCAAGGCATATTTTGTTTTAAAAGTAATTACAGAATATCACTAGTTTTCTGAGCCAAAATCCTAGAGGAAATGCAAAAGTGCAGAAAGAGTAATAATAAAGATTTTTAGTATAGCTTTTTTATCTACAAGAGGTCTTGCTGAAAACACATTGTCTTTGTGACTAGGAAGCATGAAGAGTTTCGGCAAGACACAAGTTTCCCTGTGAGATGTCACCTCGATTACACAATGTCTTGGCGACAGGAGTGAAAGTATAAGAGTTTTGGTGAAACACAGGCTCTCTACAAGAGGTATCCTCGAAAGTAGTATGTTATGGAAAAATTCATAAAATAGAAACCAGCTTCATAAAATTTTTAAACTGGTGGTCGAGCTCAGGAAAGATATAAAGTAGACTTCTATTTCAAAAATTTCCAATACCCACATGAGGGTTTGCTCTCAAAGAAAACAAAAGATTGAAATTTCCAATACCTACATGGATTTCTCATGAAAACTGCAGTATAACTATAAATATGAAGGATTATGTGATAAATCAAGCTCAGGAAAGAGGTAAGTGCTTTTCTCTTTCGAAATCTTAAATACCCATATGTGGGTTATCCTCAAAATACAAAAAATTGTGTTTCCTTCAGAAATTTCAAGTACCCATTTTTAGGGTTGGTATAGCAATGTAGAAAAAGATCAATTACAGAAATACCCACATGAAATCTAAAAAAAATGGCAAGGATATTCAATAATGTGAGCTCTTAGTTTATAGTCAAAATACAAAAGAAGAAAAATACAATTTCTTTTAACTTTCTATGATACCCACAAATAGGAATGTTATTAAATTAACACAATGGTGATTTTCTATTCTAGGTCGAGCCCAAAGTCTGCAAGAATGTTTTCTATAGTGCTCTTTTGGCACGACCTGTGCATGGCCAAAAGTTTATGAAATAAAGAGAGATTTTAGTGTTTCTACCAAGCAAATGAAATTACCAGTTCGTATTTCTGTTAAATTCTAAAGTCATGGCCATAGCTTCCTTTTTAGCTTCCCAAGACATGGTTCGAATTTCCAAGTGGTGGCCGAGCTCTCACTAGTGAATGGAGTGCTATAATGTTAGCAATAAGCACGAGAAGCACAAAAATACAATATGAGGTGACATTAGTGTGTGTTAGCCATGGCTTTAAGGCCGAAATGAGCAGAATACAAAGCCAAAATGGAAGCCATAAGGACCATTAAACTAAGCTTACCTTTGCACAGTAAAGAAAACCAGAGCACAAGTCAAGCTTCCATGGAATGGGCTGTAGAAGTGAGCTCGAATGGCATGGAGAAGTCAACTGAAAAATAGAAGATCAGAAACAAATTCTCATAGGCCGCGCCCTTAGGGATTTTTGATGCTCGAAATAATGGAGTGAAAAAGCTATTTTGCCATCAAAGTCAGACTTACCCACTGAAGATTCGATCAACTGGAGAGAAAGGAAAGACTACTGAAGCACACGGGCTCGAATCCAACACCATCATGGTGGCATTGTTCATACAGACAGAGGTTCTTTCTTTCCAAGTCACGGGTGCCAAATGGTGATAATTAGGGTTTGACCCTATTTTGATCAAATCCCTAATTCAAAGCATTATGAACTTTCCACAATTTCCTTTCAAAATGCACATGTCAAATATCATATCGTGGCTGAACTCATAATGTTTCCTTTCGATTTATTCAAGCCTAAGTCTAAATCACTGATTATGTTAGGCCGAAATTCTATGCTTGAAAGATGTCTTAAATATTTAAGCTTATGGTTTTGCCTTAGGAATATGGACTTTTCCTTAGGATTTTTTTTGAAATGAAGAGCAATTAGGGTGAATGGTGAATATTTTATGTGAAGGGTCAATTTAACTTTTAGGGTTTTATCTTTTAATTGATTTTAAAGAAATCAATTGGAGTTGTGATGAGGAGATAATGATGACATTGATATATTTTTATGATTTTTTGGGAAAAAATCAATTATTGTTATGGAGAGATAAGTAGTTTTCTTTTGCAAAAGATTTCCAATCTTTGAGTTGCAAAAATAGGGCAAATTGAAAAAGTTTGCATCTTGTAAAGCAGAAGCATAAAAGCGGTGTTTTATAAATTGCTTTTATGTTTTCTTGCTATTTTTAGTAGATCTTTGATTGTTTTTTCTTCTTGGTCGAATTCCAGACTTATCTTGGAGAGATAAGTTTTTTTTTGTGCTTTTAAAGCAAGATTTGCCTATTTTTAGAGGCTTGTCAGTGTAATCAAAAAGGCCTTGTGCTTTTTTCTACATTAAAGCAGTTTTTTGAGTTTGTTTGAGGCCTTTTTTCCTTGAGCTTTTTCTAAGCTCGGATTAGGGTTTCCTTGAGAGTGGTTTTGATTGATTTATTCTTTCAACTCTCAATTCTTAGCAGTTGAGATCAGTTTCTTGCCCTTACTCATTTTAGGGAGCTTGTAAACCTTTTGATACTCAGTTTGAACAGATTGACACTCTTCCAATTTTAATAGAGCAGCAGATTTCTCCTTCCCATTTTTTTGTCTCAGGTTTTGTAATATCAATCTGATGTACTTGTGTTTTCAAATTGAAATCATTTTATGTCTTGCTAATATAGGCGGGGTTACAGAATTACATGTTTCAAGTTGCATGTTGTATTTGTTTTCAGATCTTCATGCAAATCACTGATGGGATGTGTGCTAATGAGATTGTGAGGATTATTGCAATAGAGAAGTTGTTATGAGTGATTAGGTCTGAATTCTTAAGTTTGGTGAATCATCTTTTAGAAATAGGTTTTTATGTTCAGTTTTTCTCACTCCTTTTCTCAAAAGCCATTTTAAATTCATCATTCGGAGAACCAGCTTACTTTGGAGATTCCTCTTTCACGTAAGATCACTCATATTTGAAAGAGGTTTCCATGTTTTAGTAGTTTTCTGAATATTGCATTCAGCAGGGTGCAAAACTATTGACAACAGTTAACCTCATAAAAAAGTGAAATAGATAATTATACCTTGGTATAAATTTGTTGATGTGTGTTGTACAAAGTGTAAGATGAGATGTGTTGTGTGTGTCATGTAAATATAATGTAAATCATGTATTGAATCTGACCAATATATTAAGTATGACTCAGTCATAGTAGTAGTGACTTAATTATCATTATTTCTACACCACTAGTCTCTATTGATTTTATAATACAAAAATCTCTTAATGACATAGTAAAGGATTTTAACATATATTAGTTTACAACTATAGTACTCTTATGTATAATGATAATGGAAGGATCATAGGGTTTTGTTATGAGAAATGTGTCCTAGTTATAATTTTATTTTGGAAATAAAAGTATTTCTAACACTTTTATTGTTATTATTATTAGCTTTAAATGAGTGATTATGTTGTGTTGTTAGTCACAATAAAAACGGATTGATCAAATTTATCTTGACACTTTGATATATTACCGAAGGAAAATGTCCTTTGAATTTATCTAGTTGTATTTTGAATATTATCTTCTATTTGCTTATGTCAAGGATACTTTTGGAATTAGAATTGCAAAATTTCTAACATTTAGTGGCAAGAAATGTGTATAGTTATTTTAAGAGTAAGTCATTCGTCAAGGAGTACACACCAAAATATGATGAGGTATGCAAATAAATATTATAAAACATTTTTTAGGATGTACATGTGAATGCTTCATTTCAATTATTTATTTTATAATGAACTAACAAGTGCAAATGTGTATACAAGTAAATACAAAAGTCAGTGGGGAAACGAGAGAACCTTGAGGACCCTAGTCATCCCACTCCACATGGTGGAGTAATGTGTTTTTTTGTTTTCTATGTGTTAATGTAAAGTTTATGTTTGGAGGTTGAATTTGGAATTATAATTTCTTTTTATTTAAAATTTTTTGAGGTAGGGAATGAAGTATGTTATGTGGGAAATTATAATTGCTCCTTTACAAGAAAAAGAAGAGTGAAAATAGCCCTTTGGAGGGGAAATGTGATCTATATATGTATGGAAAGGCTTTTTGTGAGGGGTGGGGGTCTTTTTGGAGGGATTATTTTTAGGGTGCCTATCTATAGGGGGTTAGGATAGAAGTAGTAGAAATGAGAGTTGATAAAACTCTCCCAGAACTACACCATTCATGATATGAGGTAAAATTCTTGCATTGTTGTGTCTAATTTACTACACCCCTCTTTTTGTGCAATTTGTGAGAATCTATGAGTCTAAATGTTCTAAAATAGGAGTGGATGTGGGTTTTCCTTGAGCACCTAGTTGTGGATCTTGTTTGAGCACCTTTGCATCTATTATCTATTGAAATTTATTTCATTTTTTTGTTGGGAGGTGGCTCTTTCCAATGTCTTAGTTATATAAAAAGGTGTATTCCCTATGAATTTTTGGGTATGTAATGCAACCCTTAGGGTCCTTAGAGGGTCTCTTGGCTAGGGGATAATGGTGAGAACCACAAGGGTTTGATGACCCATTAATGGTTGGGTGGAAATTGTCCTACTCTCCTTTTTTTGTTTTCTTTTCCTTGTGCACAAGACTCAGGATTTAGATGGAATTTATCCCTTAAAAGTAATGTGATATGTGATTTCTTTCAAGATCTGGGAATTTTATACAGCAATAAATACTAGTTCCTTCTTGTTATTGTAAAATAAGTGAATATAGAAGAATAAATAAGGGAAATCTATGCAAAGTAAATATATTACTATGGTTGTGTATTCCCCAAATGGTTAGGGGTTTGAGATATTGCTTCAGTAAGGTGAAAGGTAGATCTCAATTCAAAAAAAAAGAAACAAACAAATATTACAAAATCAAAGGCATGAATGCATGAATGAGTGAAGAACATGAAGGCTCTACATGTTAAGTGTTAACACAAATTTGGGTCAAGTGCCTCTCTAAGCTATTTTACTCCCGTTGACATATCACAATAAAAATTGTTGTATGTTCTTATAAAATGACTCTTACAACCTGTAGCTATAAACCTTGGAAACAGTTAACTAGATAAAAGTCCTATTGTATTTGGGCCTAGAGTATAACACTGCAAGATTGTACACAATGATCGTGTTCTTTTTTTTGTTTTTTTAAAATAAAATTATGTTGATCCCCTAAGACCAAACACAAAGCCAATGCCTTATTTTCCATTCGTAATACCCATGATTTTCTTGTCAAGGGAAAATAGTATGATTACTGGTATATAGCAAATGAATTGGCACTAGCTGTCGTTCGTTGTTTAACCAAAACCATAGTCAAGTAGTCATTCTTTGTCCTATAATTTCAACCAAAGAATTACACAAAGTGATTATTTCATAATTAGTAAAGCCTCACAAATTTTAAACCAATAAGGAAAGCAAGGGGAAATAAGAAGGATACACGCAAAGAGGTACGGTAACTGGTGCAGGAGCATCCTAGATTTAGTAGGTTCAAAATTGGAATCTTGGTATTGTTTGATGTTATTTCATGTAATAAGGTCTAGAAAGACCATTTCATGTCTTTTGGGGTCCATTTAGAGGTCTTGGTAATTGGTTGGTGTCAAAATGCAAAACATGCAAAAATCTTGTCAAGTTGTTGTATGTTACATGCAACTTTTGGTCTTCTTCTTGTAAAAGGAAAATGTAATGTTGGGAAGGGAAGTATAATAATTGGTAACTGATGGAAAAGGTTTACTAAGCCTTGTTCCATCAATATTGAAGTTTGAAGTGAAATCAATAAAGAATTCTCTATTTGTCTACAATTTCACAATATTTTTCTTTGATGTGGTGAATAGTACGGACTTGTACGACCTCACCATGGCTTGAAACCTATTGGAATTGGTGATGATGTGAATATTTTTTATTCTCCTTTTTGTATCACTCAAATTCATTGTGTTTCAAGCAAGTTAGAGCCATTTACCCCTGCCAACCTGAAACCCTAGGTAGGGTTGGCCTTGAGAGGAAAAAAATGCATATCTCACCATTCCACTAGTGAAAATGACTCAAAATAAGTGGAATGGCTAGGATTATCCTTTTTTTTCCCAAATTTGAAGGAGTAGGGGAGTGTTTTGGTACGTTCTATGGTGCAATGATTGCCTGATATTCTCATGTATTAGGTTGAAGAACCCATGAAAAATTGTAAATTTTCATTAAGAAAGACAAGGAAGGGTTGGATGGTAGGTGGAGGATTTTGGTAGATGTGTGGGGACCATTTATAAGCTAAGGAGTGGTTGGTATTTCTTTTGGAATGCATTTTTCAATTAGACCCTAGTTGGAACAAGCCCAAATTTCCCTTTTAGGCCTAGTTTATAAGACAATCAATATTTGACCCCAGTGTTCCAAAACAATAGTACCCCATTTTTAGATGTGTGTTGTAAGGGTGAAAAGGGTATCCAAAAATTGCCTTACTTTTTGAATATCAGCTTTGCATCAAAATTTATGGCCAAAAAGGTTAATTTTCTACTCTTTTAGGCCTAGTAGGAAATGGGACAATTAAATTTTGAGCCTTTCCATACAAAGGAGCTCTATCTGATTTCTTGGTATGTATAGTAAAGCCAAAAAGGGTATCTAAATATGTTTTTACATTTGGATTCCCATGTATACTCCAAGAGTTATGCTGAAATAGGCCTTATTGAAGTACTACTAGGAATGATGCTAATTTGTGAGAGAAACCACCTTGATTGATGTGTTAGGGTTCTTAAAAGGTGTTGATTATTTGATTGTTTTTATCTTGGCTACCCTTTCTCTACATCAGTAATGGTACCACTTAAATCAACAAGTAGTCTATGAAACTTAAATTAGCAAGTAGCCTATAGAACTTATCAACCTGCAAGTTAGTCTAATACAAAAAAGAAGAAGGAATATATAGATCCCTTATGCTCGACCCTGTTCCTTGTGTAAAATTCCAAATAAATGGAAAATAATATTAAAAAAAAATACAGAACATAACATATAATATAATAGAAACACAACATTTGTTAAAGTATGCAGCTTCAAATTTTGATTGACAGTGTCCCACCTCCTAAATCATTGCTCCTCCAATGTTGGAAAGGAATAGAAGATGAATGCACATATTTTATCTAAATGCCTCCATAAAAATAACATAACAAACTCAAATTATTTAACCAGAACTAATAAAATGTGTAGTTAAAGATTTGTGGCAATGACAAAGTTTGATTAGGGAGAAGATTCATAAAATTGGAACCAAAAGAAAGAGTAAGAAGGCACAAATATATTTATATTTTACACAAACTCCCCCTCCTTCATAATCGCTGCCTTAGATCCCAGTTTTAGAAGGGAACAAGGGAGATAGAGGGGTGGCTATGGTGATTCTCAGAAAAAGTTCATAAGGTCGATGCCATATGAGATTCAATAGCCCTAGCATCTGCTTAAGAAGGTAGTCAAGCAAAGGGAGGAGTTAAGATTTTAGGGTTAGGATAGTGTGATTTTAAGCCTAAGAGAATAGTGAGATATCTTCTACATGTAGGGAGGTTTGGACCATAAACCTAGAATGATAATAAGAGTAATATATGTGGTTACAAGTGAGTTAGACATCTAGCATGGTCTATTAGGGATATATGAAAAGGGACACCAATGAAGTCTTATTAAAATATGAGTAATGTACATAAAAATAGCTCCTTCCTTTATGTTATGTCAAATCTGCAATAAAAAACAAAATTAATAAAAATATATATGGTAGACACTATTATATTAGTGTGGAATATGAATTACCATACTAGCTGTATGGAGGCCTCGATATAATCTTTCTTTTTGGCAACACATAAATAAAAATCAACTATAAAGACCATAAGAAATATGATATATGAAAATTAGAATTTAAAATATAGAAGGATTTTCAATAACTAGATTATCTAGAATATCCTTAAATTTTTAATTCAAGAGATCTTATGTGATTTGGTTTTAATTACTTTGAATTTGTTATTCATTGATTTATGAGTTGCAATTTATTATTTTATTGTATTAAAATGTTGTGTAATTTTATATAATTTCACATGGCTAGTTATTTCATAATAATATGATCAGAGTAAATGGTAGTTGATCACATTATTCATAACTCTTTTGGCCTTTGATTAGAGTCTAGATTTAGTTATCCTTGAGATTATAGTGGATCCCACTAAGTTGTGAATTTCTTTTTTTATGTTTTAAATTACAAGAAATAAATAAGTAATAATAATAATAAAGAAAGAATAAGAAAGAATCAAGTGACAATGACTTGTTAAATTTGTGAGACATACATATATGTTACCCTTATGTCAAAATAAAAATAAAAATATAACACCATACATTAAATTTGTTTGTTTAAGAGTCTATGAAAATACTAATGTCACTTATTTCTTTGCTTTAAGATGGGTATAATGTATATATATAAATCTTATTATTTTTTTATGATTGAGTTACATAAATCAAATGGTGTATGATCACACGTTATATTAATATACATGCACATTAATTTTAACATGTTATAACCCGCATTGGAAATCAGGGTAAAACAATTGGTAATACAAATGTGTATTTGGTATGTAGAAGGGGTATAACATCATGGTGAGGTACCCTCAAAGTTGTTATAAGTCAATATTAATCTTGTAAGTGAAGTAAATATAAAATATTATAAACCTATTTCAATTTCATACTAAAAGGGATTAAGGGTAATAGTGTTACATAAGTTAGGATGAAAGATTAGTATGTAGAGTATTAAGAATAATTATCGATGAAGAAAATTTTCTTCTCTTGGAAACATAAGACTTCTTTCAAGAGAGACATATATATTCTCAACAATTTATCATAGGAATTGAACTTAAAACTGTAATTCCCTGCCAAGGAACCCCATAGGATAACACTAACTATGGCACAATAATGGAATATTTTTTTGTTTTTTTAATGGAATAAAAATGAAATGCATATCATAAATTAACATATAATCTAACCTAGGTCCTCTAAGGTTCCATGAGTAGGCTACTAATGTATCTATTAATCAATAAATATAATCATTACATTAATTATAAAGGTATCATGATTTATCAAATGAGAAAATTTCATTTTAAACTACCACATTAAATGATTCTACATTATGTATTTCCAAAACATGTCAAAATTAAAGATCATTCTAACAAATATATATATACAAATTTCATTACATGAGAATACATCAAAATATGTTACATCGTTATATTATTTAAAATAATGCTTCCATGAGTACATGTAGGAAGAACACATCAAATTATAATAAATGGTACAACCTCCACACACTAAAAAAAGAAGCAAGGAAACCCAATGGAGAAAAAAGAACCAACCTACCAACCATGTGGAACCCTAAGGTCCATCCCCCGTGCTAGGAGATAACACAAGGTCCCACTACAACCAAATAGTCAAGAAGACAATACGCTAACATAAGCATGGACTATAATTGAATCTAATACAACACTGTTAACAACACTAACATCACATACAACTCTTACAACACTTCCAAAGGCACACACAAACAACAAAAAGAGGAAGTACAACTAGGGAGTGTTAGCCTGTAATAGGGAGGAGTGTCATCACATAGCTTGATATGTGTTATCCTTGGTGGATCTTCCTAGGCTCTCATCCCCCACCTGGGTTATCCTGGCAGCCTCTCCCAATCCCCAACCCCCATACAAACTCATGTGGAATCAACATACCTTTCATGAGGACAAGGTAGTTGATCTTAGCATTTCAAGCCTTCTCATCTCATCTAAATCCTAAATGAGCACTTGATCCATGAGTGAGGCATACATTCTCTTGATTAATGTGAATTATATCCATCCCCCTTATTCATTATTAATATTATCACTGGATTAAGAAACCCTCCATGGGTTATCTTGGGCACCACTTTGGGTCTTGGCCCCCATGGAGAGCCACTCCCCCTACTTGCAACTAGTAAACCCTACACATCAAAGCATTGACCATCTTGCACATATATCATAATCACTTGAGTCCAAACATAGAAAGGAGGCATCACCCTTAGGGTTTACATTTCACACAAGGCACATGATTCAGAACATTTCCAATCCAATTTCCAAAGTGAAAACAATTGCAAGATCCATCCACTCATAAAACCACCTCCCAGGCATCTGGAACTGACCTTAGACAACTTACAAAAGACACCCCCTTCTAATAAGTATACAACCACTTAAGCCTAAGATTGATAAATATAAACAATCATTCGATACATTATGGCCATATAGATAATCTCAATAATACAATGTTAATTCAATGCACTCATTTTTACTTATCCACATAATTAAATTTGTTGATGCAAAAAATTAGCAAGGTAACAGCCCTTTGTGGGAAACTCAGTTTATGGGGGGCCTATTGCGCTAAAATGAGTGAGCTCCAGATTTTTAAAAAAGTTAGCTTCTTCTATAAATGGGGTTTTGGAATGGGAAACAATAGAATATATAAAATAAGGAATTTAATTAAGACGATACACCAAAATTTAGATAAAAGGAATGATAAACCTATCTTTTAGATATGATCTAAGAGCCTACTTAGCAATTTACCATGTCCTAGAATAATAGAAATTAAGGATTGTAGCATGAACAACTCATTCAATGACATAAAATAATAATCATGCCCATTTACTAAAAAGAAGAGTCAAAAGACATGATCTAAACCAACAAACTTGCATTCAAATTATAGAAGTACAACAAATAAACCATTCAAACAATAATGTCACAACATAAATTTTATCAATAGCATAAGAAAGAGAGAGGTCGGACAATGGCACAGTCTGTGAGTTCTTGCAATAATCTAAACAATACAAAGGCTTGATCTCTCCAAAAATCCTGTAATTCTAAAAGTTGGTGAAATAACATGTAATCTCTGAACTTGTAACCTTGAACATTGGAACCTTCAGAACCCCTCTTTTGAAGCAAAGAGCAATATTTATAGCAATCCTTCCACCACTTAGCAAGCAACAACTGAAAATATTAGGAATCTAAGAAATGTTGTCGAGGAAATGATTTCCCTCAGCCATTGTAACAAAAAAGATTCAAGACATAGCATTTGGTCACCCCCCATTCAAGTGCATCCCCTACGAATGATGGCAGTGGTCTTAGTGAAGTCTCATACAAACAAGTGTCACTTCTTTAGATAGGAAGTTAGAACACATGGAAGAAGATTGCAATCCTTGGTTCACTTTAATCCTTTGCTAAAGAAGCTTGCGTTGAAGGGACACGTGGTAGCATATCACTACCGGTGATCAATTTCCCTTTTCTCTGTAGAAGACTTGCACATAGATGACACATAGTAACAATGTTTGATAGATGCCACTTGTGGGGTCCACTGGATCCTTTTTCAAATGGGAGCTACATGGAAAGTGAGCGGGGACCGTCGAGGAAGTTAAAGGAAGCAATCAAAATAATCTACGGTGAAGACATGTGGGAGCATAGCAGGGGCCAATGGAAGAGCAAGGAGAAAACTCCTTTGGAGAGCAATGAGCAGACACGTGGTAGAGGCCACGGTGAATATCAAAAAGTTGTCAATGATATTCATTTGAGGGAAGGTTCTGGTACTTAACCAAAAATCAAACCTGAAGGGAGCATGATGAATTTTGTATTCATAGCTTATGGTGACTATTAGGGGCATTTCGCTCTAAGGAACATGGAACCCAAAATTTTCTCTGGTTCATAGACCAGAGTGTCATCCATTGGTGATGGAATTAGTGCTTGGAAAGGGCTTCCTATAGGGGTGGCTAGTCATCCTCAGATGGTCTTGCTATATTTTGCAAATTTTCTTGCGCTCTACCCAGGTTGAGCATTTATTTATAAGGCAGTGTCTTAGGTAAACTGGCCCTTGCCTCGCATTGGAATAGTAGTTATGCAAGAGGATGAATGACACCTTCAATGTCTGCTGCAGTACGAGGATGGCTAAAAATATGGAAAGCGGTTAAGTCTTGCTCCTTCTCTTCAATTCTTTTTTCAATCTGTTCAACCGTGGTGATTGGCCTATCTTCAAAAAATGGAGACGACAAACCCATCTCACTCAACTGGGAGAAATTTTCTCGCATGTTGTCCATTTTCTGGTTCAAAGTAGCTATAGCTGCTTTAGTCCACTGGAAGGCCGAGTGGCAATGGATGAACTTTTTTGTCGTATGGGCAGCAATATCTTGATCTTCGATCCCTTCTTTGGCTAGGTCTTCATCAAAGACCGAATATAGCTTGGTCAACAAAATATTTGCTTCTAGAACCTTCTCCATGGTGAACCATGGGAATTGCTCAATTATTTTGTGAGCCTCCTGGCTTAGTTTTTTTTCCTTCGAAATGAACTGGAGCATTGGATGCAATGTTAGGTAGAAGGTTTTAACCTTTTCCCAATAAGAACTATATAGCTGATGAGCCAACAGGCTAAGGTTTGGCTATGCAGCGGAGGCTTGGAGAGAGCTCTTCAAAGAGGTGATCTTCACATATTTTGAGTTAATAACATCTATTGATTCCACACTTCTCTTTTTTGCGGATGCTAGTTGCTCCATAAAACTACTTATTTCTTTGTACAAGTTTTCCTCAGCTCAGGAGCGATTTTTCGATTCTATTTCAAGAGAGGACTTTGTCTCTAGAAGCTCCTTTTCTAGCTAGGCCTATTAGAGCTTCTAAAATCCTGATGGATTTTCATCTCCATGGGTCTAGTTAGCCTTTGATAAACCCTTGTCCTCATAGGTGAGTAGGGTTTCATCCTAAAGCATGTAAATGTTATAATTTTTGGTTGACCTACTTAGTCAGTCATCAACCCCTTTAAGTCATTTCTCAAGCCATCTGACACATTGATCTATCAGCCCCATTAGCCCAAAGAACCGGTCATCAAATTTTCCCACCATGTCAAGTTTTTCCTAAAGTTGGGTTTTAAATTTAACCTAGAGACTTGAGCATTAAGCCATTAACCCCAGAGGGTCACATCACCATCTGTCTAGTCATTTAATGCTAAAATTACATGATGTGCAAGTTGCAAGATTTGAAGATCAAAGAGAAGATATCAACCGTACCCCTTCAGCCCTTGGAAGTTAAGTGACAAAAATTTAAATACGGCAAGGTCAGCGAGATTCCAACACATGTCCAAGCAAGGTGTAGGACCCACTCCCCACTACTGATCCCGTGGCACCACATGTTCAATGAGCGGCTAAAATCAAATTTTCAAAATGATCTTCACCATTCCTTGTTGGCTCGCTGAATGAAAGTGAATAGTGGTTAAAGCTAGTGAGATCAGTGAGATCTCGACACCCATCTCCCACTTGCTTGGACTGTGGAGCCCACACACAATGATGGTGTCATTCGACATGGATGAGAATGATTGGTTGTGAGCATTTCAATGAAGCACCACTAGAAATCAAAAGTGGTCAAATGAAGGTTGCTTGTCTGATCATCCATCAAAGTAGAGGATCAAAGGATATCATTCAAAGCTGGAAAAATAGCATGTGACAACCATTTTTATTCTGAGAAACCAACCTACATTAATGGCTAGTAGCTTGTAGAGCGATTGAGTCAATCTCAGTTCGTGTGGTGATGCAAATGTTGGTAATCATGAAGGATATTCTACAGACTCCATGCTATTGGGAATTGAATGTTGCTAGTAGATCTACCAACTGGCTACCAAGGTTATGGATGTGTGATAAACCTTCAGTGTGGATTTCATTGCTTCACTCAATAAATATGGTAGAGGTAGTTGCTATTTGCATCATTATCATTTAGCAGTTAAGCATTTTCTGGTGTGAGTAGTTATCAAAAGAGAGGATGAGAAAACCAGTGAGAAGATCTGTTTGCTTGAGTTCACTAAATTCTAGGTTAGATGCACAGGAAGCTATTCCCACCATGAAACTAGGTACTTCTTCTGAAAAATCCTAGACTAGTGCCTAGTAGATGCATTCGAAGACTACAATTTTAGAGTGATGTTGCAGAAGGAACAAATGATAGAGGAAAAGGTCCAGTGCAATCTCTTACTAGATTAGAGTAAAAAGAAAGGTATGGAGGTGGCTCCTATGGATGTCAGCGTTCTCCCATCAACCTTATTAGAAATTCCTCTAACAGTGGCTCCAAGACCGATTCTACTTACGATCGGTATTTGGCCCTGTTGAATGATGGTCTGCCCTCTGATGAGGAGGTGATCATTGTTTTTCCATTGGTGGTGAAGACCCCTAGTGGGAAAACTAGAACCATGGTGAATGAAGAAAGGAAAAAGAAGGAAGTTGAGGTGTCCTCCCTTCCTTTGGAAATGACAAGAAGTGGTCGTGTGTATCGTGGGTGTGATGTTGATTGTGGTGGGGTATTGGGAAATTGAGCATTGGTTGTGTGTGGGGTTGATAGTTTTTTTGTTGATGCATTATGCTCTGGTGGTCCTAGTTTTGGTGTATGTGGCACTTTTTTGTTTTCAACATCGTTTGTATGCCTTAGTGGCATTTTTGGGTACTTGGTTTGTTGTGGTGCAGATGGAGACAAAGGAGAGATTTGGTGGCAGTTTACATTTCTCTTCTCGGCTGACGGTTATTTTTTGCTGTGGATTTTGGAATGCAATAGAAATTTTGATGAAATGAAAATTCTATAGAGAAATTGCATCTGAGCCCTAAGCTTGTTGCTTCCCTTTCATTATAAAAGGGAAACCAAGGCTCATTTTGGAGGGAGATAGAAGAAAATAGAATCTAGCTAGGGTTTGTGGTCGAATGTATACTAATAGATAGGAATAGACTAGTTTGTCAACTTTGGGATTTATGAATGAACATATGCAATTACCTTAAAAAATTTCTTAGAAATGGTTCAAGTACAAGTTAATATACATAATTTTGATATATCTCTCTCCTCCTGTGAGTTTGGGTAAATTTTGAATGAAATATTAATGATATTTTATTTTACTTTGAATATTTGTTCAAATGCATGTCTCTAATCTTTGTGCTGATTCAAGTAATCAATCAAATACTTAGATGGGGCCATGAATTTGTGTTTATTTTTAAAGGATTTGATAAGTAGTGATGTATCAGAAAATTTGAGCTCCATGATGCAAAGTATTGTGAGAGTAGTCTATTTTTTTATTAGGTCATTTCTATTTTACTTATTCTTGCATATGTGACTCCATTTTTACCCAATGAATATGACACTGATATGTTCCTTAATGATTCACCTAAGGGGTTAATCAAATAATCATTCAATGACCAACCTACAACCAAGATTTAAATTCATTGAAAACTCATTGATTCAAATATTCATGTATGTCAACCCACATTAAGGATGTCTTCATTTTGATTAACGGGTAGGAGAAAGGAAATATTTAAATTTTAATTAAATCAAAAGACTTAATTAAATTCAAAATGTGATAATTAATTAAAATAAATAAATGGCATTTATTTAATTAATCAAGTAGACATATGAATGTGAAATAATTAAATAAAGTTGATTTATTTAATTATGGCGGAAGAATAAAGTGAATGAACAGTATAATTAAATTAATTAAATTTAATCATATGTAGAGGAATTTTAGAGAAATTAATTAAATAATAAAATATTTAATTAGATGCCAGGATTTAGACATGACCAATTTTATGCATATACATTTTTCCCCTCTTTGAAGTGATGTGTGAAGCGCATTGCTTCAAAGAAAATATTCTTGCTTTTGAAATTTTGTTGTGTTTAATTTTTCCCCTAATCAGAAAAAGATTTAACTGATATGCCTTTTGATTTGAATCTGATATGCAGTTGATACTGATGATTCCCCCTTGGGAGGTAAATCACTAATGATGAGAAAAATGTTGAGCTAATGATGAAATTTGGATGATGAGAGGGATGTAGTGATTTAGCTCTTGATAATTGATTAAAATATGTCCTATTTGAAAATGATGCCCCTTTTGATGGAAATGATGAAATGATGATGATGCATATTGTTTCTTTGGTCAATAGATAGATAAATTTTCTTATCATCATGTTGATATGGATAGAAATGATAGAAAATATGATAAATGATGAATTGATAACTTTTCTTCCGAGAATAGATAGCTGATAACTTTGTTTCCAAAGAGTAGAATGATTGATTACATTTTTCTTGATAACTTTACTTGACAAAACAAAGAGTAGATGATTGATATGACTTCTGATAAATTTTCTTTCTGCAATAGAAAAAAAATAGTAGATGATTGATAGGACTTCTGATAATTTTTCTTTCCGCGATAGAAAACAAATAGTAGATGATTGATAGGTCTTCTAATAAATTTGTTTTCTGTGATAGAAAACAAATAGTAGATGATTGATAGGACTTCTGATAAATTTTCTTTCTATGATAGAAAACAAATAGTAGATGATGTGATTGAAAACATATTTGCATTCGTGACTAAAGTACAAATAGGAAGATGATTTGATAGATGATAAATTCATCGTGATGAAGATAGATAGTAAATATTTGATTTGATGTTTGATAAATTCATCTTGATGAAGATAGATAGAAAATATTTGATTTGATGTCTGATAAATCCATCTTGATGAAGATAGATAGTAAAGATTTGATTTGATGTCTGATAAATCCATCTTGATGAAGATAGATAGTAAAGATTTGATTTGATGTTTGATAAACTTGCTTTCATTGAAAAACAAAAACAAATAGTAAATGAGGATTGATAGATTGATTTGAGATTCTGAAAGATAGAGGGCATGATTGCATGTATGAGGCATTGATAGATAAATTGCATGATATGATTCATTTGATAGATAGAGAGATTTTGATTGACCTTTACACAGTCGAGGTGTGTCGGGACGACGCATAAATCCTAGGGTAGGAGGTGCAGGAGGTGGTGGAATTCCACCACAGAGGCTAGCTCCATCAAGGGGCACTAGCAGTTAGAGTTATGAGACTCATTATTGATTCATTCACACATCGCAATGTATATTATTTTTTGGAGCGTGTATGTTATTTTGGTTAGATCCCCTGTCTCTCTCTTTGGACTTTTTAGCTTCATTGGACATTGGACATTTTTATTATTTTTGATGAGCGATGATATGCAGTGGCGATGATTTTTGATGATGTGATGTGCATTTATGAGATGATTATGTGATATGCATGTATTTTTGCATGATGTGATATGGATTTTGATATGCCTTTTAATGATTTGATGACCAACATGATAGGCAGGATGATTGGATATGATGTTTATATGATGATGATGAAAAATGATTTATGATGTGTACTAATGATGTCATGAAGATGGATGATGATGATAAAAATGCAACATGTTGAAATGATATGAAATGTTATGAAAATGTATGTTTTGTAAATGATGTGGAAATGTAATGTATGCATGAAATTTTTGTTTTTGGATTTTTCAAATGTAATAAATAATTATGATGTGATGGAAAATGGATCTTGTGTTTATGAAATGCATCATGAATTTGTAATATGTATATGAATTAGGAAATGATATGTGAGATGGGTCAAATGTTATGTGAAAAATGGCATGATATATAAATAATACGAAAAATGATAGATGGGTAAAGATATGATATGAATTTAATGTGACGAATGATAAATCATATGAATAATGATATGAAGTGAAATATTAATAATAATGAAATGTATGATAAGATGATAAATGGTATGTAATGAAATGTAATGAAATGAGATGAAATGGATGAAATGATAATGCTAAATGAAATGACAATGAAAATCTAATGAAATGATAAGTGAAATGAAACGAATTATGAAATGATGACACAAAGATAAAATATGATAATGAAATGGTAATAAAGATGATAAATGATATGTAACTATGTAGAATGAAAATGAAATGGATATGAAAATGATAAGTAAGATGTTAATGATATGAAAACGATAGATAATATGAAAATGAAAGTGATATGAAATACCTAATGAATCAATAAATGATATGAAATGAGAATGAATGATAAATGCTAAACTATATGATATGTACAGGACCTAGATGAAATGATAATGATTAATGAAATGAGGATGAAGAAAGATGATGATGAAACAAATGTTTGAATTCCCTCCACAAATAGTCCAAAGAGACATGAAAGCCGTTGATGTTTTTGTTCAGCCTTTCAAAACTCTGATGCAGATCCAGTATGTAGATATGTACATTGATCTAAATGAAATGCAACTAAATGAAACAAACATTTTTTTGAGCCTTTTGTTAGCTTTCTTGAATCATCATAGAGCATTTTAAAATGTTGGAAGTATGTACAAGTATCAAAGGGGAAACTAGCACCAATGATGACCTGAGTACAACTTTCATGGTTTTTGATATAGCAAGTGAACACAAGCATCGAGGTATAATTGAACCAAGATGACCTAAGAATTTCTTGCATAAACAGACAAAGATTAACCACTTTCTGATGCAAATGTGGAATTGTCATCAATGATACACTATAGAAATCATGTCTCATGACATATTTGCACCAAATTGATAGTTAACCTCAAGACATCAGACAAAGAAAAATTACCCTATTTCCTCACCACTCTAGTTCAGCACATCATCGAGTGTGCTCTAGAGAGATGATATCAAAAAATCAAACAACCATTGTTCAAAATATAATACTTCTTTTCCAAACATTATTCAGATTTTAGATCATCTAGATATGAGTCATGATATGGTACTTGCTAATAATGGTTGTGATATGGATCAATTATTGGACAATTGTTCATGTGATTTGATTGTTTGTTTGCATGATTGGATTTTATGTCATTGTCTAGCTACTTTGGTAAAACCTGAAAGTTGGTTTCCCCCAGTATGTCAATGTTTTCCCCCAGTATTGACACAACTTGTTGAAATAGATATGTACAATGATCAAGCCATGGTAAGACATTATCGCTCTAGGAAAATGATGACAGTATGATGCTGATACTATTCTAAGATGATGGTGAAAAGAAGCACGAAATGAAGGCTAAGAAGCTAAGTACAAAACATGAACTAATAGATGGAGGGCTACAAATAGCGTTTGTTTGTCACATTTTCACTATCTGCCTTTATTGCATTTTTCTGATTTTTTTTTTATTTTTTTGTATTTTTCTTGTCAATAGAATGCCTGTTGTCAGGTTTTCACCCTATGATGATTTTTTTTATTTTTTTAGATTTTGATGTTTTCTGATTTTTTTTTGGATTTTGATGTTTTCTAATTTTTTTTTTGGTTTTTGATGTTTTTTGATTTTATTTTTTCAAGGACATTTAAGATGGATTTATTTTTTCAAGGACATTTAAGATGGAATGGGATGACCAATTGAAGAAACAAGATGCCTCACAATATAAGAAAAGATGTATGACGAAGGATATGCTATGCAAGATTTGGATGAAGTGAATAGGATAAGATGGATGATTTTCAAGAAGATCCTTAACCTTGTCAAGATCAAAGGTGAAATTGAGCATAATGACTATGAATGATAAGAGGAAAATGGAAGATAGTATATGGATAGGGAGATGGATATGAAAGATAATATTTGCATGATAGGGGGATGGAGGAAGGGTTTAAGCATCAAGTTTTATGACTAATATCCCTTGAATATGTGCTCTAATAGACCATGGGAATGGGAATTAGACTTATAAATGTTGGCATGATAGTAGAAACTAAGGCCTTATTCAAAGCTTTGAATTAAAGGAGGAGAATGGGGATTGGATGTTGGATAATGGATAGGAGGTTGGAAGGCTTGGTGATGGATAGATGGAAAGGATGGAAAGTTTAAAATTGGTACAAACCTTGAAGGGTGATGGAGTGATGGAGGAAAAGTGGATTTGGAAAGTGATATGTTTTTAGATGGGAGATGGTGAGAAGCTTTCAGATTAGCAAATTTGGATGCCAATTTTGATTTTATTGCTTCTATGAGACTTTTATGAATCCACATGACTTTTTATTTTGATATTTTCTTTATGGCCTTTGTGGCCTTTGAGATTTTTCTCATTGATTTATGGACCTTTGCGGTCTTTGAAATTTTTATTTTGAATTGATGGGCCTTTGTGGCCTTTTGAATTTTTCTTTTGCTTTGATGGGCCTTTGTGATATTTTGAATTCTTCTTTTCATTTTGATGGGCCTTTGTGACCTTTTGAATTTTTATTTTGATTTTTGGATCAAATTTTCTTTTATTTTTGCATGACTCTTCGAGGAGACATGTTGATCCTTTGATACATTTGGATTTTAAGATTGAAGCTTTTGACATTTGGCACCCAAATTGCTTCCAAAAGCAATGGGAGGGGTGTATTGAGATGAACGATATGGAGGTATGATGGATGAGTTAATGTAGGAAGAATTTTGAAAGTGGATCAAGGATGTGTGCCTTTGTTGTTCTTGAAGAATAGGAGATGGAGAAATGTGGGACCCTAATATGGATGGAAGGGTTGATGAGCTAGGGTTGGGATGATAAGGACCAAGGATAGATGGAAGGTTTGATGAACTAGGATAAGGACCTAGGATATATGGAAGGTTTGATGAACTAGGATAAGGACCTAGGATAGATGGAGTGTTTGATGGACTAGGATAAGGACCTAGGATGGATGGAGAGTTTGATAGACTAGGATACCTAGGTTGAGCATGAGGATATGCATGTGCTTGGATAGAAAGGGGTTCTAGGATACCTTTCTCATGAAGGCCTAAGCCTTTTCCTTTGTAATTCATAATTTTACACATTCGTTTACCCATGGGATATGCATTGTTTGTGAAAAAATATGCGAGCCCATTTTGAGGAGGATATGATATAGATGAAAGGATAGGTGTTGGAAGTAAACTAGAGTGGATAAAGGTGGAGGATCCTGATTTATAGGTGTGGGGTTCATGGATGGATTGAAGAGGTGTGGGAGGTTCTTGACATGAGGATGATGGGATACTTTGATCTTGACTAGGAAAAGAATCGTTAGATCAAGGAGATGGAGTAGCTTGATCATCAGATGGAAGGGAATCTTTGGATAGGATGGAATAATTGTTCTGCTCCTAGGATGCAATGGAATCATAAGAGAGTATGGATTCATTGAATGAGCTGGATGAAGAAATTCGAAGAACATTTTGTTCTTGAGATGGAAAAGGATTATCATGGGTGAATAATGAAAGGAGGGGATCATCATATGGTTCTTGAGAGATGGGATCTTGATAAAAGATAGGAAGGGTTTGTAGAATGTTTTGATCGAGATGTGTAGATTGAAATGAATCATTGGATGTAGAGGATATGATACAAGAAGATGATTGAATGGAATCATTATCTTGGGTGAAAGAATAGTGAGGTTCATTTTGAATTATGGGGGATGCAGATAAATGAATGTCATGACATGATTGACCAATTTTATTTGATGGCTTAGATTTGGGCTTCTCATTTAACCTTTGCAAAAATTCAAAAACATTGAATTTGGATGATGTTTTTAGAGGAGAAGAGGTTACATTCATATTTATGTCAAATGACTTATTAGTTGTGCCCCCTTGTATTTCCTTATTTTCCTTTGGAGTGCTCTTATTTGTTGGGTAAGAGTACTAAGATCATTTAAGGGAGTTTCAGTCTTTTCAGGATCTTCCTTAATTTTCTCCATATCATAGTTAGAGGGAAATTTGGCACCTTGGTTTGCCAATAAAATAAAGTAGCCTTCTTTATTTTTCTCTAAGATCTTGTCCAAAATTATGTGAAACTTCTTGTGCAGTTTTCATACACACGACCCGCTAAAAGCAAGTACCCTGTTTCGCTTTGGTTTTTGGTTTTTGGCCCTTTATTTTGAGGTTTTGTATTATTTAGGCATGTGGTTAAAATTTTTATTTTGATTGCCTAAGTGTCTTCCCTAGGTTATTTATTGAAAATATTAAGTTCTGGACAAATTTTAGGCTTTTTCCTTGATTTGGGATTTTCTACCTTGGTCGGATTTTCTTGGATCCCGCTTGGATTTCGGCCGTGCACCATGGTTCAAGGATTTTCGGTATTCATAGATTTCTGTGTGGGCTGTATTTTCCCAAATTCTGCCCTATCATCGGCTTCCCAAGTTTTCTTCGATTGCATTAATGGCTCTGTGTGTGCTCTGAAGGGTGTATTTAACTTGATTTGTGAGATCTTTTATGTCATCATGCTTACTATTTGTCATTGTCCGAGTTGAGAACTGCATCCTTAGACTTTGTTCTTTGAGATTTTGGTTGGATTTGGGCATTTGGGTTTGAACTGATTGATTAGTGGTGATTTCTTGTGCGTTCTAGCCTCTGTTCTTTGTGCACACCATTGGGCTTCACATTTGTTGTTTCTGAGATTGATTCCTGTGTCACAATGGTATGTTTTATTTGCCCTACCTTTGATTGAGAATTATGAATGGCACATTGATATTATGAGCCTGTGGGATTCAAATTCCTACGTATTTGATCATGTCATGCTAAGGTTATTCAGTATTACGTTATTTGTCATCTCTTGGGTAAGTTTTGAACTCACTTGTCTATTCACATTTTAAGGAATATTGCCTAAGACTAATTAGTAAACCCTAGTAGTGACTTAGCAGTTGAAATAGTTGAGTTCTGAGCTTTCCTGTGCACTAATGGTGAATGAATAGGGTTTCAAACTGAGGGCAATGTCATTCCATGTTATTTCATCTTAAAACAGGCCTGAAACGCAAAGAAAATTTATGAAAGGTCCATCCCTGACTGGTCCTAAGTTAAACATGTCAAAGTTTTACATTGGTTCGGTGTTCAGGTGAAGTCATGACTCTTCGTCCCTTCTAAATTTTCTTCACTGTGACCCTTCAAAGTTAGGGAGATGTCATATCGATCACCCTATAGTTCACTAATAATGTCTTTCATGTAAGTTGGCGAGACAAGGAGCATTTGTCGAGACCTCACCCTATAGGAAAATCTCTTATCGACATACATTTTCATATGCCTTCGGCAAGACAAGCCTTAGTTGGCAAGAGGTCATAGCGGAATCCATTGGTTATACCGATATTCATTTGCTTCACTGAGACATTTGTGCTTCGCTGAGACCTTTCAACAAGATCATAACTCTTGCTGAGACCTACGCTTTCAACATGACTACCAGTGGTTGCCAAGACTTCCTAGCAAGGCCTTTCTTTCTTGGCAAGCTTAGATCTCCTTTCGCTGAGACCACACGTTGTCAGCAAGAGGCTATGCCGATGGGACTTCCTATTGTTGACAAAACATTGCACAGGCAGTGAGACCTCTAGCCGAATTCAAAAGCCTATTGCTAGTTAGCAAGACACCGCAGCTTCGCTGAGACCTCGTATCAAAAAACTTTAGTTTGGCTGAATTGTTTGCTGGGACCCTGAAAGTCGGTGAGACACAAAAGCATTCAACAAGACCTTACCCTGACTACCCTTTTGTCATACCGATATGTTTTCTATACCACCGTTCGGCAAGACATGCCCCGCTCGGTGTGACTTCTTTCTGAATGAATTTGTTTGGCTGAAGTGAAACCTTCATTCCCGAAATCTGCATTGGTTCAGAATTTTTTTTATCTGCGGACTTCCGTCGAGTTCGGATTTCTCTGAAATCCGCCGTCTCTCTGATTTCCCGAAATTGCAATATGGCTTGTTCTTCGTGGAAATCCATCCCTCACGGATTTTCCCGAAAGTTGATTAAATGTAAAGGAATATGGAAGAGCATGATGTGTTAGTGATTTTCAATGCATTTTATGATTTTTTCATGCTATCTTATAATCTCCCATGTGATTTTTTGATTGATCATGATTAGGTTTAATGATTAAGTAGGTGTTTCCTGGTTACTCCGTTGGAATCTAATCGGTCTGGAATTTCCTGAAATTCCTCTTTGGCTAAGATATCGTGGATGGTCTTGAAACTCAAAATTTTTTGTGGTCATTTTATATGAATTTTAATAACACCTTGATTTTTGAGGTACATTCTACCGGTGTTTGTATGGATTAACCTTCCCTTTCCTATAGTTTTATTATGATTTCCATGTTGAGTGTAGGCTAAATCAAGTAAGGCAGCGGCTGGGTCTTCATTATCTGATGTAGAGAAGATAAAGATGGACATTAAGAGCAAGGTCCCTGAGAGTAAAATCACTTCTATCTGGTCAGAAGTCACTGATACAAATGTTGGCCTCTGGGACTGTGAAGAGTTTAAAGAAAGAATGGCAGCTGAGGATCCTCCTTTGGTGACTAGAAGGATGATGGAATCAAGATTGTCCCATGTTGATGGTTTCCCTTGTATGATGCAATGTTATGAGTTGGTCCTAGAGTGTGTGAGGCACTATGACAGTGATACACAGAGGATAATTGGTCCTCAAGGTAGAGTTGTTGCAAATCTCAACCCGATTTCCATTGCCCAGACCTTTGATATGCCAGACAGGTCTCATGTAGTGGGATTCACCATTGAGGTAGCTTAGGAGTTCTATGATGATCAGACTCTAAAGTCACAGTAGCTTATATATTATTGGCTGGAGAAGCCCAAGTCTCACTATTCCAAATTGCCCAAGCATCTGTTCTGAGAAAAAATCAAGAAAGAGTACTATGATGCCATCACGTTTCTTAGCAAGGTGGTTAGATTGAAGAGAGATTGTACATTTGAGAATTGGATGTGCCATGTGATTGTGAGGATGGAACAAGAGAAAATTAACTACCATTGGGCAGGGGTCATTAGCCAAGTAATTCACAAGCAGTTGACCAATGTGTTGCAAACAAGGACCTTCATAATGACTTCCTATTTGGTCTATGCACTTGAAGGATTCCATCCCTACAAAGGATTAGATACAAAAGTAATTTTTGCACAAAATATTATTGTTGTGCAGTTTTTGCACACACGCCCCACTTGGAGTGGGGACCCTCTTTTTTTTGGTGTCTTGACCTTTGGTTCTATTGGCTTTATCATTCTAGGGTCTTGACATGTTGGTCTTGCTGGCTTTGTCCTTGCCTTGAGGTTTGAATTGATTGAGAGTGAGTTTTTGGCCAAGTCCGGGTTTTCACCTAGATCCGGGATTTTCCAGCTCTGGCAGATTTTCCCGGGCCCTAGTTCCTTGTCCGTTTCTAGCAGGATTCTTCGATTCTGGGTTTTTGCCTTACTTCAGGATTTTCTGGTCTGGGCGGATTTTCCCGGATTCTGCCAAAATCCTGGCCTTCCTCATTTCCCCGGTTTCTACATTTTCGCAAAATTTGTGTTTCCGCACATTCTCAGATTTTTTGAAATTCCGCTTGGGGCTCGGGTTTCCAGATTTGTCAGAGATGTCATGTCGCGCATTAATGGTTGAGGTACCTTTGCTCAAGCAGGTATAAGGTTAGATTTAGGGCATTTTTAGTGCTATTGTAACTTCATTTCTCCCTTGTTTTGCTTTGGCGATTTCAATTTTCAATCTGAGTTTTGCGGATTGATTTTCATTTGTTTGCGTGAGGGTTGCTTGATTGCCGGTGTCAGCATTTTCATCGCTTGGGCGTGTTTGCTGCGTGGTCAACTTTCTGAGCTCGAATTCCGTTCGCTTTTATCCATGGTATGTAGTCACTCCCCTTCCGTTTTGCTTATAGGGTGATTGGGGGGTTTTGCATTGGGTCTTATTAGATTTGGGTTGGCTCCTGCTTGATTACGATTTCATATTTATAGAGTCAGGGTTTGACCTGTTTGTATGATGGAACCCTATTCCCATGTCCTATGAGCTTTATTTATCCATAAGATTGCGTATGTATCCTTTTTACGGGATTCTGGGTCGGATTGCTTGCTTGTTTTGGGCGCAAAATGTGTTATTATGCAAAATTAGGGTTTCCCTTGGTGTTCGGCCCAGAATGGAAGGTTTTACCGTGTTTTGAGCGATTTCGTCCCTATATCATGTTGGCTTCCCCGTCCTGTGAGGATTTGAGTGCTTTAGGTAAATCCTTAGCTAATACTTTAAGACCCTAAAGCTTGCGCTAGTTTTAATGGTGGAAATTTGATTATTCAATTAGGGCATCATTGTTTTGATATGGGGGTTCATTCTTCGCATGCTTTTGAGAAGTCTAAATCCTTTGCGTCCTGAGTTTTGGTACTTATCGTCGGTTTTGAGATCATTCGAGCTCAGGTGGAGTTGATCTCGTGATCGTTGGAGTTTTGGTTCGCATTCGTCGTTTTTCGAGTTTCCGAGGTCGTCGCGAAATTTCCTCACTCCCGAATTTTCCCGGTTTGGGCTTATTCCACGGGCTTGGGTTATTTCCAGCGCATTTTGGGTCGTCCGCGAAAATCCGTTCCATCCGGATTTTTTTGGATTTCCTGTCTGATTGTGTCCTTTCAAATGTTTCGATGATAGGATTAATGGAACGGTTGTTTAATGCTTATTTCTTGTTGCCAATGAGTGAATTCAATGATTATCCTTTGATTTTTTTATTTGCACTAATGATTTATTTGACTAATGATGCTTTGGCAGCAGGAATCCGTCTGGGTCAGATTTTTTTGAAATTCTGCCTCGACGGTATTTTCCCGGTTTGTGTGATTTTTTTGGATTATCTGATTTCTCCGGATCTCGATGGATTAGTAGTTAGCAATGGATCTTGATGGATTTACATGATTTGTGCTAACCTTTTGGATTGAAATAAGCTTCATAATTGAATTCTAATGACGATTTCTGGATATGCAGGCTGAATCAAGCAAACCTGCTGCTGGAAAGTCTAAGGGTGGTGCAGGGGCATCATCCATTTCTGAGACAAAGCGATTGAGACTGGATATGAAGAACCAGCTCCCAGAAAGTAAAATATCTTCCGTGTGGGTTGATGTATCTGACACTAACATTGGTGCATGGCGGTATGAGGAATTCAAACAGAGAACGGCTGAGAAGGATCTGTCAGCTTTGAGACGAGGAATGATGGACTCTGGATTGGTGCATGTGGCAGGTTTCCCTCTAGCGGTTTAGTGTTATGAGCTGATCTTAGAATGTGCTAGACAGTATGACTTTGACACACAGATGGTGGTCAGCACTGAGGGACGAGTCTTGGAAAACTTCAGTCCGGCTTCCATTGCACGAACCTTCAGCATGCCTTATCTTGCTTCGGTCAGTGCTTTGAACATTGACACTACCAAGACCTATTACGAGAATGAGCCAGCCAAAGCTCAGCAGATCATCAATTCATGGCTGGAGAAGCCAAAATCTCACCACTCCAAGTTGCCCAAATAGCTGCACAGGGTGAAATTCAGGTCGGATGTGTATGATGCCATCACACTATTGAGCAGGGTGGCTGGACTGAGAACTGCAGGGGTATTGGAGAATTGGATGGTCCATGTGATCACCAAGATGAGCCAGGGGAAGAACTATCACTGGGCAGGGCTCATAAGCGCTGAGATTGACAAACAACTGAGAAATGTTTTGGAGGCGAAGAAATTCACTATGTCTTCTTACATTATGTATGTGCTGGCCATTTCCTATCCCTACAAAGGTTTGACTCCGAGGGGAACCATTGGGTAGGACATAATCTATGAGGTTTATCCGGAGCTACATTTGGGGCATAAGGATTACAGGAGGACCAATGATGCATTCACAATGCATATTACCTGGACGCTTCAGAATGCAGAGCACATTAGATTATCCGATGGAGCAAAAGGACTAATCAAGAACTACGGAGCGTGGTTTATCCAGTTCCCTACATTTACTTACCTCTAGATTGATGGATGCCCGGTTGCCCCTTACAGGTTGTCTCGGTATCCCACTGACCATATTGTGCTGCTGGAAGTTGTACGACAAATCTGTGAGTTTGATGCAGTGGTGAAGAAGGAAAAGCATAAGACTGGTTTTGGAGGAGACTTCCCTCTTGGGATTGGCGTGGGAGAGATTTGCCCGTCCATCCAATCGGCTCACACCGCAGGTGAGGAGCTGGAAGCCTATGGATTCTCTTTCCATTCTAAGAGAATGAACTTTGATGTAACTGGAGAGGCTCAGAAGAAGGCTACCTGGGAATATAGACACAAGGAGGACTTAGAAGACTACTGGGTCAATATCAAGGATGACCTCGATGCAAGGAAGAAAAGATATTCCAAGTTGCCTGTGGAGGCAATTAGACAATATAATGTTAAGCTGATTCCGGATCAGCTTGATGATGACGGGAAATTGGTTTAGGACCATGTTTATGAGGCTATAAAGGACAGGTCAGTCGGTGATATTGATTGGAATGAGGCCGAGGTGATAGAGTTAGAAGATCTGATGGCTTATGTGTTGAGGTTTACCCTTTCTTGGGTGAAGCACAAAATCTAGGAATTGGAGAATGCCAATGTGCCCTGCACCTTTGAACTGATGGGGAATCTTAACCCCATGTCAACTTCTGAAGAATCCGGGGAGGAAGACCCCAAAGGGAAATCAGCAAAAGTGTCACCCTTCAAGATTAGGGTCAGAGGTCCTAAGGGAGCTGAACCTGTAACGAAGAGGAAACCAATAGGCAAGCACAGGTGGAAGACCCTGACAATTAGCAAGTCCTCGGATGAGGAAGAAATAGAGAAGGCTGAAGAGGAGGATGCTCCTCCACCACCCAAGAAGACAAGAACTACGAGGACAACCAAGAAGAAAGACCAGACTGCTTCAGAGGATGAACCTCCAATTGTAGATGTAGAGAGCTCCGGAGGGGAGAAAACCAAAGTATATACCAGAAAATCAAGAACTCCTTCTCCCAAGGATGCTGCACAACTGAAAGATTCCTCCCCAATGCTACTAGTTGAAGAGCAGGATAAGCCTGTTTCTCCTCCGCCAAGTGCACCAGAACCGGAGAATCCAGATGAGCAGGGAATTAGTGGGGAGGCCGAGTAGTTCAAGGAGGGGACACTGTACAGTGAAGTGGCCGAGCTTGAGGTAGAAACTAAGGAAAGACACACTTCTCCGCTGGTGCAATACGAGGATTCTCCAGAGAGTGATAAAGGCCGCAGATCACCAGAGCTGGAGGAAAGCATCCCTGCTAGGACTCCATCACCGGTGCTTCCAGAATTAGGACTTGAGGGGGTCGACCAAGCCAAGCAGAGTCCGGAGAAAGAAGATGACAAAGTAACAACTGAGGAGGTTGAGGTAACAGCTGCAGAAGGGGAAAAAGTGACAGAAGGACCGGAAGAAACCAGGACAGAGGAAATCCGAACTACCCCTGTAGCCCCGGACTAGTTAGAGAAGGAGCTGACCAGGAAGAAACAGGTGATTGTTGAGGACACTCCGTTAGATTGGGATGAAATGCTGTCCCAGATCAGCAAAGGAAGGAAGAAGAGGGTCGCCAAGGTGATTTCCTAGGTGGAAAGAGATGAAGCTCACAACAGGGTAGTTCACATCGCCACCCCTGCAGCGGATAAGATAAGAGATGATGTTACAGTCCAGGACTACAATGTCCAAACTATTAATCTCGGCCCGACCTCCCTAGAGCAAGACATTGAGGAGTTTGAAGGGTCGAGTGCCATAATTGTTGACAGGCTGAAGAAGGAGACCCAATCCAAACGGGAGCTGAAGAAAGAAAATGAGAGATTGAGGAAATGTTTAGAAGAGGTAATGAAGCCTCTACAGTCTCTCCATCCATCCTCTTCTACTACTCTGGGTTTTCTGCCTAAGGAGACATTCTCCAGAATTGAAAAGATGAAGGCCTCCGCTCAAGCTTCCACTGATTGGCTGATGGATGTCCAGACGAAAGGAGATAATGCTATTAAGGTGATCTTGTATGTGGGCAAGGATGCAGTCCGGGTAAAAGAACTGTTGGAGCACATCTTGTCTCAGGATAAGGGTGACATAGATCTCCTGTTGCAGAAATCAAGGACTATCCTGGGACATGGTAAGGATCAATTGGCTAAGGATGGAATCCTTCCTTCCTCTAGGCTGGATGAACTGTGGGAGTGGTTTGAAGCATTGCAGATCAGGCAGAAGGCTTTGAAGAAAATGTTGAAGAGAAAGAAGCAAATTGATGGTGAGCTTACTTCAGTTTATGATGAATGCATTGCCTTCTTTGAGGTAATGACAGGCAGAAGGAAAATAGCCCCCAAATATTTGAGCCTCGAGCAATTGAAGGAGTGGTGGCATGAGGTTTATGCCCCAGATTCTGATGAAGCTATCACTGGCCACCTACTTGATGATGCAGCTACATACTTGGCAGTGATAGATACATGGCCAACAGGGAGGACTGGAACGGAATTGTTGAGCGGGCCAAGGAAGGGATAGATTCTATTAAATTCCGACTCAGGGTCTTACCATCGCCACCTATTGCTGAGTTGGATAGAATATTCTCGAGTGTCCAAAGGACGTCAGTGCAGGAGAAGGGCAAAGGGAGTGGCAGTTAATGCTCAAGTTCAAGATTTGTGCTTCCCTATTATCATAGGGCATGCATTGGACCAGACTTCCTTGGGGACTATGCCTTGGCCGACTTGGATGATGGCATTAAATGTGTGCCTTAGTTTGTTTTCCTGGGCTGACCTGTTTTGGCAGTTTTTTTATATTTTGTAAAATGTTTGGCTGGGCCGACATGTTTCGAGGGGAATTTGATATAAATAGGCATTCTTGCCTCATTGTAAGGGTTAGACATTGGTTATAGACATAGAAAGACAGTAATAGAGATTAGCAAGAGCTATAGTTAGAGTATTTGAAGTTCCTTGAAGCAAACATTATATCAGAACAGTTGAATTGTTGCAGCATTTGGTGATTAATACAATTGAAGACATTGTGGTTTTCCTGGTGAAATCCTTTGTGTTATTTCATCTTGCATGGTTCCTTTGTTCTATCTTTTAAATTGCTTGAATATTTAGGGTTTAGTATTCAGAAGTAAATTAGTTTTGGTTGGATAAATGATGTTTGTGATTTCATATTTGGAATGTTTGTAGCTATCTCTGGTCTATACTCCCAGTAACTATCTGATTGTAGTAGGCTGGTAAAGTCAACCTGGACCGTATATTCAGTGTGCTTAAGTTCGATTGTAGATGCAAGCCTATGATTTGAAAATCTGTATTCCTCAGAAGATGGCACCGTTCTTGTAAGATTGCTTTGTGGGTCAAATAAGAATTGGCTATTTGAAATAGGTCCATTCCACATATATGTCATTTACATTGCTTGTCCTTGCAGTAGTTTAAATTTTATTACTTCCTTGCATCCCTATCTTTTGTTGTTTCTTTATTATTCAGTTAGATTTAGGATTCAAGATCACCATATTGTCATATCTGATAAATTGAAAGGATACAATTTGCTTGTAGTAAGGTACGATTGTGATTACCAGCATTTCACATTTTATCTGAGTTGTTTTATGCATTGTTATGACCTAACACCCGAGAGACCTTGGGGTGATTTTCAGTAATTTATTGTTGAAGATTACCTTTCAAGAGAGATAGAATATTGTATTCTGTCTGAGTTGTTGCTATGCAGAAAACACCATCAACAATTATCTATGAGGTTTACCCTCAATTTTATTTAGGGAGCTCAGACTATAGGAGGGCAAATGATGCATTTACCATGCATATCACCAGAATGCTTCAGGAGGCAAAGCATGTCAAGATTTTAGACCTGGCTAAGGAACTCATCTAGAAATGTGGGGCATGGTTCATTCAGTTCCCAACCTTCTCCTACATTTGGGTTGATGACTGCCAGAGAGCCCCATACCGACTTCCAAGGTATCCCACTGATCACAATATCTTGTTAGAAGTAAGTAGGAAGATTTGTGACTTTGATGCTATCATCAAAGACAAACACAAGATAGGATTCAGTGGAGATTTTCCCCTAAGGATTGGAACTAGAGAGGTATGTCCTTCCATTGGTTCCACCTAGGCTTCAGAGGAAGAATTGAGTGAACTGGGTCTATTTTTTCATTCTAGGAGATCAAGGTTTGATATTACAAGAGAAGCTCAAAAGAGGGCCAGTAAAGAGTATTTCCATAAAGTGAATTTGGAGGACTACTAGGCCAACTGTAGTGATGAATATGAGGTCAGAAAGAAGAAATTCTACTAGCTTCCAGTTGAGTCAGTTCGGTTATACAATGTGAAGGCAGTTCCTGATCAGCTCGAAGATGATGGAAAATTGATCCAAGATAATGCCTATGAGGCCATAAAGGACAAGCTAGTTGGTGATGTGGACTGGTTGGAGGAGAAAAAGATAGAATTGAAACAACTGATGGATCCAGTTCTCAAATTCACTAGGATGTGGCTAAAGCATAAGCTATGGGAGCTGGAGAATAATGGTGTGCAGTGCACCTATGCTCTAATGGGAGATTTGGATCCCCACTCCACCTTTGAGGAATCTACCGAATAGGATCTTAAGGGAAAGGGTAAGATGGATTCTCTGTTCAAAATAAAGATAAAAGGTTTCCAAGAAATAGAGGCCCAAGAAGCAGAAAAATAGAGAAAACCAAAGGCTAAGAAGAGGACAAGGACTAAGAAATCTGAGCAAAAGGGGATCGAAGGACAGAATCCTAAGGTTGATAATCCTATTCCAAAGAGGAGAAGAATCATAAAATTTTCAAAGAATGCAAGCTCCAAGGTTGGGGAGGAAGTTGCCCCACCTGTGATAAAAGTTGAAATTTTAGAGAAGGCCAAGGTGTATACAAGGAGGTCTAGGACTCCTTCTCCCAGGGACAGTGTGCCTGAAGCAGATCTCCCTCCATTAGTTTCTCATGAGGAACAACATGATGATGTGCCTTCCACTCATGGAGCTCAAGGAAAACCTGGTGAGTCAGAGGATGTTGAGAATCATCCCGATACTGAAGGGGAGGAGTTTCATGAAGGTGACCTCTACAGTGCGGAGGCAGAAATTGAAAAGATAATACAGTCCCCTATGGTTGTACATGTAGATTCTCTTGTTAGAACTAAAGAAGTTAAATCTCCTCCAAGGGAGGTTGAGGTAGTGAAAGATCCATCACCTAAACGAGAGGAGGAGCATGTTGAAGAGGAAGAAAGTAAAACAGATGAAACTCTTGATGAACAAAATTTGAGTAAGGAGGCACCTAAAGATCAGTAGGAGGAGAAATAGGCTGAGGTGCAATTGGAGCCCACTGTTCTGGAGTGGCTGGACAAGGAGATAAAGAGAAAGAAATTTATTGTGGAAGATAGTCCACCAAATTGGGATGCACTACTAGCCAAAGTTGGAAAAGATAAAGGTAAGAAGAAGGCTATGGTAATTTCGAGTATTGAAAGGGATGAAGCTCATGATAGAGTTGTCCACATTGCTGCCCCTGCTCCAGATAAAAATAGAGATGATGTGGTTGGGAAGGATTACAATATTCAGACCTTCAATCTAGGACATACATCAGTCGAGCAGGACATTGAGGATTATGAGGGTTCTAGTGTAGTTATTGTGGGTAGATTGAGGAAGGTGATGAAAACCAAGTAGGAGCTGAAGAAAGAAAATGAAAATCTCAGGAAATACTTGGAAGACTTAATGAAACCACTACAATCCATTAACCCTTCTTCCTCTGCTACAAATCCTCTACCTCAAGAGACCATAACCAAGCTAGAAAAGATGAAAGCTTCCACCCTTGCCACTATGAATTGGTTGCAAGGAGTGCAAATAAAGGGTGATGAAGCTATTAAGGAAATCCTATCAACAAGAAAGGATGCTATCATGGCAACTGAGTGGTTGAAGGCTGTGTTGGCACATGATAAAGAAGATACGGATCTCCTTTGTAGAAAACCAAAACTATAATGGAGTACACCTAGGACAAGTTGGTTAGTGATGGGATCCTTCCTTCTTCTGGAGCTACCGAGCCATGGGAGTGGTATGAGGCATTGTAGATTAGGTAGAAAGTATTAAAGAAGATTTATAAACAAAGAAGGTAGATTGATGATACCCTAACTAGTGTTTATAATGGCTCCATCACTTTTTTTGAAATTATGACAGGAAGAAGGAAGATCGCGCCCAAAGATTTTAATCTAGAACAATTGAGGAAGTGGTGGCATGATATTTATGCACCACTTGATGATGGGTCTTTTTCTGAGCACCAGTTGGATGATGGGGCCACCTACCTTGCAGTTATTGAAAAATACCTAACGTATAAGGTAGATTGGGATAAGTTGGTCAAACAGTCAAGAGAAGAGATTGTGTTCATTGAGAATTGACTTAGGGTTCTACCCCTGCCACTAGTAGCCCACTTGGATGGGGCACTCTTGAAAGTACATGAAGATCCAGATCAGAATAGGGATAATAGGGAAGGGAGCTAATGATACGCTGCACCACGATTTGTGCTTCCCTATTATCTTCCTGCGCATTGGTTTGAACTGCATTGAGGATCCCAGGCCGACTTGGATGGAATGTGCAGTTAATGCCTATTAGACTGACCATGGGTTTCTCTTGACCGATTTTTTGTGCTATTAATGTCATGAGGCTCTTGCTTGGCCAATGGGTTTTTCTGGGGGAATTCTATATATTTGGCATTTCACCTCATTTGTAAGGGGCTAGCTAGTTAGAATTTGTAATTAGAAGATAGAAGTAGAATAAAGTAGAATAGTTAGATGTGAGTAGAGTAAGTTAGCAAGTAGGTATTCTCAAGAAAATATTGTAACAGAAAGCTAGAATTGTTGCTACAATGGACAATTTGAATACAAGAAATGACATTGTGATTTGGTACCATACTTGTTTTCTCTTGTCTTGCATGGTTCTTGTTATTTCATCTTTAAAATTTCTTTGAGGAAGTTAATATTTATATTAGATTTGATTTAATAATGTTTGTGATTCAATACTTGAATGTTGCAGGAATGCTTCGATCCATACTTTTCCCAACCAATTGATTGTTAGTTGCTTTGCAAAGTTAGCCTAAACTCCATATTTAGTGTGCTTAGTTCGATTGTGAGGATTTGTTCATTTCGATTGCAATAGGGTTGTTGAATGAATGTTCATGATTTGAAAATCTTAACACCTCAGAAGATTGTACTATTTTCTATAAGATTACATATTTATATGGGTCAAATAGAGATCATTTTTGAAGGATTGGTCCATTTCAGTGTTTGTCATTTGCATTGTCAATCTTAGGAGTAGTATTAGATTTAGAAATCTCTTTGGAACTCTTATGTTTTTTCCATTTCTTTGTTTATTGGGTTAAATCTACGATTAATGAGCCTATAGGATCTTTCAACAATAGGTTTCATCATGCTTATACTAGACTACAGACCCCTTATGCTGTTGATGAACCCACTGCTCTAGAAATTTATTATGAGGGACTTGATAGTTTGATAGCTACTTTTATGAAATGGAGTACTAATCCTCCTGCTAGTTTACTTGATGCATATGTAGAAGCTGTGAAAGTTAGAATGAATCTAAGGCAACATTTGTCCTTTTCCCTCATTAGGACTCGTTGCTCACCCTAGACAAGTTCCAGCTCTCAACCAAGCTCTGGCAAACCATACTCCAATCATGAATCCAGTACATCAGTTACCTATGATCTCTCACCCAGGACCTCCTATAGGACAAGTTTCATCCTTAATTAGTTACCCTCAGCAAAATGTGAATCAACCTCTACATATCCAGCCTCAGGCTAGTTATCCCTCATACCTGCAAAATTCTGAAGTCTTGAACTAGTTAGTAAATGCCAACGCTATAGTAGGACATTCCCAGAATAATGTGAATCAGCCTCCATATAGTAATCCTAACAAGGAGAGACTAGATGAGTTGTCTGAACAAATAAAAATCTAAATATGGAAGTGACTTACTTGAGGAACCAAAATAGTCAGTTGCAAGCTGCTCAGAGAAATATGTAGTCCAACCAGAACAGAGAGAATCCACAAGGACAACACTTTGATAGAGGGCAACATCAGGACTGAGGATACAATAATGATAGAGGATACAACAACGATAGAGGATATAACTAGGATAGAGGTTACAACAATGATTGGGGATTTAATAATGATAGAGGATACAACAATGACAGAGGATATAACTAGGATAGAGGTTATAACAATGATCGGGGATTTAATAATGATAGAGGATACAATAATGACAGAAGACAGAACAATGATAAGGGGCAACCCTCGGGTCAAAACTTTGACAGAGGTGGTAGACAAGGGTTCAAGAGAAGGAAACAATCAGGATAGAACAAAACTTGGAACACAGGGCCCAATAATGGAGGAGTCCCCAACCCATTGGATCAACCAAGTAGTCAACTCGTCAATCAGTCTGCTAGTCAACTAGTTAATCAAGAGAAGCCTCCTAGCGGTGTATATCTAGTTGAGGCTACTTTATCAGGGTGGTGTAGGCTCCACAAGACTAGTCAACATTCCAAGTTAGACTATCAAGAATTCCAAATAGCAGCCTCAATCTTTTAGTATGAAGTGGAGAACCATACAAGCTATCAGGAAATAGTACCTTCTATTCCTTATGATTCACCAGTGTTGGTATTAAACCATGCTCCTTTTCCATAAAGGACAATGTACCTGAAGAAGAATTTTACTAGTTGGAGGAAGAGGTAGACCAGGTATGCAATGGGGATGAAATGACAGTTATTTGATGAGAATCAAATGAATTACAATGGTCCCAGAGATTAAGAAGAAGCGCAGACCTTCCAGAGACCTGTCAAGAAGTATGACTTAAGGGAATTACCACACAGGCTGGAGGTCCCTTTACTACGTCCATCCCACCGAATAATTTCAACACACCTCTAGACCCTAATGCTAGCAATAATCCATCACTGCCTCAGGTGTCCAAGCAATACTTATCTCAAGATCCAAGACATGCTGATGTACCAAAAGGGAGAAATACTGATGCAAATAAGGAAAAGATGGTGGAATACCCAAGGGAGACTCCTGCTGATTTAAATGAAGAACAATTGGCCATGTATGTTACTAAAGAACTTTGAAAATTGAAGGTAAATTTATCTACATTCAAGTTATTAAGGGTTCCATCCATTAGGAATGTAGTCTTAGGATCTTATAATGTAAATTCCACGCCACAAGATAAATTAGTTAGCTAGAGTGCCAATAGAGTATTTGGTTCCCAGTCAGTAGGAAGGAAAAATCAGATTCATGATCAAGTCCATAGGCCCCCTAGAGATACTAGGAAAGAGAAGGACAAATCTCAAGTTGTCCAAGTAGATACTCCTTTAGCTCTATTTCAAGGGAAAATAGACACACCTCCATTCCTGATTTCTATCCGCATATTTGGCAAGAATCTGCATAATTGTCTGCTAGATTCTGGTGCTTCAACCAATGTTATGCCTTTCTATGTATGCCAAGCTATGGGAATTACTCCTTATGAATCATAGAAGAAAGTCACACAATTGGATAGGACTGAAGTGAATGTTGTAGGGGAGTTAAATATGATTCATATGCAAATTGCATCTCATCCTAGGATTCAACAGGTTGTTAATATATAAGTGGTTGACATCCTTGATGCTTATGATCTAATCCTGGGAAGGGATTTTACTAGGGCTTTGAATTGATATGTCTCGACCGATCAATCTCATATGTGGCTTCCCTGGAAGGGAGTTCCAAACCAAATTAGGATTGAAAGAGAGCCCATAATGAAGTACATGATTACGGAATCTTAGAAAACCTCTGCTGAAATTTTGATATTAGAAGTAAGCATGGGTAACTATATGCTTGCCGATCCTCTTGAGGAGCTAGATATGGAGGAGGTTCTTATGTTCCACACAACACCTGTTGACCTTATAGTTGAATCCAGTGGTACTGAAGTCCTGATCGAACCAATTGAAGATGATAGTGGTCTAGGAGACAACTAGCTTGGTTTGCTGGATAATTTTCAAGAGTTCATTCAAAAGTGCATTGAAGATCAAGTTCAACTAGGAAAGGGAATGAACTTTGGAGAGCTAATTTTTCCCAATTGGTGTAGGGTACATAATGCCTCTTATTCAGAATTGGACTGTTGCTTATGCCAAGCTATAGTGGAACAAATATAGAAATGTATCAACCCCACTCCTGCAGTCAAAAGCAGTGTCCTGAATGTTCAAGAAGATCCCAAGAGGAAAAGAGTGATGCCTTCTGAAGAGCCATCTGACAGTAATAGTGCAAGTGAAAAAGCATGGAACTTTGTAGCTACTGGTTGTTGGACTTTAATGTTTGATGGATCCAAATCAAAGCATGGAGTTGGGGCAGGTTTCAAGCTAATTAGTCCAAGAGGTAAGACATTTTTTGCTGCTCATAGACTTCAATTTCACTGTATGAATAATGTCGCTGAATATGAAGACCTAGTGCATGGACTGTTAATGGCATTGAAGAAAAAGGTTAAGAGCTTGTAAACTTTTGGAGATTCTGAGTTAATAGTCAAGCAGGTCAGGAGACAATACTCTTGTCATGACAGGAGAATGACTAATTATAGACACCAAGTGTGGGACCTCATTGAAGGATTTGATGCCTTCAACATTCAGTTGATTCCACGAAATAAGAACTAAACAGCTGATTCACTTGCTCAGGTAGCAAGTACCTTGCAACCTCTATCTCTTTTGGGACTAAAGACGTTTACTATGGAGCTAATCACAGTACCATCAGTACCCAATAATATCACCAACTTTCAGGTATTTGAAGATGATAAGTATATCTTAAATTTCATTACTAGTACTGATGTCTTCGCTTCTCAAATCATAGACGAAATATAACTTCAAGAAGCTAAGATGGACTTAGAAGGGGTGATTAATCTAAAGACCAACACAATTCCCAGGGGAATGGTGCAACTAGAGAGGATCTTTGATCTAGACAAGATCAGAGATTATGAACGGGATACCAGAAAAGAGTCCATTAGTGGATAGTGTGACAAATATAACATGGGAACTCAGGAGGATGTCAAAAATGTTCTCATTGGAAAAGTATGCACTCCAGAAGAAAGACAAGGAATTATTGATGCATTGTATAAATATACAGACATGATAGCCTAGAGTTATGAAGATTTAAAGACTTATGATACATCGATCATAACCCATACTATTCCTCTCAATCCAAGAGTAAAGTCTTTCAGACAAAGGAAAAGGCCCATAAATGCTTTGTTGGAACCCATAATACAGAAAGAAGTGCATAAACTATTGGTTGCAAGGGTAATATTCCCAGTCAGACACTCTACTTGGGTTGCAAACCTGGTTCTAGTGCGGAAGAAAAATGGTGAAATTAGACCGTGTGTTGATTTTAGGAACCTAAACAAAGCATCAGAAAAGGATAATTATCTAGTACCCTCACTGGATGAAGTGATCCATATTGTCAATGGATCTCAGATGATGTCCTTTTTAGATGGTTATTCAGGGTATAACCAAGTTATGGTGCAGTATGAAGATAGGCACAAGACTGCTTTCACCACCAAGTGGGGCACTTTTTCCAACAGAAGGATGCCTTTTGGCTTAATTAATGTTGGAGCCACGTTCCAAAGAGCAATGGATATTGCCTTTAAAGACATAATTGAGAAGTGCATAATCATTTATATGGATGATCTAACTATCTTTTCCAAGAAGAGAGGTGATCATATCTCAGATTTATGCAAAGTTTTTCAGAAATGTAGAGTTTGGGATATCCCTCCATCCAAAGAAATGCATCTTTGGAGTAGCAAAAGGTAAGTTGTTGGGACATGTTCTCTCTAAAAAAGGAATTTCCATTGATCTAGAACACATAGAAGCCCTTCTTAAGATTCCACCACCTGCTAGTAAAAAAGAAATGAAATCATTCTTTGGCAGGATCATCTTTGTGAGGAAGCTTATCACTGGATTCGCTGAAATAGTTAAGCCACTGAATGCAATGTTAAAGTAGAAGGCCAAAGTCGAATGGAATACAAAAGCAAGAGAAGCATTTTCAAAGATAAAGAGGGCTATTGTTGAAGCTCCTATTTTGGTAAGCCCAAACTATGCTAAACCATTCTATATATATTTGTTTACCTCTGGTCATTCCTCTGCTACTATGTTAACTCAAAAATTGGATCAAGGAAATGAGCATCCCATAGCATTCATGAGTGCACCATTGAAGGATGCAGAGCTAAAATACCCAAGTGTGGAAAAATAGGCCTATGCCTTAGTCAGGGCTGTAAAGAAATTCAGGCATTATGTCCTTAGAAACAAAATCTTCGCAATAGTTCACGATCCTGCAGTTAAGTTGTTACTGATGTAGAGTGAGCTGGGGGAGCACAGAGCCAAGTGGGTGACAATGTTACAAGAATATGATATGGAAATTCAACCCATGAAGTTGGTAATAGAGCAAGGACTCACACAGACAATGACAAAGATAGGCCCTGACCTTACAACTCAGAGTTATAATTTAGAGGATGTCTCTCCTCAGGAGTGGTATGATGATATTGTTCATTACCTCTTGACCTAAAGATGCCCTGATCATCTCAATTCAGTACAAAGAAGGGAATTGTGCTTAAAGAGTGATAGTTTCATGTTGAAGGGAGTTGTCCTGTATAAGAAAAATCATGAGGGTGTTTATTTGAGGTGCCTAGGAGAGGCAGAATCTACAAGAGTGATGGTGGAATTTCATGACAGATATGGTACAGGCCATGGATCAACACCTTCTACAGTGAACTAGATTCTGGGAGCTGGTTACTATTGGCCTACATTGTTCAAAGATACACACAACCATGTCAAAACTTGTCATGTGTGTCAAACTGCCGCCACTAGAGAGAAGTATGTTGCACTCCCACTCTAGCCAGTATTTGAGGTAAAACCTTTTGCACAATGGGGAATGGACTTCATCAGCCCCATTAATCCACCCTCCTCTACTGGACACAGGTATATCCTTACCGTTACTAATTATTTTACATGATGGACTGAAGCTCTTGCATGCAAACAGTGTACTTTTGAGGTAGTAATTAACTTCCTTGAATCTGGTATTCTTAATCATTTTGGATGTCCTATGTCTTTACTATGTGATAATGGTCTTGCATTTTCATCTTTGAAGTTTTCTAACTAGGATTTTGACCATGGGATTATAATCAAATTTGCATCCAACTATTACCCTCAGGGTAATGGGTTAGCTGAGTCATCCAAAAAAAATCTCCTGACTGTTATTCGCAAACTGTTAGAAAGAAATCCGAAGAATTGGCATACTCAACTTAGATTTTCTCTTTGGGTAGATCGTACCAGACATAAAACTTCCATAGGGATATCACCCTATCACCTGGTCTATGGATTAGAGCCTATGTTTCCCATTTAATTGAAAATTCCCACCCTTCAATTCATTAATAACTATTATGAGGAGGAAGATAAACGTGAGGCTAGACTCACAGAATTGTTACACCTTGAGGAAAAGAGAGACAAAGCCCTGGAAAACTTTGCTAAACATCAAGGGATTGTCAAGAGATGGTTTGATAAGAGAGCCAAGGTTAAAGCTTTTAGGATTTCTGACTTGGTTCTTTACTGGGATAAAGCCCATGACCGTAAGGGAGAGCATGGAAAATTTGATAAACTTTTGCTTGGCCTTTACCAGATCTCAGAAATTTTGGGAGATAATGCTTTTTGTTTGAAAACTCTCACTAGAGAGGATATCCCACTGCCTGTCAATGGGTAGTATTTGAAGCATTATTTCTAGTCTTGAGTTGTTTTCAACTCTTGTCTTGTATATAGTTAGATTAGGTTTCCCTTTCTACTTTGCTTTTGGCTTGGTTTGTGGGTTTTTTTTTGTTTTGTTTTGTTTTTTGCTCTGCTCTTGCTTTGGGGGTTTCTCTATTTTCGCTTGGATGTGTCGTAGCTGCATGGAAAATCTATCTTCTCTGGAATTGTTCGAAGTATTTCATTGGTGAACTTTAGTCTTGCATCTTGAAAGGATGGTTGAAATATTTACTATTGCCAACAACCTTAATGTTAGATTTATAGAAGATTGATCACCGACTTTGATTTGAATTTGAAGTACTCTGAAATCTTATATCTCTGATATATCTTAAGAATCTTGATGTTCCTATAAGTGATCCTTGTGAAGTTTTGTCAAGTGAAAAATCCTATTTTTGCTTCAGCGCCACTATGGTTCTCAGCTCTGAGTGCGAACTTCATTGTTCACAAGTTGAAATGAAAGAGACATATAAAGAATATCAAAAGAAAGAAAATGAAATATTGAAAATCAAAAGAATAAATTCAACTTATCAGGGGAACCTGAATATCTCTACCAGGGCAATGGATGCCTGGCTAGTAGTAGAGCTATGTTTAGGAGAGTCACAACGATAACCTCATCGGGGCTACGGATGCCTGACTGGCAGCGAGGCCCTATCAAGGTTGCTTTTGAAGTTAGAATCTTTACGTAGCTTGACTTGACTAAACTTGTTTCTTGTAGTAACTTAAAGAGGGAAATGAACTCATGTGCACACACTTGGATTTTCAGTTTATGGAAAATTTGGTCTATCCTTTGGTTCTGATTCTTTGAATCTTTGCATTCTGACTTGTTTGTTTGATGGTAAGATTGAAACCATAGATTTTTGGTTGTTGATTCTTGTTTGTCATCAAATGCTCTGGAGCATTTTCCTAGCAGAAGTCACCATTTGTTGTGCAGTTTTCGCACACATGCCCTGCTGAAAGCAGGGACCCTCTTTTGCTTCAGTTTTTGGTTTTTGGCCCTTTCTTTTGAGGTTTTGTCTTATTTAGGAATGTGCTCAAAAGGTTTATTTTGATTGCCTAAGTGTCTCCCCTTGGTTAGTTATTGAAAATCTTAAGTTCTGGAAAAATTTTGGGCTTTTGACCTGATTCAGGATTTTCTGCCTTGGTCGGATTTTCCCGGATCCCGCTTGGATTCCAGCCATGCACCATGGTTCAAGGATTTTCGGTATTCATGGATTTTTGTGTGGGCTATATTTTCTCAGATTCTACCCTGTCATTAGCTTCCTAGGTTTTTTTATTGTCCTATCGATTGCATTAATGGCTTCGTGTGTGCTCTGAAGGGTGTATTTAACTTGATTTCTGAGATCTTTTATGTCATCATGCTTACTATTTGCAATTGTTTGAGTTGAGAACTGCATCCTTAGAGTTTTTTCTTTGAGCTTTTGGTTGGATTTGGGCATTTGGGTTTGAACTGATCGATTAGTGGTGATTTCTTGTGCATTCTCACCTCTATTCTTTGTGGATGCCATTGGGCTTCGTGTTTGCTATTTCTGAGATCGATCCCTACATCACAATGGTATGTTTTATTTTCCCTACCTTTGATTGAGAATTATGAATGGCACGTTGATATTATGAGCCTGTGGGATTCAAATTCCTACATATTTGATCATGTCATGCTAGGGTTATTCAGTATTGCGTTATTTGTCATCTCTTGAGGAAGTTTTTAACTCACTTGTCTATTTGCATTTTTAATGAATCTTGCCTAAGAGTAATTGGTAAACCCTAATAGTGACTTAATAGTTGAAATAGCTGAGGTCCATCCTTAATTAGTTTTCAAACTGAGGGAAATGTCATTCCATTTTATTTCATCTTAAAACGGGCCTGAAACGTAAAGAAAATCTATGAAAGGTCCATCCTTGACTGGTCCTAAGTTAAACATGTTGAAGTTCTGCATTGGTTCGGTGTCTGAGTGAAGTCGTGACTCTTCGTCCCTTCCAAATTTTCTTTGCCATGACCCTTCAAAGTCAGGGAGATGTCATATCGATCGCCCTGTAGTTCACTGATAATGTCTTTTATGTAAGTCAGCGAGACAAGGAGGATTCACCAAGACCTCACCCCATAGGAAAATCTATCATCGACATACATTTTCATATGCCTTCAGCAAGACAAGCCTTAGTTGGCAAGAGGTCATAGCAGAATCCATTGGTTATACCGATATTCATTTGCTTCATTGAGACATTCGTGCTTCACTGAGACCTTTTGGCGAGATCATAACTCTTGCCGAAACCTACGCTTTCAGTATGACTACCGATGGTTGGCAAGACTTCCTGGCAAGGCCTTTCTTTCTTGGCGAGCCCAGATCTCCTTTCATCGAGACCACACATTGTTGGTAAGAGGTTATGCTGATGGGACTTCTTGTTCTTGGCAAAACATCGCACAGGCAGTGAGACCTCTGGCCAAATTCAAAAGCCTATTACTAGTCGGAAAGACACCACAGCTTTGTTGAGACCTCATTTCGAAAAATGTTACTCTAGCCGAACTGTTTGTTGGGACCCTGAAAGTCAGTGAGACATGAAAGCATTCATCAAGACCTTACCCTGACTCCCCTTTGGTCATACTGATATGTTTGCTATACCTCTATTCGGCAAGACATGCCCCGCTCGGTGTGACTTCTTTCCGAATGAATTTGTTTGGCCGAAGTGAAACCTTCGTTCCCGGAATCTACGTTGGTCAAAATTTTTTCTTATCCATAGACTTCTGTCGAATTTCCTCTAATTTCCTGAAATTGCAATCTGGCTCATTCTTCGCGGAAATCCGTCCCTCATAGATTTTCCCAAAAGTTGATGAAATGTAAAGGAATATGGAATAGCATGATGTGTTAGTGATTTTCAATGCATTTTATTATTTTTTCATGCTATCTTATAATCTCCCATGTGATTTGTTGATTGATCATGATTAGGTTTAATGATTAAGTAGGTGTTTCTTGGTTACTCCATTGGAATCCAATCGGTCTAGAATTTCCTAAAATTCCTCTCTGGCTCAGATTCTGCAGATGGTCTTGAAACCCAAAATTTTGTGTGGTCATTTTATATGAATTTTAATAGCACCTTGATTGTATGAGGTACATTCTAATGGTGTTTTGATGGATTAACCTTCCCTTTCCTATAGTTTTATTATGATTTCCATGTCGAGTGCAGGCTGAATCAAGTAAGGCAGCTGCTAGGTCTTCATTATCTGATGTAGAGAAGATAAAGCTAGACATTAAGAGCAAGGTCATTAAGAGTAAAATCACTTCTATCTGGTCAGAAGTCACTGATACAAATGTTGGCCTCTGGGACTATGAAAATTTTAAAGAAAGAATGGCAGCTAAGGATCCTCTTTTGGTGACTAGAAGGATGATGGAATCAGGCTTGTCCCATGTTGTTAGTTTCCCTTCTACGGTGCAATGTTATGAGTTGGTACTGGAGTGTGCGAGACACTATGACAGTGATACACAGAGGATAATTGGTCCTTGAGGGAGAGTTGTTGCAAATCTAAACCCGGTTTCCATTACCCAAACCTTTGATATGCTAGGCAGGTCTCATGTAGTGGGATTCACCATTGAGGTAGCTCAAGAGTTCTACGATGATCAGACTATGAAGTCACAACATCTTATCAATTCTTGGCTGGAGAAGCCCAAGTCTCACTATTCCAAATTTCCAAAGCAGCTATTCTGAGCAAAATTCAAGAAAGAGTACTATGATGCCATCATGTTTCTTAGTAGGGTGGTTGGATTGAAGAGTGTTGGTACATTTGAGAATTGGATGTACCATGTCATTGTGAGGATGGAACAAGAGAAAATTAACTACCATTGGGCAGGGGTCATTACCCAAGTAATTCATAAGCAGTTGACCAATGTGTTGCAAACAAGGACCTTTACAATGACTTCCTATTTGGTCTATGCACTTGCAAGATTCCATCCCTACAAAGAATTAGATACAAAAGGAATTTTTGCACAAGATATTATCTATGAGGTTTACCTTCAATTGTATTTAGGGAGCTCGGACTATAGAGGGAAAACGATGCATTTACCATGCATATCACCAGAATGCTTTAGGAGGCAGAGCATGTCAGGATTTCAGACCTAGCTAAGCAACTCATCAAGAAATATGGGGCATGGTTCATTTAATTCCCAACCTTCTCCTACATTCGGGTTGATGGCTGCCAGGGAGCCCCATACTAACTTCCAAGGTATCCCACTGATCACATTATCTTGTTGGAAGTAGCTAGGCAGATTTGTGACTTTGATGCTATCATCAAGAAGGACAAACACAAGACAAGATTCAATGGAGATTTTCCCCTAAGGATTGGCACTGGAGAGGTATGTCCTTCCATTGGTTTCCCTAGGCTTCAGAGGAAGAATTGAGTGCACTAGGTCTGTCTTTTCATTCTAGGAGATCAAGGTTTGATATTACAGGAGAAGCTCATAAGAGGGCTAGTAAAGAGTATTGCCATAAGGTGAATTTGGAGGACTACTAGGCCAACTGTAGTGATGAATATGAGGTCAAAAAGAAGAAATTCTCCCAACTTCCAGTTGAGTCAGTTCGGTTATACAATGTGAAGGCAGTTCCTGATCAGCTTGAAGATGATGGAAAATTGATCCAGGATCATGACTATGAGGCCATAAAGGATAGGCCAATTGGTGATGTGGACTGGCTGGAGGAGGAAAAGATAGAATTGAAACAACTAGTGGATCCAATTCTCAAATTCACTAGGATGTGGCTAAAGCATAAGCTATGGGAGCTGGAGAATAATGGTTTGCAGTGCACCTATGCTCTAATGGGAGATTTGGATCCCCACTCCACCTCTAAGGAATCTACTGAATAGGATCCTAAGGGCAAGGGTAAGATGGATTCTTTGTTCAAAATCAAGATAAAAGGTGTCCAAGAAATAGAGGCCCAAGAAGCAGAAAAATAGAGAAAACCAAAGGCTAAGAAGAGGACAAGGACTAATAAATCTGAGCAAAAAGGGATCAATGGGTAGAATCTTGAGGCTAATAATCCCATGCCCAAGAGGAGAATAATCATAAAATTTTCAAAGAAGGCAAGCTCCAAGGTTGGGGAGGAAGTTTCCCCACCTGTGATAAATGTTGAAAGTTCAGAGGAGAAGGCCAAGGTGTAGACAAGGAGGTCTAGGACTCCTCCCAAGGATAGTGTGCCTAAAGCAGATCTCCCTGTAGTGGTTTCTCATGAGGAACAACATGATGATGTGCCTTCCGTTCATGGAGCTCAAGGAAAACCTGGCGAGTCAGAGGATGTTGAGAATCATACTGCTACTAAAGGGGAGGAGTTTCATGAAGGTGACCTCTACAGTGCAGAGGCAAAAAATGAAAAGATAATGTAGTCCCCTATGGTTGCACATGTAGATTCTCCTATTAGAACTAAAGAAGTTAAATCTCCTCCAAGGGAGGTTGAGGTAGTGAAAGATCCATCACCTGAACGAGAGGAGGAGCATGCTGAAGAGGAAGAAAGTAAAATAGATGAAACTCCTTATGAATAGAATTTGAGTAAGGAGGCACCTAAAGATCAACAGGAGGAGAAGCAGGTTGAGGTGCAATTGGAGCCCACTGTTCTGGAGTTCCTGGACAAGGAGATAAAGAGAAATAAAGTTATTGTGGAAGATAGTCCACCAAATTGGGATGCACTACTAGCCAAAATTGGAAAAGATAAAGGTAAGAAGAAGGCTAGGGTGATTTCAAGGATTGAAAGGGATGAAGCTCATGATAGAGTTGTCCACATTGCTACCCCTGCTCTAGATAAAAATAGAGATGATGTGGTTGGGAAGGATTACAATATTCAAACCTTCAATCTAGGACATACATCAATTGAGCAAGACATTGAGGATTATGAGGGTTTTTGTGCAATTATTATGGGTAGATTGAGGAAGTAGATGAAGACCAAGCAGGAGCTGAAGAAAGAAAATGAAAATCTCAAGAAATGCTTGGAAGACTTAATGAAACCACTACAGTCCATTAACCCTTCTTCCTCTACTGCAAATCCTCTACCTCAAGAGACCATAATCGAGCTAGAAAAGATGAAAGCTTTCACCCTTTCCACTACGAATTGGTTGCAAGGAGTGCAAATAAAGGGTGATGAAGCTATTAAGGAAATCCTTTCAATAGGAAAGGATGCTATCATGCAACCGAGTGGTTGAAGGCTATGTTGGCATAGGATAAAGAAGATACAGATCTCCTTCTGTAGAAAACCATAAGTATAATGGAGTACACCCGAGACAGGTTGGTTAGTGATGGGATCCTTCCTTCTTCTGGAGCTACTGAACCATGGGAGTGGTATGAGGCATTACAGATTAGGCAGAAAGTATTAAAGAAGATTTATAAACAAAGAAGGCAGATTGATGATACCCTAATCGGTGTTTATAATGGCTCCATTGCTTTCTTTGAAATTATGATGGGAAGAAGGAAGATCGCACCCAAATATTTGAATCTTGAACAATTGAGGAAGTGGTGGCATGATGTTTATGCACCACTTGATGATGGGTCTATTTTTGAGCACCAGTTGGATGATGGGGCCACCTACCTTGCAGTTATTGAAAAATACCTAACATATAAGGTAGATTGGGATAAGTTGGTCAAACGGTCAAGAGAAGAGATTGCGTCCATTGAGAATTGACTTAGGGTTCTGCCCTTGCCACCATTAGCTGACTTGGATGGGGTGTTCTTTAAAGTACATGAAGAGCCAAATCAGAATAGGGATAATAGGGAAGGGAGCTAATGATAGGCTATAGTGCAATTTGTGCTTCCCTTTTATCTTCCCCCGCATTGATCTGAACTGCATTGCGGATCCTAGGTCGACTTGGATGGATTGTGCATTTAATGCCTATTTGGCTGACCGTGGGTTTCTCTTGACTGAGTTGTTGTGACATTAATGCCGCGAGGCTCTTGCTTGGCCGATGGGTTTTTCTAGGGGAATTCTATATATTTGGCATTTCGCCTCATTTGTAAGGGGCTAGATAGTTAGAATTTGTAATTAGAAGATAGAAATAGAATAAAGCAGAATAGTTAAAATTGAGTAGAGTAAGTTAGCAAGTAGGTATTCTCAAACAAATATTGTAAGAGAAAGTTGGAATTGTTGCTACAGTGGACAATTTGAATACAAGAAATGACATTGTGATTTGGTGCCATACTTGTTTTCTCTTGTCTTGCATGGTTCTTGTTATTTCATCTTTAAAATTGCTTTGAGGAAGTTAATATTTAGATTAGATTTGATTTAATAATGTTTGTGATTCAATACTTGAATTTTGCAGCAATCCTTCGGTCCATACTTTTCGCAACCAACTGATTGTTAGTTGCTTTGCAAAGTTAGCTTGGACTCCATATTTAGTGTGCTTAGTTCGATTGTGAGGATTTGTTCATTTCAACTACAATAGGGTTGTTGAAAGAATGTTTATGATTTGAAAATCTGAACACCTCAGAAGATTGCACTATTTTCCTATAAGATTGTAGATTTATCTGGGTCAAATTGAGATCAGTTTTGAAGGATTGGTCCATTTCAGTGTTTGTCATTTGCATTATCAATCTTAGGAGTAGTATTAGATTTAGAAATCTCTTTGGAACTCTTATTTTTTTTCTATTTCTTTGATTATTGGGTTAAATCTATTATTAAAATATCATTAGATTGTTAGATCTGATAAAATCAATTCAATATTTTGCTTGTAGTAAGGTCCCATTGTGATTACCAACATTCTCACATTTTATCACTGAGTTGTTTATGCATTGTCAAGACCTGACATTAGAGACCTTGGGGTTATCTCTTGAGGCTTGCGAATAGAGATTGACCTTTCAAGAGAGATAGGATATTACATTCTATCTGAGTTGTTATTGTGTAGAAAACACCATCAACAAAACTGTGTATCTTGTTCAACTTCTTGAATTATTTCATCGGTTATTTCATCATTTGAACTATTCTGAGTACGAAACCTATGAAAAGGATTTTCTTCCCCATCACCCATGTTGTAAAGTGGATCTCTTCTTTCATTTTCTTCTTTGTGTTTTTGGGACCTTGTGACAATAGACATATGCTTTTGAAATGTTCTTCTAAACTTAGATCACAAGTTTGAGAAATCCACAAATGATGATGTCTTGATCTGATAAGATGAAAATCCTATGATATGATCAAATGACGTTTCTAACTCTTGATTGTGGCTTCCAAGATGAAAGGATATCAAAATCATGTTGGGGAAGTTGAATCACTAATCAGAATCTTGTTTGAAAAGATGCACTTTTTGAGATTTGATCCTAGTCTCAAAAAATGATAAGTGTATCAAATAGCCTAATTTGTTTTCAAGATCAGTGAATGATTTGGCTGGGATGAGTGGGATATTCAATTGAGGGTTGCGGTATGAAATTGAACTCAAGAGGTTGATTGTGATTATGTCATTGAGATAGAACTCTTCTTTGGAAATAGGCTCGAGAATACAAAGGCTCTACAATTACTTGTCAGTAAATCCCCCAACAAAATCTTGGTACCTATGAAGGAGAAAGATGTTTCGACTCTTGTAAAGGAATTTTCTTTGTTGCAAAGTCATTTTGTAACCTAAATGTTTGATAGGTTTCTTGATCTTATTGGAAATCGACTTCCTAACAAATGTGCTGGATTTCCAATCTATAAGCATAGAAGATATCGGGGATGTAGCTAGTCCAATGGTGGTAGAAACTCAGATTCTGGTAGAAAGGTTGATTCAATCAAATTCTTAGTGCTTTCTTGGATTATCTTAATCTGATTTAACATGAGGAAAACACAAAAAACACTGTGAAAATAGTTCTTCTTAAGCCCTATACTAAACATCAAGTGTATGCTCAAAAATGTTTTTCAAAAAGTGTTTTCATAAGTTTTACACATAATAGACAATTTAGGAAAACTCACTCTTAGTACTCAAGTAGGTCATCATAATAACCACAACCCACATCTTAGAACTATGTCAAATCACACAGTTGTGTCACCCCCGAAGGGGTGCTCATGTTTTTTCCTTTTCTAGGCATGTAATCATAGTGACAAAAGTGGGTACCGGATCCCCTGAGCAAATGGTCCTTGGCAGTTATATGGTGAGTATCTTGGGGGAAGATTCTTCCCTCCCCTTGCACTGTGATTATTAAGATGTTCATAAATTGACACAATTGGCTAATACACTAGGCTTTTAGTAAGGGTTTTCGTTTGGTGTGGCAATAATAAACTCCCTCAGGAGACCTCCCAACCTTTAGAACAAAGGATTTGGGGATGGTTATCTTGCACACTACCAGAAAAAGTGGGTTTCCCTAGATTTGTTTTAAATTTTATAGTGGGGTGGAATAGCCTAGCTTTGGCTTGAACCCACTTGGGTCGTTCCTCTTGGGTGAGTACTTTTTCTCACAAGAGTAGGCCCTCTAAGGGATGTAATAAAGCATTAAAATTGCAGAAAATGAAAAGGAAAGTCTAGTATTCTGATCACCCAGTTAAAGGGAGAGAATATACCTATTGCCATAGACAAAGCAAACAATGTTCTTTTTAAAGCCCAAATGACAATGATTTAATCTATGTGAAGATGTTGCTTCAAAACAAGCATGGGATTCATTTTAATTGCAAAAATCATTGTGTGGTGACTATCCTAGGATTGCTTCTTTTTAAATTCCATGTCTATCCAAGGATTAGTTCATTTTAACCCAAAAACAACAATAAAATCACTAGTCGCAGTCGCATTGGATCTAAAGAGTAAATTATACAAATTACAAATGCACCAAAACAAAAGTCATATGCACTGAAGAATATGTAAGAATTTGAAAATTTAAACTCTATCAAAGTTGATAAACACCTACACCATTGGATAGCTTATGAAATTCTACCCCATTTCAAAAAAAAACTCCGAAAAAGACCAAAATATGACCAAGATATGGCCATTTTAAGGTTGACTATAACAACACTAAAACAGAGGCCATATGTGCTAAAACAAATAGTAAATGCACTGTAGAAAACCTTAAATGTATTAAAAGAAGTGTCAAATGCACTGCAGAAAACCTTAAATGCACTAAAAGAACTCCTAAATGTGCTAAAAAAAATTATTTTTATTTTTGCAAACTTTTTAATGAAATGGACTGAGTATATGCGCCATTATGTTCCTTATAAGTGATGTTTTGTTTCGTATATGTGCCGAAATATTTCCTGAATGTGTCGAAAGACCTAAAAAAGCACTGAAAGAAACTTTGTATGTGCTAGAAAAATCCCTGTATGCGCTAGAGAAATCCACGTATGCACTAAAATAATTTTTTTTTCCAAAAATCCAAATTCCAGAATGCAAAATCCTATCCAAAAACCTGCAAGTAAATGTTAAAAATCGGGCAAGGCCCCATGGTGGGCACCAAAAATGTGTGATTGATTTTAGATTGTATTAAATGTATATTAAACAAATCAAAACACACCGATAGAACATTATATTAAAACAAAATTTAAATGAAAATAAATGCAAACTCTTTCTTCTATCTTTGATCTTGTCCTATTGTCCTCTATCTCCAATGTTTTTGTTGATTCCAGCTAGCTTCAAATCTTGGGCTAGGCTCAACAAACGGTCTTCCTAGATAATGAAATTAAAGATGAATGCATGCTATGATATGCTATGACATGATTATGCTGATTACTAGACATGATTGATAAAATGAAAGATTATGAGATTGATAAAAGCTAAAGATGATAAAAACAATGCTAGAATGCTAGAATGCTATAATGCAAGTAAACTATAATTGCATGTGCGTTGTATGTTGTAACCAATGCTTGGATTTGTAGGGGTATTTATAGAATTTTTGAAATATTCTAATTGGTTGATGTGATCAACGGCTATGAAAATTCCTGGAAGATCAAATGGTCAAAGATGGATAAGACTAGAGAGAAAAATAGAAGAAAACATAAAGCAAGATTTGTTTCCTTTTTCGTGAAAGAGATAAGATGAGATGATAAAGATGAATTCTAAAAATCATCTTTTTGTGAGATTTTGGAAAGATTTTGAAGATAAATATTGAATTATTAAATTCAATTATTCATTTATTGGTGACATGGAAGAATTTCTTAATTAAATAGAATATTTAATTAAGATTTGGAGAATAATGGAGAATTTCATAATTAAATAAAATCTTTAATTATGATTTGAAAAGATATGAAAGATATTTAATTAAATTGTTAGGAAATGTAAATGAAATTAATTAAATAAAATATTTAATTAATTGGAAGAAAGATTTGAATAGGAGAAAGGAAATATTTAAATTTTAATTAAATCAAAAGACTTAATTAAATTCAAAAGGTGATAATTAATTAAAATAAATAAATAGTATTTATTTAATTAATCAAGTAGAAATATGAATGTGAAATAATCAAATAAAGTTGATTTATTTAATTATGGTAGAAGAATAAAGTGAATGAACAATATAATTAAATTAATTAAATTTAATCATATGTAGAGGACTTTTAGAGAAATTAATTAAATAATTAAATATTTAATTAGATGCCAAGATTTAGACATGACCAATTTTATGTATATACACCAAGATTTGAAGATCAGAGAGAAGATCTCAACTGTACCCTGCCAGCCCGTGGAAGTTAAGTGATAGCATGTTAAATACGGCGAGGTCGGCGAATGTCGACGTGTGTCCAAGTAAGGTGTGGGACCCACTCCCCACTACCAATCCCATGGTACCACATGTTCAATGAGTGAATGAGATCAATTTGGTCAAATGATCTTCACTGTTCCCCACTGGCTCACTGAATGAAAGTGAATGGTGGTTAAAACCAGTGAGATCAGCAAGATCTTGACACTTGTCCCCCACTTGCTTGGATTGTGGAGCCCACACAAAATGACGGTGTCATACGACATGGATGAGAATGATTGTTTGTGATTATTTCAGTGAAGCACCACTAGAAATCAAAGGTGGTCAATTGAAGGTTGGCTATCCAATCATCCATCAAAGTAGAGGATTGTAGGATAGCATTCAAAGTTGGCAAAATAGCATGTAATGACCATTTTTATTTTGAGAAACCAATTTGCATTAATGGCTAGTAGCCTATAGAGTGATTGAGTCGATCTCAATTCATGTGGCAATGCAAATGTTGGTAATCATGAAGGATATTCTATAGACTCCATGCAATTAGGAATTGAATGGTGCCAGTACATCTGCCAACAGGCTGCCAAGGTAATGCATGTGCAATAAACCTTCAGTGTGGATGCCATTGCTTCACTTGATAAATACAACAAAGGTAGTTGCTATTTTCATCATTATCATTTACCAGTTAAGTGTTTTCTAGTGTGAGTAGTTATCAGAAGAGAGGATGATCAAACCAGTGAGAAGATCTGGTCACTTGAGTTCACTAAAGTGTAGGTCAGATGCACAAGAAATTGCTCCCACCATGAAAGTAGGTACTTCTAAAAATCTTGGACTAGCACCTAGTAGATGCATTCGAAGACTGCAATTTCAGAGTGATGTTGCAAAAGGAACAAATGATAGAGGAAAAGGTCCAATGCAGTCTCTTACTAGATCAGAGTGGAAAGTAAGGTATGGACATGGCTCCTATGGATGCCAACATTCTCCCATCATCCTTATGAGTAATTCCTTTGACAGTGGCTCTAAGATTAATTCTAATTATGGTCAATATTTGGCCCTATTGAATGATGGTCTACCCTTTGATAAGGAGGTGATCTCTATTTTTCCACTAGCAGTTAAGACCTCTAGCAGGAAAACTAGAACCATAGTGAATGAAGAAAGGAAAAAGAAGGAAGCCTAGGTGTCCTCCCTTCCTCTGGAAATGACAAGAAGTAGTTGTGTGTATCGTGGGTGTGACTTTGGTGGTGGTGGGGTATTGGGAAATTGAGCATTGGCTATGTGTGGGGTTGATAGTTTTTGTGTTGATGCATTGTGCTCTGGTGGTCTTGGTTTTGGTGTATGTGGCACTTTTTGGTATTCAACATCAGTTGTATTCCTATGTGGAATTTTTGGGTACCTAGTTCATGGTGGTGTAGATGGTGACAAAGGAGAGATTTGGAAACAATTTATATTTCTCGTCTTGGCCAGCGGTTAATTTTTGCTATGGATTTTGGAATGCAAAGAAAATGCAGTAGAAATTTTGATGAAATGAAAATTGTATATCGAAACTGCATCTGAGCCCTAAGCTTGTTGCTTCCCTTGTGTTATAAAAGAGAAACCAAGGCTCATTTTGTAGGGAGATAGAAGAAAATAGACTCTGGCTAGGGTTTGTGGTAAAACGTATACTAGTAGATAGGAATAGACTAGTTTGTCAACTTTGGGATTTATGAATGAACATATGCAATTACCTTGAATTGTTTCTTAGACATGGTTCAAGTACAAGTTAATATACATAATTCTGATATATCTCTCTCCTCTTGTGAGTCTGGGTGAATTTTGAATGAAATATTAATGATATTTTATTCTACTTTGAATATTTGTTCGAATGCATGTCTCTAGTCTTTGTGCTGATTCAAGTAATCAATTAAATACATAGATGGGGCCATGAATTTATGTTTCTCTACAAAGGATTTGATAAGTAGTGATGTATCATAAAATTTGAGCTCCATGATGCAAAGTATTGTTAGAGTAGTTTATTTTATTATTGGGTCATTTTTGTTTTACTGATTCTTGCATATGTGACCCCATTAGTTCCCAATACATATGACACTGATATATTCCTTATTGATTCACCTAAGGGGTTAATCAAATAATAATTCAATGACCAACCTATAGCCAAGGTTTAAATTCATTTAAAACTAATTGATTCAAATATTCATGTATGTCAACCCACATTAAGGATGTCTTCATTTTGATGAACAGGTAATAGATTACTTAGAAATGAGCCAATTTCTTAGTAATTGTTGCATAATTATCCTTCATCCAAATATGATATGTGTCATGTAGTGTTCAACATAGCTAAATCTTAAAAAAATAGGCTAGGAATACCCTCCCTAGTCCCACAGAGCCTAAAGTGGAGAAGATCTTAGTCATTAGCTAGATCTTGTTAGTTGGCCATTCATTTCAAGAGTCTTGAATATAGGAACTAGATATTCCTTAGAGATATCTTAGGTGCAGTGGAAAACACCAACAGGGCCTTTTGGCTCAGAAATTCTAGATGATTCTTTTCTAATTTTTGCTCGTATAGAGTGCATTGAGCTGCTATCTCTTTATCCTTTTGCTACAAATCTTGCTCCATTAAAGTCAATTGGCTCTGATTTTTCTGGTTCCTTGCCTGTAGCTCGTTGATCAACATGGGTTCAATGGACTGGGACATATTGAGTTTCTCTTAGAGGTTTCTCCACTCCAAATCTTCCACTCACACCTTCTTAGACAAGCATGCAACCTCTGCTTCTAGTGATTTCTCATTCATTTCCAGAAAATTGACCCTTTCTCTCACAAGCTTTAGTTGCTCCTCCTTTTTCTTCAATTGACACCCAGACTTTAGAAAGTCGGTTGTCACCACCCATTGTGTTTCCTCCATGAGTTCTACCTTATCTTGTGACTGAGTTGTGGCCAGACCAAGCCCCATGGCATACATGTTATAATCACCCAACAACATTTCACCTTGTGGTTTGGTAACATTCGGGTACATGGTGGCAAAGTTCAATGTTTGTTACACTTCATTGTAAACTATATACACTTTAGGCTCTACATCCCTTTTATCGTCCTTCACTTTTCACTTTTGGATCTTGAGGGCTCACATTTTCTTTGTGGTTTCTCCCTAGGATATGAATTCAGATGGCGACTGAACCAACCCGCCAGCGATAGGTGTATCATGAGGTAGGGAAAAAGGGAATACAAGTGTAGAATGCCCCTATGGTTTTTTTGTGGGAGATTGATAGTTTTTGAGAAGAAAAAGGGAACTTACCATAGTTTGGTCTACAAACCAACAGAAGGGCTCATCAGTTGTTGAGGTGATGGGGTTTTCATGATCGAGACTATTTTCTAGGTATATTGGGTTGGACCCGAGGTAGTAGAGGCAATAGAGTTGCTAATGGCAGTTGAGCTTTCAAAAAGAGAGGTGAGGAGATATTAAGCAATGATGGTTGGTGTTAAGGTTCAGGGAGGCGTTAAGATAGAGGGTCCAATTTGGGTGAATTGGGAGAAACCTCCCACAAACATTATGGTAGAGGTAGAGAAAGAAGGGCCGACACTTGTGGTAAGGGGAATTGCGGTAATGGAAGAAGACACCAAATATTGAGAAGTAAGAAAATTGGAAGAAAATATTACCTATTGACTAGAGGATTGTAGTGGCTCACTCATTGTTGGCTTCTTACTTGCTTCAAGCTTATGGTTCACTGCAAGCACTTGGCTTGCAACAACTCCTTGTGATCCTTCTCCTGGAAAAGCTTCTGATTGTTGTTGTTTAGTGAGTGGGGTGTCTCCCACTTCTATAATCTCTAGCTATTGTTGTTGGGACACTCTTATTGTTTTCAAGGCCTAGGTCAGTGTCCACAAGACTTGTGACATATTCAATCACACATTTGAAGTGACATAGGAAGACTACCTTGTAGAATTCACTTTTTGTTGGGTAGAGGATGATGACATCTCAGCTTCCTCTTCCACCTACTCTTCTCCTTCATAGGGGCCATTTCCTTCACTGTCACTTGAGTCAGAAGCAGGGTACTCATCATCCCAAATCTTGTCAAATCATTTATCCTCTTCTACACTTTCATAAGGATTATCAAGTTGTTTTGTCTCTTGGCGATACACCCAGAAGGCTCTGATCCTTTCATTGGTCCATTCCTCTACATTTCTTGACTGATTGTATAAATATTTCCCCATTTTGAGGTTGTCATCATAATCCACCACAGCAAGATAGAACCTATGCCATGGTAGCCTACTATCTTTCATGGGGATATGAATTAGGTCAACCAACAATTCATCTTCATCCTCTAGTGGGTTGTGCCTTCTTTCCTAGTATAGCCGAGGGTTGTGAGTTACCTTGAGGTGATCATAAGGTAAATCATTGAAAGGGTTATAATCCCACTTGTTGCAGATCATCACCAACCCCAAATGAGCTATCTTATCCTACAATAGTAGGTGTGCTTCTTTTTCATGACCACTATTTTGAAACTTTATGGATAGGTGAAGAATCCCTTCCTCTTGAACCTTTTCCCACTACAGAAGGTAATATCAATAATGGACACCTTCTAGAACAATTCAAGGGAAAGCACTCGATTAGTCACACATGTTGGAAGATAGAAGGGTTCCCTAGTGAAGCCTCACATTCGGATGAATGTAAAATCTACTCTAAAGAACTAGTCACACTTTGGAGTGAAATTCTACATAAACTCTATCTGAGTCAAGGTGAGCCGATTAATACACTCCTCTCCTTGGAGATTTTGAAAATTTGGGATCAAGAAATGATCCGAAAATGTGTAATAATCAAAAGTAGAAGAGAGGAGAGGGGTCCAGATAGAAACTAGGTTTTTCCTCCTCTTTTCATTAAAGATGGACAACTCCATACACTCAACAAATAAATCAAGGTTTTGATACAAAAACATATAGGAAAGATAAGAGAAAAATTTGAACTTTTGTTCATCATGGTACTTTTTAATTTGCTCTAACATCTTCACTATAATGTGCTTTGCAAAATCATACCAGAAATAAGTTTTTTGCATATTTAATTGGAAAGTTAGGCCCAATTGAAAAGAATGCACCTCTTGGTTAGTGTCCACACCAAAAAAAATTCCATCATTAAAAAGGAAACTTGCAGGTCTTCCTTGAAAGTGTCGTGCCGAACATGAATTCTTGGTAGCTTCTTGTAATCTACTTCAATCCTTCTGGTTTCTTCATTGTAAAACTTCAGAGCCTTATCCCTGGTGCTCCATATATGATCTCCCTTTTTAGGAGTGAATGTCTCCACTCCCATCCCTCTTTGCATAGAGTATGGAATCCACAACATATACCACAAGACAGTGGGGCTGATGTTAATAGACAGAGTCTGGCTCTCAATGGTGCTAGTGCTTGGGTTGAAATGCCTAATGGTCGCATTGACCAATTCTGGGCAGTAGTGCATAGATGGGACCATATACTAAGGAAACTCATTGAACCATACTTTTTTTGTAGTTGACATTTCCCTTCTAGACACCTTCATTCTTTCGCGGGTAGCTTCCCTCAATCATGTAGGGTTCTTTGTGAGAAAGGGATCATGAACATTTTCCCAATCCTCCTGAACTAAGTTCCAGTCTCTATAATTCTTGGGCTTGTCCAACATGCTTGTGTTTTCCCATTTTGGATTGTCAGGAATACCTGGCATAGCATAAGAAATATTCTCAAAGACATCAACGGTTGGTGCAGCTTGCAAAGCTTTAGCTAATTTTTGTGTCTCCATTGGCATAACTCCCTAGATTGAACCTTCTTCCATTACTAAAATGTGGGAAGCTTTTTTCCTAAGCTTGAATTTTCTGCAACTTTACTTTGAGGAATTGCTTTTGCTCTAGGCAGTGTATTTGAAAAGACCTTTTGAATGCCTAAATTTTTTTATGCAATACTTAGTTGTTTTTTCTCAAGGTGGTAGATGAGAGTTACCTTTTTTGCATTTAATGCGGCATGTACTACTAACGCTTAGCTTGTACAAGATGAATTACTTGCCATTTTGATGTGACAAGAGTTCATAATTGCAATTAGTAACCATACTAGATAGAGTACTATTTTCTTGGAACTTGAGCCAATGCTTTGCAAGAAGCCTAAGCATCCGTATGCATTGAAAATTAATATCCCAAAAGGAATGATTAAGCCAAATATGTGATCAACATTTGAAAAGATACAAGCTCTACCTTGGAATGAGAAAAAAACCTAGAGAATGACACCTCAGTCCTTAGCCATGCATAACACCACCAATTGATACCACTAGCTTAAGCTAATTAATTAGCCTTCATTAGTTATGCACACAACTAATCATACTCAGCAAATGCAACTTGGTGGAAAATTCGAGCAAGCCTGGGCACAGTTCTCAAGTTGGTACTTGATTGGCAACATGTTTATGGTAAGTATATTACCATGCATCTCCTCAGTTTTTCTATAAATATTCATTTAAGTAGTAGTTAAATCACACTTAGCGATTTGAGTAGATTTGGTATTAGGTAATTAGTGTAGAATTTTAGCATTTGCAGTTGCGTAGCATTCCCACAAGCTAGACTTAGGTACTTTGCAAAAAAATTCTTAAGCTATTTCTCAGAGAGTTTGAAAAAATAAACACCCCAATTAGGCTAGTGTCACACAAGTCTCAAAATTCCTTTTTAGGAGAGATTTCTACTAGGTGCTTAAAACGAATGACGAAGAACAAGCATTCGCTATCCATCATAGCCATAAAATGGGTTCTAGGATGGGACTGCCTTGAGTATGAGGATAGATATAGAGTTAACACTGACATGTGCTCACACTTTGTGACCTCCATGTTGGATATAGCGATTCCCAAGCCTTTGATCTTGCGTCTGGTAAAGGAAATTTTTCCCAAGAAATACTTGAACGGCCTCAGGGAGGTCATTGCAAATGCTACATATGGTGGGGGAATTCTGACTACGAGTGACATCTAGAGGTTTATAAAAGAGGTTGTGGTCATGCCATGGCTTCCTTTTTTGAGTGGATTTTTCCTCCAATCACAAGATTGTTGATGGTGTTTTTATGCACTTTTCAACATAGGCAGTGCGTAGGTGCACTACCTCTCTTGAAAGACAACCTTCCACAACCGGATTGCAGAACACTATCCCAAGGTCTCTCAGATGTCAGGTCATGATAGTGCTTAGATACCTCAGTAGTTTGATGTGATTTGCTAGAATCACAAGGCGGCCTTACGAAAAATACAAAGTGTAGACACAAAGCATGAAGTTGGATCTTTGAAAAGGAGTCCTTAGGATGGGAAGTTGATATGCATCGGCTGTAGGTTCAAACAACAATCATGGACTCCACTTAATTGTTGGATTTAGCTTTACAATGTGCAATGAACCTTGGTATTGTTCAGTTTCTAAAAAAAAGGAAAAGAGCGAAGGAGGAGAAAAGTTCCTAAGTCTAAAGCTTGCAATGAATAGTGACAATGGAGTTCCTGCAATGAACAATTCCTCAAAACAATATCCCACTTAACCAGGGATTTCACAGTATCATGGAAATTGTGCTATCTTCTAAGGGCTGCAGATATTTCATCCTTCATCCAACATATACATGCATGAATTAAAGATAAATATTTGGGGCAGCTTCAAATCAAGTCCAGGCTAACTTTGCATAGCTATCTACCTTCAGCAAATAGTAAAAAGTATGGACTAAGGGATCATCAACAAAGCAGAAATTTTCACAATCACCCAACAACATTCCTAAGATTTACCTAAATAACATGAACAGCTAACTAAACAGCAAAGAGATCTAAGCTAAACATGTAAAATTGGAGAAATGAATCAAATGACATGAGAGAAATCAAGGAAATACACCAAGTCAATGATATTTCTTATAAATTTCTACAGCATGCCTTTACAACAACTCAACTCTCCCTTTTACAAATGAGGGGAGTGCTCTATTTATAGCTTTCCAAAAGTTAAATGAATGGCCAAGATTCATTACAATTGTGTGGCCAAGATTCATTACAAAATAGGGTTTCACCTACCCTCAAATAGATTTACAATTTTAAAACATTCTTTGTCTCTTCCTTGTTTCGTCATCTAGTGGATGACACTATTGCTCTTTCATCCTGTAGCTAATTGCTGTCCTCTTGGCTGTAGCTACTCTTCAGGGAGGTCTTCTTCCTTGGCTGGGCTATCTTCTTGCTCCTCAAAAGCTGCATGCTCTATGTACTTGAGGATGGTGGCCTAGAGCTTGTCTATCTTGAGGACTTCGCATCTTAATGCCTGGTAGCTCCATTCTTTGGTGTTTTCTTCCAACCGCTTCCAATCCTCGTCATACTTCGAGCCTTGGTCTCTGAATAGCTCTGATCGATCGAAGGCACGGGCAGCAAAACTTAGGAATTCCATGGTGATTTCTCCAGCTGTCCCGTCCTTCATCCTCTCCTGGAAATATGACTTCACCTTCTCCACATCCATTTGTACTATGGGCATTTCATAGCCCGTCATCAACTTGAGATACTGGGCACATTCTGCTTGGATTTCTTTAATCCACTCGATATCTGGATCCACTCTGCTCTAGATTTGCTCCATCCTCTCCTTCTGGTTGATGAGGTCTCTGTTCCACACATCCGCCAGCCAATGATCCTCTTTCTTCAGCTCTAGCTTTTCTTCCCACGTGTTCTCTAGCATCTGAAGGATGGCCTCAATTCTTGGGAAGGTGGAGTCATAGATTGCAGAGAAATTGGTGCAGAGTTTCTTTGTGCTTTCTAGGGACTGGATCAGGTCCAGGAACTTGTTGGCTATCTGCACAACCAAGCTGATTCCTACGTTTTTGATGCTTACGACCTATTGGAACCAATCCTCAGTGGTCCTCTCCAAGTTCTTCCTCCTCTCTAGTTTATCTATCTGTTCTTTAGAGAGTAACTGCGGTGTGGCTATAGAGGTAGTGGGCAGGTCATCCACTAAGGACCACTGCTGAATATAATCGGTCAGGGTAGCAACCTGTGCCTTGAGCTTGTCCTTGGTGACCTTGTCCTGCTTGATCAAGTGCACCACTATGGCCACCGACTCTTCTAGATGTTCAACCTTCTGCTCTCTGGTTGCTGTCCCCAAGTCGATGGTGGAGATATTGTAGCTGACCCTGGCTTGGCCAACAGTTGGCATTGCTATTTGTGCTGCTCAGGATCCAGAAGCGTCCATGGTTATCTTGGAATGGACCTTAGGCTTCTTCTCCTCCTTTGTTGTTGTCAAGGATCGAGCCAAGATGGCCTCCAGCCTCGCCCTTGGGTCTTTCAGCACTAGGGTTGTCTTTTCAAGCTGTTTCTCCAACCACTCGGGCATGGTAGATTTATCCCCGGGTGCATCATGGATGCCCTCACCCCCCTCTATCAAAGGTAAGACCTCGGCCTCATTCTCCTTTTGGGGCTCCTATTTCTCTTTAGCAGTGTCCTCCTCCTCATTAGAATCTTGAATGAATACGAGGTGCTTGACGGACAGCTTGGTGGACAATACCCGAGTGGGATCTTCTTCTTCTGCTTCTTCCTCTTCTTTCTTTTCTTCAGCAGCCTCAGCCTTGAGGCTCTTCACAACATGGGCCTCGGCCTTAGATATATCCTTTTCAGGTTGCCCCTCTTGCGGCTGTCCCTCTTCACTATGTGGTGGCTGTTCTGCCTCCTCCCCAACATCCTTTGGCTGCTGAGCCGACTCCTCCTCAAGGTCCTCATCAAATGTTTGGATGATTTCCTTGTCACCTGAGCCATCCTCTTCATCTCCACTCTCCGAAGAGCCGGTTTCTTCTCCCTCATAGACCACCTTATCGATGGTTCGATGCTCATACTCAGGGTGCTCATGATATTCATCAACCTCTTCCTCCATAGACCTTGAGGCTTCCTGCTCTCATTCCTCCAACTCTTTTGATATTTGCATTGTGGCTTCCATCACCGGCGGCCCTGTTGGCGGTTGTGAAGGCTGAGCTGTTGCGAGGGCTTGGGTGAGGGCTTCTTGGAGTGCGGGGTCCATTAGGAGTTGCGAGAGCTCAGGGGGGAGACTTTGTAGATGCCGCGTGATAGCTTCGAGTATAGTGGAAAGGGGGACAGGCGATGCTATTGTTGTCAGTGGGAGGGACGTGATGGGTGACATGGTGGTAGAGGAAGGAGAATTGATCATGCCAGAAGAGGAGTCGACGTTAATTATTGATCCGGCCGGGGGCGAAGAGGCAAGATGGACAGAAATGTCCACCGCCTGCAGGGATGAGGCGACCGCAGTCTGGGAGGCGGGCAGTGCACCAAGAGGGGGAGGGAGAAGCAAGGGAGGCTGCACTTCTATTGTAGTCACTGTCTGCTTGAGCCTCTTGGGAGATGAGCCTCCTGTGTCTTTCTTCGCTTGCTCCTTAGGGTCCACAGATTGCGCCGTCTCTATTCCTTTCCTCTTTTGAGACCTGGTGATGGGGGGAGACTTGGAAGTCTCACTAGTCGATGTGGTGGCGGCAACGTCCTCCATGGCACTTGGCTCACCCTTGAGAGCCTCATATGTTAGGACCACCCCTTGTTGCTTTAGTTGTGCCACCCACCCATCGACCCACTCCTTAGTGCGAGCTATGATCGGCTGGGTGATGGTATCCAGGTCATTGACCTCTTACTCATCCCAATCGATGGAGGGGATTGCCAAGTTGGCAACCGCAGGGTACCTTGGGTGCATGATTGTAGACTCAGCTTCCTCGAGCTGGTCTAGCACCTGGAATAGTTGCACCCTCCTTAGGAACTGCACGGTCATGCACATGTAGTGCCTCATGCGGACCTCCTTGTCGTCTTGGAAGTCTGCCCAGAAGTCTTTAACATGGTACTAATGGGCATATGCCAGCCCTAGCGCCTTCCTGACATGGCCATGTGGGTCCATTCGCGGGCGAGCCATGTACCAATCAAAGTTATATTCTTTAAGCTCTTTCTCAGAGTTGTCGGCGCATTGAGATGTCTGCAATCGGTACAGGCCCTGGCCAAGGGTTATGGGATAGGGGATCCCTGCTACATGCTTGTTGCCGAAGACTGTCTGGATGTGTTGGAGCTACTGGGAAAGCTCTAGGAGAATGATCCTATCATTAGGGTACCTTGGCAACTTATTTGGCCGTTCCGTGAATCCCTGGGCACGGATGTAGGTAAACTTGGGGAACTGGATATATAGGAAGGCATACTCCTTCAGGAGTTCCCTAGCGCTGTGAGAGACTTTCCTTTCGAAGTCTCCGGCGATCAATCTGATGATGTGGCCAGTAAAGGCATCATTGACCCGACAGTTGTCCTTCTTGAAGTTGCGGTACTAAAGTTGAGGGTACTTGTCAAACGGCTTGAGCCCTCACCTGTGCCCCTGATCCAGTGCCACGAATAGTCCGCTGTATTGTCTTTGGCCTGCCAGGGAGTATACTAGGTAAGAGGTCATATAGAACTTAAAACTTTTCTTGACGTTTACAAACTGCTCATGGAAGTAGTTGCTGATGATGCCTCCCCAGTCGAATGAGGTCTTGGTGTTAATGTCCTCATTCCCTCACAGGATTTGTTCAATGTAATATGCCATCCACTCTTGGAAGTAGGCGGCTGCTGGGAGACCCATGACTCTGCTCAGCATAGTTACCAGGTCATGGTAGTCTTCATGGAAGTCGTTGCGGAACAACTCTTGGGGAACCTTTGCAGCACTGCCCCATTTCTCCTTAAGCCAGTAAAGGTTAATTGATTTTTTGCAGCCCAACGGATTGGCATCCCACGCTGCCTAGCACTGCTCCAAAGTGGGGACCTCCATATGTGGGAATGTGGGAATGTGAAACGTTTTAGTGATTCCTTCTAGTGACATGTTGGCGAGGATGTTTCCCTCCTTGTCCACAATTGTCCTAGTGTCCATTTGATAGGCTTCTCGGCAAGCCATTACTAGTTCAGATGCCACCAGAGAGGGAGGGAAGCCGGCAGCTTTGGCGATTCCACTCTGCCGTATTAATCTGGCATTCTTTGTTTTAGGGTCGACCTTGACCCTCTGGGTGAACTCATCTATGTCCACTTGGCCGATGTTGGTATTTGAGATTTCTTTCCAGTCGGTCGAGACCTTCAACTGGAGCGGTTCACCTTGAAACTGAAATTTTATCTGATCTTTATCTTCTTTTCCCCGAGCGGCCCTTCCAGATTTCTTGCCCTTATCCTTTTCGGCGGAGGCCGCTGAAGTTCCCGTAGTCGATTCTATATATTCTGCAAGCAAAGGGCGAAGTCAGGGCAACACAACATCGAAAGTGTTTATGTTAGTACACATTTCAAAGATAACACATAAATTATTAATCAAGTCTATTATAAATCTTGCTTCCAGATGTTATCAATTTCATTTTAGGGCAACTGGACAAGCTGGGCCCGGGAGGCCAGATTTCCCTGGCAGGAATGCTGTCAGGAAGGGAGAATGCGACCGAAAGCTCCCGGAGATCCCCCTTGGCCAAATTTCAGAATTCTAAGAGGCTTATAATGGAGAAGGGTAAATTCTAGGACATGGGTCGAAGTCAAATTGTGGATTAGAGCTTGCTTGGATCGATTAAATGGGAACCAAAGGTTTCAGGCCGAAAAGCAGGCAGGAGAAGGCAGCAGGAAACAGTTGATAGCAGAAGGAAATCCGGAGGAGGAAGTCTGATAGTCGGGGTCTAGGAGGCCAAAGGACGGCCGGGAGGATGCAGCACGCTAGCCGCCGAGAGATATTTGCAATGTTAGGGCGACGGCGATGAGGAGGCTCCCGGGGCCCGGGAGGCGGAGCGACGCGGGGTGACGGCCGCCTCATTAATTTTTCGATGATCTGAATGGCGGCGGTGAAGGGTGGACCAGGGCCCAGAGGGCGGGAATCCAACAGGTTTCTGCTGCTGGAAGATTTGCACGTTATTCAGCGGCGACGGCGAGGGAAATGTCGGGGTCTGGCAGTCGAGGTGACGTAGGATTCGCCGTTTGAAGGATTTTCGTACTGCCCAACGGCAACGGTGAGGACATCCTTGGGGCCTGAAGGGTGGGACGCCGGCAAGGTTCCACCATCGAGGTCGGCGGAGCCATCACGGAGTTCCGGGGATGGAATTCCGGATGGCTAGGCCCACAAGGAATGAAGGACGCGAGCCACATTTCAAACTTAAACGGCTAAGTAGCCGTCGGGATCTGGGAACTGGGGAGGCAGAGCGTTTCAGTAGTCCGAGCTTGGTGAAAAGTGGACGGAAGCCCTGTTAGGGAAATCTGACGGACTGGGTCCGGAGGGAAAGATTGCTGCCCGCGGGTTTTTTGACGCTTTAATCCTCAACGGTGGAGACGGGACTCAGACCTGAGGGAGTAGATTGCCCTGTGTGAAGAACAGCCGTGTGACCGAAAAGTTCTGGATCAGTAGCGAGGGCGTTTCCAAAAGGTTTGGGAGATTTTAACACATGGGTTATGGGTGCGATTTATCATTTTTTGATTTATGCCACTCTAACCGATTGTTCAATTATTTAACTCCTCCAAAATGACAAAAAAAAAACGGGAGGGAAAACAGGGGTGGCCTAACTCGAATATGCTAAAAGGTGAGGCGTGAAGGCTACCGGGGATCGTCGGAGCGAATTTGATGGTGACGATCGAGATGCTGCAGAAGGCGGTTGGCTCTAGTTGATTGCTGCTCCAATTCGCCTCAATTCGGACAATGAAAATGACTGGCAAGTTTGGGCATTATATACCCCAAGCGCCATCAATGCTGCAATAAATGCCGGTACGGCGATGCCAAAAAGTTGGTGAATTTCAAATTAGGTCGACGGCGGCGGAGGAGACCCCAGGGCCCGGTGGCCAGGAGGTCGCGCAACGACGGCTGCCGTGTGATTTCTGTGAGCTTAGGCGACGGCGGCGGCAAGCATCCTGGGGCCTGAGGCGGCAGGAGGAGCTGTGTCCAGATGGTGAGCAGGGATGAACCCGGATGGACTGGGGGCCCGGGCGAAGAAGCCGCCCGGGAAATCTCCAACGAAGTTCGAACAAAAAATGGCAGGGCAGGCCTTGAGGGGCAGAAAGATGCCCGAGGGACGCCGCAAAAGGGTGGCAAGCGCAAAGGGGAAGCCCGAAAGGGGAACTCCGGAGGCCCGGGCCCGGAGGGGCCCAGGGCCGCCCCAGAGCCCAAAAGCCAGAGGGAACCCGTGAGGCCCCGGAGGGCAACAAAAGACCAAAGCGGAGGCATGGTCGATTTATGATAAAACTTTCAAAACAACATCGACCATGCGGAACATCAAAAAAAAAAGAGGGGCATGCAAAACGAGGTGGCCCCAAAGGGCCCGACAAAGCGAAAGAAAAGAGGGTCCTCATTCTGAACGGGGCGTGTGTGCTAAGGGCACAACAAAGATGATCACTACCAAAGGGTCACTCAAGCCTACTACTTCATGTTTTGTATCTATAATGTGGTGCAGTTCTTCAACATCGACTGGTATACAAACTTCAAGAACCTGGTGTTCCCTCCACCTGCTTTTGTTCCTTTGGATGATGTTGCTACTACTAATACCCCTATTTACAAGGATATTATGGACACTACCATTGATATGTCTATTGCTTCTACTCACGCCGTGAATTGAATACTTCTATCTTTTTCTCTTTGCTTTCAAAAATCTCATAGTAATTAGTCCCTTTTTGTATACATGCCTAAAAAAGGCTTTAATAAAATATATATAAGAAGAACTAGAATAGAATATACTTTTGGAAGCATGGCCTATGAGCCATTTTGAAAATGTAAATATCAAAGCATATATAATGAAAATATATCTTTATATAATCATCTCGTTGTCTTCCTTTGGATTTTTCAACTGGGTTATCTTCTTCTTTTCAACATGTATATTTCAATTCAGTTTTACATGTGGATGTTTTAATTTTTCTCTTTTTTTCAACTATAAGTTTATTTCCCTTATTCTCTATAATAATGGGTCAGTGGTTCCCTCACCTCAGACCATATAATAAATGAAAAGACCGACCAACAAAACAAAAGGAAAAAGAAGGGAAAAAGCATTATAAACATATTTACATAGGTCTGGTTCGCAAGCTTAATTGAATAATTTCAAGTGAATTTCGTTGATCGGAATTCCTAACACTTCTTCTTCCATAGTCTCTAACTCATATGCATTGTGTTATCTACATTGAATTATTCTGAATGGGCCTTCCCAAAGGCTGTCGAACTTTCCATGCTGACCCGACTTTGTGGCCCTTTTGTTAAATTTTAGCACTAAGTCTCTGCACTTCAGACCTTGATAAGACACTTTCTTGTGAAACCATCTTTAAACCACTTGTTGGCAATTGGTCATGGCCATTAGGGAATTTTTCCTTTTTTCTTGTACTTCTAGCAACTTGGCTAATCACACCTCCATTACACCATTTTTCTCCACCGCTAGAGATTTTAGCAATTGTAACACTGGAATCTCCATAGAGATAGGCAATAACGCCTCTTTTCCATACACTAGCTCATATGGTGAAGTCTCGAGGACTTGCTTTGGATTTATTTGGTCTGCCCAGAGCACTGCTCAGAGGTTTTTATGCCACTCCCTTTGGTATTCTAGCCCAATTATTTTGAGTAGTTAGACTAGATTCTTGTTTGTAGACTCGTCTAAGTCGTTCCCGTGCGGGTAGTACTTTGATGATGTTTTAAGGAATATTCCATGTGTAAGTGTGAATTGACTTACCTTGGAACCTAGGAAAGCTTTAGCATTGTCGGAGATGATAGTTTTGGGCAGGCCAAATCTTGTCACTATTTCCTCTAGGAAGTCCACTATTTCTGCCTTTGTCACATTCTTTAGTGGCACAACTTCAATCCATCTCCTGAAGTAGTCTGTGGCCATTAAGATCCATTTATGTCCTCCAGTAGAGGTTGGATTAATCATTCTGATGAAGTCAAAACCCCATTGCATCAATGGCTCATCAACCACTATCAGCTGAGAGGCATTGCAAAATTCTTTCTTCTTCCAGTGAAGAACTAACATTCTTTGCAAGTTTTCACCAAGTATGAATCATTGAATAGCGTTATCCAAAAGTACCCCGCACACATGATTTTGATGGTGGTTGTCTTTGTGAAGAAATGTCTACCCACTGAACTATTGTGGTAAGTGTCGAGGATGCTTTTTGCTTGCTCTGTGGTAACACATCACAATAGAACACCGTTGAAATTTCTCTTGAAAAGGATGCCTCCAATGAGCATGAATCTATTGTTTTGTAGTTGGTAGAATCTCCTCTTTTGAGAAGGAAGGCCTGATGGATACTTTCCTAGATGCATAAACCTTATTCTATCCACCAACCAACATCCTTTGGACTCCATCTTATTTATTAGGACTAGCTCCGACTGCTCTTCTTTGGTGGCCATTTCTTCATCCCACGCAAGATATTCTCACATTCCTCTTCCCTGAACAGTCTTGGTAAGCCTGACCTCAATGTCATACTTGAGGATCTTGGTGATCCAATTAGCTCTTTTCTCAGTGATTTCTTGGTGATTTCTCCTTCCATGATGTATTCACACACACTAGAGTGTGCAACATAGAAAATCACCTTGTTGCAAGAGATTAGATATCAGAACTTCTTGAGTCCCTTAACTATGGAAAACACCTGCCTCTCTACAAAATTGTAGTTTGTTTCATATTCTTTCAGGGTACAGGAGTGAAATGCTATTGGATTTTCTCCCTTTCCCTTGTCATCTTTCTCAGTTAAGACAGTAGAAATGCTTGACTTGCTACTAGATACATACATTATGAAGTCCTTTGATAAGTCTAGATTGACCATAATAGGAGTGGAAGAGATAGAATCCTTGAATTTCTCAAAGGTTTCTCTGGCTTCTTTTGTCCATTTAAATATTTTATCTTTTTTCAGCATTAGGGTAATTGGCCTAATTATTCCTCCAAAGTCAAAAATAAATTTTCTAATGAAATTTACCTTCCCCAAGAAGGATTGAACACCTTTCTTTTTGACTAGGTGAGGAATATCTTTGATTGCTTTCACCCGCTCAGGATCAATTGAAATTCCTTCTTTAGACACTACGTGCCCCAGTAATTTTCCTTGTGGTACTCTGAAGACACATTTTTTTGGGTTCAACGTTATCCCAAACTCTTGGCATTTCTTGAACACCATCTCTAGATGATCAAAATGGTCATCCTTGGACTTGGAGAACACCATAAAATCATCCAAATAGATTAGGATAATCTTATTGATTAGTTTGTTGAAAGCAATATCCATTGCCTGCTGGAAGGTAGCTCCTACATTTGAGAGGCCAAAAGGCATCCTGGCGTATGTGAACGTTCCTCACTTGGTAGTGAACGTTGTCTTATGTTGATCCTCCTCTTTGAACTAGATCTAATTGTAACCAAAGAAGCCATCTAACACTGAAAACATCTCTGAACCTACCCCGTTTGTAGGATTGACTCCATTAAGGGTAGTGGGTAATGATCCTTCAGGGATGCTTTGTTTAGGTCTTGAAAGTAAACACATAGATGGATATCTCCAATATTCTTTAAGGCTAGGACTAGATTGGATACCCACGTGCTATGTGTGATTGAAAAGACAATCCGTGACTGGATTAGCTTTGTTAATTCTTGTGCATTAGCACTTCAATCTTGGGATTGACTAGCCTTTGTTTTTAGCAGACAAGCTTTGCACCTTCTTCCAGCTCAATTGTGTGCTAAATGATATCAGGATCATATCCCCTGAGTTCGTCATATGACCAGACCACTACTCCTTCATATTTTTTGTAAAAGGCGATAAGCCTTTCCTTATCATGATGTGAGACATCCTTCCTAACTTTGAGCTTTCTTCCATCCTCGACCTGAAGGTCAGCATAGTCACTTTTGTCTGCTAGAAACTTATGTTTTTCATTCCTTGCATCATCACAATCAAAAAGGTTTTTGAGAGTGACTAATCCTTTTGGAAGCTTGTTGGATCTCAATTGGATAATTTTTCCTTCATAGGCCTTAGCAATCTTCAGTTGGAGCTGGTCACCAAATTCTCCCGACTACTAGATGAATGAGGCAATGTGTTCATCACTATCAAACACTTGCTAGCTTTGGTCATTGTCTGGAATCATTAGTCAGACTATTACTCATACAAAGTGTTTGTTGTGAATGAGATCAAAGGAAAGATCAAACTAAGATCTGATTGATGCCATGTGATCTGCATCTATATTTTGTTCTCGAGGCACCATTTGAATGTTGAAGGCTTCAAAACCCTCGATCAGGTCCGAAACTCGTTGTTTGTAGGATCGCATGTAGACATTCTTGTCTGTAGAAATTCCTCATACTTGATTGATTACTAGTTCAAAATCTCTGAACACCATCAATTGCTTAATACCCATCCATTCTGAAAGGTTGATACCTTGCACTAGTCCTTTGTATTCAACTTCATTGTTTGAGCAGGTGAACTAGAAGCAGAAATACCTCCATGTCTTTTCATTCTATGGGGATTTTAAACATACTCTGGCTCCTACACCATTCTTGCATATTTCTCCATTGAAGTGCAATGTCCATAGTTATGGGGCTTGATCGCCTTCAGGTTCTTTGACAACCTTTGGAAGCACTTGATCTTCATCGTAGATGACATAGGTGCCCAACCTAGTAGCATGGTAGTTGCCGAAAGGGTTGATATATATATGTTCACTTAGGAGAACATCTTCTTGATCATTTCGATCTTTGGTCACTTTTTCATCTTCTAGTAGTTTTGCGTAATACATTTCTTGCTTGGTGATAGAGGTATGCACAACTTCAAAATTGATCATGGCTTCATTGGCTACATGTTCTAAATGTAAAGTTTTAGATTCTATGTTCATCTTCGGACCATGCTTGGTTCTAAGGATCAAATGTAACCAATCCAAGGGTAGATATTCACCCACTTTTGAAGTAAAATCTTAGGATAGACAGAGGCTGAACATGGGAGGAACATCTATGATCATAGTGTCTTGTGGCACTATGATACTAGGGGGGGGAAATAGATTCAAGGGGGGTGCTTTGATGACACCTATAGTTTCAACTATGTTTCCATCAAGCTGCATTACTCCTCTTTTTAAGGGTTCATAGCTGAGTCCTAAGGCTTCAGCTATCTGTTTAGGCATAACTGTGGTGCTAGCACCGGAATAAATCATGGCATTGTGTAGTAATTTCTCCCCTATAATGAGAGTTAAGAAGGGTTGAGGCTTTGGCTTATCTCTCACTTCAGCAGGGGATTTTGTTGTGTTGTTTGTAAGAATTTTGGTGGAAGATGGTTGATGAACAACCCTTACTTTGGACAACTGCTCCATTGGCATTGCACTTACATCTTCTCAGAAAGACTTCTATAGTAGCGTCTTCTATTATGGGATGGCTAGAATATCCCATAGAGACACATTAGTGGATGATTTATTTAGTTGTTCCACCACATTGAATGATGGAGGATTCAGAGGTTTCTAATCCTTCACTCTTGTTATAACAACTTCCCTTCATGGCTGATATTGTGACAGCATTGCAGAGGTACTAGGCATCTAGTCAGAAGCACTTTTAGATTGTGAATTGACTAGTTGTGCAACAACTGGTTCACCCATAAATCTCCTCTTTGGGCGAGTGTTGTAGTTAGATTGTACTTGTGGTGTTATAGATGTAGATGTATCATTAGCAAACACCACTTCTTCTTCCATCCATGAGAAGAGTGTGTGGTCAGTAGCGATGTCTGCTTCTTGCTCTAGTGACATCCCTTGCATTCGCATGGTCAACACTGTATTGTCCATTTGTGAAGAGGTATACACATAGCTTCTAGAGTTTGATGTTGTGGCTTGGTTGTGCTACTCTCCCACCTTTTGTTGTAGGTTGTTGCGTGGGAAATTTTGGGGTATATGTGAATCACCACAAGGGAAGCACCAAGGATTTGTGTCATCCGCTAAATTGTTTTGTCCCATAGTTAGCTTTCTATTCAAACTTAGATTAGCACTCTATAGTAGAGTGGGTACTGGTACCACTTAATTTTTTGTTTGCGCCTATAGATTTGTGCGAGCACCTCCTTGGAACTAGTTTTGTTGGTAAGGGTACCTTCTACCCTAATAATTCTAGTAAGTAGGCTTCAGAGGTACAACCTGATTGCGCTTGATAATGGTTATCTCATTAACAATGGTTTGCAACATTTCCTTAAACTTGCTGATCTCCTCTTTTGAAGAGCCGAATGTAGAGGTAAAATTTTGTGGCATGCTCGGATACGTGTACATGGATTGGGGGGAGCTGGTGCATTGGTAGAAGGCATTTCTTGGGAAGGAACTGATGTCTTAGGGAATATAGGAATGATGGGCCAAGGTGGCAATTTCCTAGTGTCTATCGAATTTTTCTCCTCCTTGACAATAATTTTATATGTATCTGGTAGCATGGTTCTGCCAAGAGACTAGATCATCATTGAAATGTCAAGATTGATAGAATTTAAGTAGAACACGAATGCTAGATCAGTTGGCAGGAAAATATTAACTTGAATCATTTGCCAGCTTGTATGGAACAAAGCATTGAAGTCAGTCATGGCTTTGTGTGGGGCCCACTTTATGACCGAGAGCTGATAATAGAGTGATGATCGGTCTCCTTCATTTGAAAATATTTGATAGAAAGGCTCCCCAAGCTCATCCCAAGTATTGATAGTATTTTCTTGTAATGTGTGGTACCAATCCAATGCCTTACCCCTAAAAGAGGTGGAAAGCAGCCTTAACGCCACATTTTGGGCTGTAACCCCATGTACCAGACATACTTCTGCAATATCTTGCAAGTGTTCGGATGATAATATTTAGCCATCTCTAGTGAACTTAGTTATAGTCTTTAAGGAAGAAACTAGGATAGCACCCCAAACAATAGGAATTATTGGTGGAACAAGAGGGATTTCAGTGTCCCATGCCACATAATTTATGTTAGTGACAGACAACATGGCTAGTAGAAAGGGAGGAGGAAGTGAAACATTCACTGATTGGGTCACACACTATACTATCCCTAATGGTAGTACTAATAAACCAGGATTATTTTCTATTTGGGACCTAGAAACAGGTCGATGGCTCATACACCCTTCTTGAAATCAGGCTCATTGAAGCTCAGTCCCACTGGGCGTGCCAAGAAAAAGAAAAACTATTGATGACAAAAATTGGCAAGGTAACAACCCATTGTGGGAAACTCAATTTACGGGGGACCTATTGCACTAAATTGAGTGACCACCAGATTTTTAAAGAAGTCAGCTTCTTCTATAAATGGGGTTTTGGAATGGGAAACGAAAGCAGATATAAAATAAAGAATTTAACTAAGGTGATATGTCAGAATTTAGATAAAAGGAACGATAAACCTATCTTTTGGATTTGATCTAAGAGTTGACTTAGCAATTTACAATGTCCTAGAATAACATAAATTAAGGATTGTAGCATGAATAGTTCATTCAATGACATAAAATAATAATCACACCCATTCACTGAAAAGAAGAGTCAAAAGGCATGATCTAAACCAACAAACTTGCATTCAAATTATAGAAGTACAACAAATAAACCATTCAAACAATAATGGCAAAACATATATTTTATCAATAGCATAAGAAACAAAGAGGCTAAAAAATGGCACAGTCTATGAGTTCTTGCAATAATCTAACCAATACAAAGGCCTGGTCTCCAAAAATCATGTAATTCTAAAAGCTAGTGAAATAGCATGTAATCTCCAAACTTGTAACCTTGAACATTGGAACCTTTAGAACCCCTCTTCTGAAGCAAAGAGAAGTATTTATAGCAAGCCTTCCACCACTTGGCAAGAAACAACTAAAAAGATTTAGAATCTAAGCAATGATGTCTAGGCAATGATTTTCCTCAACTGTTGTAAGAGAAAAGATTCAAGACACAACATTTGGTCGCCCCCCATTCAGGCGCATCCCCTATGAATGATGGCAGTGGTCCCAATAAAGTCTCGTGCAAACAAGTGTCACCTCTTTAGATAGGCAGTTAAAACACATGGCAAAATATCGCAGCCCTTGGTTCTCTTTAATCCTTCGTTGAAGAAGCTTGCACTAAAGGGACACATGGTAGCATATCATTGCCTGCGATCAATTTCCATTTTCTCTATAGAAGACTTGTGTGGAGATGACACGTAGCAACAATGCTTGATAGATGCTGCTTGTGGGGTCCATTGGATCCTTTTACGAATGGGAACTACGTGGCACGTGAGCAGGGACTATGGAGGAAGTGAAAGGAAGCAATCGAAATAACCCGTGGTGAAGACACATGGGAGAACAGTGGGGGCTAATGGAAGAGCAAGGAGAAAAATCCTTTAGAGAGCAATGAGCGGACATGTGGTAGAGGCTACAGTGAATATCAAAAAGAGGTTGATGACATTCATTTGAGGGAATGGGTCGGTACTTAACCAAAAATAAAACCCGAAGGGAGCATGGTGAATTTCGTATTCACAAAATTAAAAGATTAGTTTCCTCAAATAATTATATTGGGACAAACATAATACAATATTATAGTTAATTAACTTACATATTAATCTTACAATTTCAACTATAAAAGTTATAAAAACTATCAATATTCACTTTAAAATAACAGAGAATAATTCATAATGGAAAATAATTGTGATAATAGTATTCTATATTCTTAAACTACTTGGATTTTTTTTTTTAATTAAAAGGAATGGTAGCCTATATATTATATATTATATAATAAAAAGGATTACTTCTATATCTGTAGTAGATAGGAAAAATTGCAAGAATTTTTACAAATTATCTATTGTCCTAAAATAACCTTTCTACTAACTGAAGATAATACAAAATATCAAATATCCATAGAGTGTTTTTGGAAAAGCAAAACTATCCATGCATATAGCAGCTACGAGTATCTAGAGTTTGGATAACTACTTAGACATTTTACTAATCAACTATAAATAATTATTTGAAAATTATCATCATTCACCTACAATTATTCAATAGACAATACTCTCAGTCATTTACTGTTAAATCTGAATAGTTAAATTAATTAAACTAATCTTATTATTTTACCATTACACAATTTTAACCTCTTTTTCCCTAATCTCTCAGTTAATTAAATATGAAATATGTCAATAAATATACAATTATTTTACCTAGTAATTTTAATGTTCACTTATTTAATAACCATTCATTTCAAATATTTTTATTAATTACCTTTTTCATCATGTTTTATTACCAAACCCCTAATGGATAGTATAGAATACCTTATCATTTTCCCTATTTGCCTATCCATAGTAATTAATTTTCTCATTTTAATTATCTAATTACAAATCTCTTAATAAGTAATTTTCAATTATCAGAAATTCAAGAAGAAAATATTTTACTCCATTCATTTGTCTATGCAATTAAATACTCATTTTTTTATTAATTTATCCCAACCAAAATTCTTTTACTATAACTATGATATATATAATTATAAACCGAATAGTGTTTTCAATTTTAATATATTAATTCATAATGTGGTGAAAATATGTATTTATATACATAAATATAAAATCAAATGCTAATCCAAGTTACATTCATCAGATTCCAAACAACTGCATATCATCAAATTATATGTAATTCGAATGCCAACATAATGCAAATTCACTAAATCATATGAAATCAAATGTTAAGCACAACATAGGTTTATGAAACCATGATATATATATAATCAAACTATTTGAAATCAGATTCAGACAAACAATGGAGGGTGATGCAATAAACACCATTGACTACCATATATAATGTATGTTCATTGAAGGAAGAATGCCACATAGATTTTTGAATTGCCAAGCATCAACTTAGCATGAAATAGATTCATTGATATAAATTGAAACCTTCAGTAAGGAATGTAAGACACACATAATGAATTCACAATAGGATTTACATGGAATGTGAAATATAGTAAACAACCATCAAATGAAATCAATGTAATCAGTATCAAATCATTCAATGGAAAATATAAATCAAGTAAATAAATTACCCCATACTATATCACAAGAAAGAACAAGCATCGATCACCCAACTTACAATATAACCTTTAAACTTAAAATCAATGTATGCAATAATAAAATGTAATGTAAGAATTGAATCGGTCATTCATAAAACATTTTCACCAATGCAAATCACAATATCCAGAATAATATAATCAACGCAGAAAGTGGATTCAAAATATATATAGCATCGAACAAAAAGACGCACAGACTTAACTCTTCATATGTTGCAAGCAACCAGTCCACAAAAATGAGATTGCTGAACATAAAAATAAAAATCGCCCTATGTAGTTCATAGATTACAACATAGGGAAATGGGGACACATCATTGAGTTGAGGGTCATTTGACTTGATATCTCTTAGTTCAGTCATCGCCCTCTCATGAAATATGATTCACAATATAATCTTACATGATTATTAACATAGCTGGAATGAAGGAAGGGCCATGGCTAGAAGTATGTTGTGCAGGAAATAAGGGAGGCACACAAATTGGATTTACTGAATAGGCTTTAGAAAATTTCAAGCAAATGTAAATGCTAGATTTAATTTGATGTATTTTCAAGGAATAATAATACTTGCACTATAAACACAAACTGGGTTTACAAAAAAGCTTAAGAACGTCCAAAGAAAACATAATCAGTGGGTGAATCAAGTTGTCATGCCATGGAATGAAAAGATTGCAAAATTACAAATACAAATTTATTGGTTGCTTTATTATACAAAAACTAATAAGCAAAAGTCATCAAACAATCAAGCATTGTTTTCAACAGACAAAAAGAGAGAAAAATTGATAGCATTAATCAGAGAAACAAACAAAAACAAAGAACAAGGCCAACCTAGATCAAACACTGGCTGGGATAGAAATCCGATGTCGAGCTTCGAATCTTCCAACTTGTAATCCAAACTATCCAATTCCCAATTAAATTTTCCAGAATCCCCAATTCCACACAAAATCCCAGCATAAGAAATTTTCTTGCAGACAAAATTACTTCCCTTCTCAAAAAATAGAATGAACCATCCAAAAATCTTCCAAAAGGATAATTATTTACAAAAGGAAGGCTATTTGTTTTTTGAACACAAAAATCTAATAAAATCTCTAAAATCCCCCAAAAAACGTCAAGTTTCTTTTCACGCTTAGTTCGAAGTTGTGCATGTGTAGCATAAAAATCCTTTCTATATTTTTATATTATTTTTACTATTTATCAATTATCACATTCCATTATAATTTGATTTGATTTTATTTTATTTTATTATTAAATTACACATTTAATTTATTATCACCCATGATTATTAATAAATATTTTTATATTTATTTATCAAGTGCCCTTTTTCCTTAATAATTTAATTTAATGAATCAATTAACCAAGAACAAAATTTATCAAAAAAATTAAATTTGTAGAGAAGGGGGATTCACTACTCACGAGTTCTCTTCATTTAGAGAGCCTCATGGGGAAAACTGCCCTAAACTACCTCAGTTATAGAGCGAGAGTACTAGAATCAAAAAGAGCAAGTCACAAAGATTTTCTAGACAAACTAACAAGCTCTTGGACAAAGGATGATAGCATGGGTTACATACGACAACACAACGCACTGGCATCCTAGAGGTGTGTTGGCGTCTTGTACAAACTAGAGAGAGAGTTTATCACAAAAAATATCAAAGTGTCTGCTTCTACTCTAATTGCTAATAAATCTTGAAACATGAGAAAGTAACAAAATATAATAGAGCTAAAGTAAAGTTAAGTAAATGATTGAGATAAAGAGAAGAAGAGACAGAAACTTCTCACAGTGAGACAAGTAATGAAGCCTATAGTAGTGAAATATCTTCAACATCTATGTTTGTAAGATCAAGAGGAAATGTTGGGGCTGTATAGGGGTTTTCCTCAATCAAACCATCATTTTGGTATTCCCACCTGCGTGGATAGCCAAAAGATAGAGAGTGAGAAGTAAGAAAATGTGATGTGATAAAAGCAAACCTTGCTCAAGGAGGAGAACCCATATCACAAAATGTAGGTGATAAAAGCAATCCCTACTCGAGGAGGAGAACTAGTATCATGAAGTAGAGATGCAGTAGATAGGGGATGTGTGAAATCCCAAGATGCTTGCAAGCATGAAGTAGGAGAGATAGAGTTGCAAGGCTTAAGCAATCTAGAGAGAGAGAGAAAGAGAGCTACAAGAACCAAGAGTGTTGTTGCAAAGGATTGTTGTGAGAGCTTGAAAGAGTTGTAAAGAGAGCTTGAAGTTGTTGTAGCAAGCAAGGAGAGGTATGCAAGAAAGATAGGATAATGTCCAAGAAGGAGAAGAAGTAGAAGATAGAAGCTATAATGAAGCTAGAAGAAGTAGAAGGCCAAAGCCAAAGCTGGAGAGAAGTTATAAGTAGAGGAATGGAGCTAGGGATGGAGGAAGAGGCCAAATGAATAGAAAATACTACTTTTAAGGAGGGAAAAGAAGCTTCCCAAGCCATTTCAGGGCATCTTGAGTTGTTACCATCAACCAAGGGAGATTACAAGTGGAAAGCATGTACAACAACATTCGTTTGAATGTTGAAATGTCATAGGATGCTAGTGTGGTGCATGGATGTCCACGTAGTGTGCTAGTGTCTAGACACGTCATGCTACAAAATGATGTGAATAGGAAAGGCACAAAGTTCGATGCAAAGCTAGCACATGAAGTTAACTATTGAAAAGGGGTGTTGGAGCATCCTGTGAAGGGAAAAAGGCTGATGCAGGGGATAAAATGAGCCTACACAAGATGCTAAGGGAGTGGAAACTAAAGGGAGTACAAGAATGTATGTGAAATTGCAAGGGGTGCAATTTTTTTACTATAAAAATTTAAACAAACCAAGTGTCAACAAAAATTACCTAAACCCTAACCGAGGTTGAAAAGAAATTTCAACTGACCACAGACATCAAAGAACACTAACAAGGTAAGGAACCAAATACTCATCCTCTTCAAGGATGATGCCTAGGGTAGGGGACCAAGTGCTATCTCTGATCAACTATTCCATTGGGTTTAAGACACGCTCAAACCTGCCAATTTAGGTGGAGTTGATGCCTAGTACTTGCAACTTGCAGCACACAAAATGGTCATACATAAACATATACATATAGTCACGCACACCGTGAAAGGGAATCGCAACGTAGCAGGGTACTCACAAGTGAGTAATGAAACATTATCCCTTTCACCCAAACACATCAATCAAGTAACCACATAAAACCATATCAATCAGTTACATAACAAAAAGATAAGAACAATCACAAGATAATCACATAATAATCATGATAAAATAACCACATAGTGGTCATGATATAATTAATCCACATAATCAAATAAGTCACAGAAAACAACCGACAACCCTGATGCATACATCTCCTTATCTACATAGCAAAAATCATATGCAAGGAGATGGGCCTTTGAATTCCAACAACCTCTACCTCCTTGCCTAAATCATCCAAACACTACACTGACTTACGCAACAATCTATTACTACTTGATGAGCATCTGACCAATCCATACCCAACACTATGTCATAAGATCCTAGGGGTATGATGCAAAGATCCACTTTGGGAAAGAGAGTATCAATTCTCAATCCAAAACCATACACAAGGGATTCTATCACTACTCTAGCTTTGAAGGTCAATTCGACCTGCCACCTAACATCTTTCTTTATTTCCACCAGTCCACATCACTCCATTAAAGAAGGGGAAAATAAATGAATCAGAAGCACTAGAGTCAAAAAGGATAGAAATGCCAATACCTTGCAATGCACCTATGGTCTCCATGACTATGCCCTGATGCTTATCCTAGTGATTATCAACTACTGCAACCACTCTGTGAGACTTACCTACATCACCAGCATTCAGCTCTGAGGCTAATAGCCTCTAACTGAATCCTAATGTGCTCTTTTGTGGGCACTTTCTAGCTATGTGGCTCTATTACCTACAAGTAAGACATCTTGAACCTCTACCATACCCCCTACCATCTGAAGTTATACTGGACTACTAGAAGTTACCTCTACTAGTTGCAGACTATGTGCTCTGAGCTGGATGGTTGGGACAATAATGCTTGGCTCACTACCAACTCTGAATTTTCCTAGACTAAGAGCCACTACCCTGCTGAGACTAAAAATTCTTAGGTTTCAACTGGGAATGCTACTGCTACTATTGTTGTCCACCCTTAGTGGGTGCATGATGGCTCCTAGAGGAATGTACTACCTAAGACTAACCACCTTGGAACCCAAAGCCTATTGTAGGCACACTACCAATCTAAACACCAATCAACCAAGTCTCAAGCTCCAAGCCACCACTAGAACCATTAAAGGTAGGAAAATGTGCCCTCAAGAGATCCTTCATATGACTTGCTATAGTAGTTTCTTGCTCTGCTATGACATCTCTCCTAGGATTTCTCTTTCCCTATCCACCTGCTACTTACACTCCTATCTAGGGCCTAGGCGAGCAAAGATCTCCTCATGCAATGGACATAACTGAGCTCCCTCGACTAACTTTGGTTGGCCATAATTCTAACCCCTGCTTCTTTGAAGATTCTGAGGGCCCTGTTGTTCCTCATGATTGCTCTCAAGGGAACCCTAAGGAGGGGTGTTCTGGTAGTTAGCCCCATGGCCACCACCTCAACAACCCCAACCTTGACCTCTAGGCATCTTCCTACACAAACACCACCAAAGGACATATCTAAGGTTGTTAGGCAAGGATGAAAGAAAGGAGAACATAATCTCTATAGTCTTTGCAACAAGGACAACATAATGGAATCAAATAAAACCAGAGTACCCAGTGTTAGAACTTGGGCTCTGATACTAGGTGTAACACCTTGCCAAGGAACCCCAGAGGACAACATTAACTATGACACAATAATGGAACCTTTTTTTTGTTATTTTAATGAAATATCAATGAAATGCATATCATAACTTAGCATATAATCTAACCTAGGTCTCTAAGGTTCCATGACTACACTACTAACATATCTATTAATTAAGAACTAGAATCCTTACATTAACTATAAAAGTATCATGATTTATCAAATGAACAAAGTTCATTTTAAACCACCACATTAAATGATTCTACATTATGTATTTCCAAAACATGTCAACATAAAAGATCATTCTAACATATATATATATATACAAATTTTAGTACATGAGAATACATCAAAATCTATTACATTGTTACATTATTTACAATAGTGCTTCCCTGAGTACATGTGGGAAGAATGCATAAAATTACAATAAATGGTACAACTAATTTACAATCAAATACAAATACATGAAAGACTATATTCTCAAACTGGAACATGAACTAGAATCCGATACACAAGGTACAACCTCCAAGCACTCGAACAAGCAACAAGGAAACCCAATGGAGGAATAATCACTAACCTCCTGACCATGCAGAACCCTAAGGTCCACCCCTCATGCTAGGAGATAATAGAAGGTCCACTTAAAAAAATAGTTAAGAAGATAATAGGCTAACATAAACAAGGACTATACTTGAATCCAATACAACACTGTTAACAACACCAACATCACATACAACTCTTACAACACTTCCAGAGGCACACACACACACACAAAAAAGAAAGAGGAAGTATGACTAGGGAGTGCTAGTCTACAATAGGTAGGAGTGTCATTACATAGCTTGATGATGGGTTATCCTTGGTGGATCTTCCTAGGCTCCTGGCCCCCATCCTGGGTTATCCTGGTAGCCTCTCCCAATCCTTGGCCCCCATACAAACTCATAAGGAATCAACACACCTTTCATGAGGACAAGGCAGTTGATCTTGGCATTCCAGGCCTTCCCATCTCATCTCAAGCCTAAACAAGCACTTGATCCACAAGTGAGGTATGCATTATCTTGATTAATCTGAATTCTACCCATCCCCCTAATTTATTATTAAGTTTATCACTAGATTAAAAAACCCTCCATGGGTTATCCTAGGCACCACTTCGGGTCCTAGCCCCCATGGAGAGCCACTTCCCCTCCTTGCAACTAGTAAACCCTACACATCAAGCAAGGCATTGACCATCTTGCAAGCCTATCATAATCACTTGAGTCTAAACACAAAAAGGAGGTCACCCTTAGGGTTTACATTTCACACAAGGCAGATGACTCAGAACATTACCAATCCACTTTCCAAAGTGAAAAGAATTGCAAGATCCATCCACACATTAGACACCCCTCCTAGGCCTCTGGAACCGACCTTAGACAACTTACGAAAGACACCCCCCTTCCAATAAGTACACAAATAGTTAACCCAAACATTCATAAATATAAACAATCATTCGATAAATTATAGCCATACAAATAATCTCATTAATATGACATCAATTCAATGCATTCATTTTTCTTATCCACATAATTAAATTAAAAGATTATTTTCCTCAAATAATTATATTGAGAAAATCAGAATATAATATTCTAGTTAATTAAATTACATAGTGATCTTACAATTCCAACTATAAAAGTTTTAAAAACTATCAATATTCACTTACAAATTAACAGAGAATAATCCATAATGGAAAATAACTATGGTAATAATATTCTAAATTCTTAAACTACTTGGACATTTAACTAATCAACTATAAATAATTATATGAAAATTATCATCATTCATCTACAATTATTCAACCGAGAATGCTCTAAGTCATTTATCATTAAATCTAAACAATTAAATTAATTAAACTAATCTTATTATTTTACCCTTACACAATATTAATCTCTTTTTCCCTAACCTCTTAGTTAATTAAATATATGTCAATAAATATACAATTCTTTTACATAGTAATTTTAATGTTCACTTAAGTAATAACCATTCATTTTAAATTATTTTTTTAATTACCCTTTTCTTCACATTTTATTACCAAACCCCTAATGGACAATGTAGAATAAATCAAGTTACCTTATCATTTTCCCTATTTGCCTATCCATAGCAATTAATTTTCTCATTTTAATTATCTAATTGCAAATCTCTTCATAAGTAATTTTCAATTATCAAAAATGTAAGAAGACAATCTTTTACTCCATTCATTTTTCTATGCAATTAAATACTCTTTTTTCAGTAATTTATCCCAACCAAAATTCTTTTACTATAACTATGATTTATATATATATTTATAAACTGAATATCATTTTCAACTCAATATATTAATTCATAATGTGGTAAAAGTATGTATTTATATACATATATATATATATATATATATATATATATATATATATATATATATATATATATATATATATATTCAGT
>VDFB02193867.1:255555350-255570458 GCA_007258455.2 Sequoia sempervirens
AAATATTATAAAAAAATATTATCATTTTATTGTGGTTAGGGTGGTCAGACAGACACCTACTTCTTATGTTTTCCCTGAAATTTAAGTACTACTGCATTGAAATTTCAAATTTTCACCAAATAGATATGTTTTTTAAATAAACATAGTAGTTTAGAAACTACATTCAATTTTCTAGAGATTCTATTCTTACATATTTTTGAAATAATATAGATAACTTATTCAAATTTTTACGTCAAGTTCCCTAACTCTAATTTTTTTGAATTTTTTGCCACTTAAGGGCCTATTTTTTCCATGATGATCCTGCACATACCCAAGGGTTAAGGGTAGAGGGTAGAGGGGAGAGATAGAATTAGGGTATAAGGGTAGAGGGAAGAGAGATAGAATTAGGGTATATAGGGTATAGACAAAGAGAGAAAATAAATCCATTAAAAAACCAAGTTTCTCATAATGTGAGCGCATTTTGAAGTAGAGATATGGTCGTTTTAGGGAGAAATAATGCGCTTGCATTATAACATGAGTGCATTTTGTGTTGCACTAAAAATGGTAAAAGAACTCAATATACCCGTGATCTCAAGGCCCACATTCTACATATTCTCCTGGTTCTACACGTGCTCTGACAAAAAGTATCTTTTTGATGATGTTGTGAAGCGTGCATGCATGTTTTTCACATTCCACCACCTTTTTCATGATCTTTCTACCACCTTTGCATGAGCTAGCAGAGTTTTCATGTTGAAAGACATAATTTCAATTCAAGTTTGAATTCCATTGAAAATTGATATACAATTGAAGTTTGGAGGGGAACAAGCTTTTTAAAAAGTAAAATTGTTGAGGAGTTTGAAGAAAGAAGAATCTAAGGCTACATAATTGGGTTGAACTCCTCCATTTGAAACTCTGCTTTTTTAGGTATGTGAAGTCTTTACACATTTTCTTTCATTCTATTATGGCTTGCTTTCATTTTTGTTATTTTGCATATTCCATGTTGCTCATTGTTTGTTTTTCATTATAACCTTAGGTTGTCAATGCACATTTTAAATTACACAATTATATACACTTTCCAATTACATGTTTAAACCACATCTCTTTGAGGCATTTTGTTATTTAACAATTGACTTACCTTGTGTATGCTTCCACATTTTGTATACACATATATATGACATACGTTTTAAAGAAGTAAAATAAAACATTATTTCTCAATCCTTTATTATGGAAGTGCATACCACTCTTTGAAGCTTTCATTGAAGTATTTTGTTAAACAATTATACCAAGTAGCTCATTTCCTTGTCTATGCTACCAAATTTTCCATACATCTCTCTAAAAAATTAGAATATACTCCTCCCACATGATAGATATTAGAAACTATTTTTGTTTTCATCTCTATTTCTAAATTTACCTCATCACTAAACCTACCTCATCACTTTTATTTGTGATATATTTTAAATTTTTACTTGATTAGTCTACCTACAAGGGATTCTAACCCTTCTCTCCACTGTTAGAAGACTCTTTATTGAAGGCTAAGTTAGCAACATGGGGAAAGATGCAACCTATCTTACAATCATGGCTCAAAATGGAAGCATGGAAAATAAATTTGAATTATGATGCAACTAGGGGAGGTCTTGCAACACAACTCAACACAAAAAATCAACCAACAAAAACAATTCACAAGTCACAATTCTCAAAACTCTTCACTTTTCACCAAATCAACACTCTTCCTTGTACCATTGCCAACTCATTCAATCAGGTATTTCTTCTTGATAAGATTCTTTCATACCAAAATTGAACCATTTCAAGGACCCTTCAGGGTACACAATCACATGTCAACAAACCACTATTGGTTACTTTGTAACAACTTTCTCAAATCAAGCTTTCTATGCCAACTAGGCCTCAAATTAGGACACTTTAGCAAAGAAACTTATCTTCAAAGTTGAACAAAACCTCCAAACACATGTGGGAAGAAATTTATATGTATTCAAACCAAAGAATTCATAATTAGTTCTCAGAAATTCATCCACCAAGATGCCAAAACCAAAATCCCTCTTTTTAAGCCAAATAACCTATGGATTATTGGAAAACACACTTCCCAACCTTATCAAAACATGCCACCACCTCAAATAGGTCTAAAATGGCCTGAAAAAACTCAATTCAACAAGAAACAAGACTACCCTAACACAATACTCAATCTAGCATGTCAAAACCTCTCAAATTCACATGGAAAACACCAAATTTCACTTTAGGGCTTCATGCCCAACTTAACTCTTCACCTCCCCTATACACACTCAACACTCCCACACCTTTTTAGTGATGTTTCAGACCCATTCCTCGAGTTAGAGTGGCCACAGTGAGAGGAATGGGTCAATACACTATTTTAAATGACTTTCAAACCTTAAAACTGTGTGTTCAGATTGGTCTCAGAAATGGTTGACATGGTAGGGGAAGTGTATGTCTCATAGAAATGGGGTGTCATGGTGATTACATCACCATGATACCCCATTTCTATGAGGCATATGCTGCCCCTACCTTCTCAACCCTACCACATTGGCAAGCTAGTGAGTGAGCTAGCTTGCCAATGTGGTAGGGTTGAGAAGGTAGGGGCAACGTATGCCTCATAGAAATGGGGTGTCACGGTGATCACCATGACACCCCATTTCTATGAGGAATACACTGCCCTTACCTTCTCAACCCTACAACATTGGAAAGCTAGTGAGAGCTAACTTTCCAATTTGGTGTTTTACACAAGGAAAACAATGTAATTATGCCTATCTTGTAATCATGGCATGCCCTTGCACCACCTTTTTATATGCTAGAAATAGTCTTGTAAAAGATGATTGTAAGTATTTTTTATGAAGCTTTGAATGACTTATATTTAATTTATTTGAATGGACAAATACTTTAGGAACTAATAGTCATCTCATTACCATGCTACAGGTAAAATTATCCACCATGCCAAACAAACGAAGAAGGAATAAACTAACAGATGAAAAGTATGAAACCTTCAAAGCAAAGGAGATAGAATGGGTGGTGGTATATCATGAAAAGAAGAAATTGGGTACTATTGACAAAAACAATCCAACTGAAGAGGAACCTCAACCATAAAAAAGAGAACAAGATTTGACAACACAAAGGGCACGAATGCAAAAGCATCATGCTAAGAAAGATTCAGATACCATAGTTGGAGACACACCCTCTACGGAAAGTGAATACGAATGGACACCATTAAGCACAAACGAATATGGAGGGACACCAACTACCACAAGTGAATATGAAGGGACACCATCTATCACAAGTGAATATGGTTAGACACCATCCAACACATCTCAAGTTGAGAGTACATCATCACTTAGATTTGACAAAGAAGGTATGCAATCATCCCCATGAGAACCTCAAGGTATGTCTTCTACTCCACCCTCGATCGAAGGTACACAATATAGCCCACCTCAATTAAATATTGATGAAATTCCTAATGTTGAGATGTATGTACTTAGGAGAAAACCACCTAGAATTTTTCATAGAAATCCAAAGTATTTGATTAATATTGATGAGGATATTTTACAGCACATGGAAGGTAAGATTCTAGCATGTAGTTGTAGAATATATGCTGATAAGATTTGGAAATTCTACTTTGAAAGGCTAAATGAGACCACAAGATGTCAACTATTTGTTGAAATGATGCGGGATATAAAGTATAGAGACATCATGAAAACTCTTGGGTTGAGAACATTGAATGCACCGAGTGAAAACACTATTGTGAAGAATCTAATGGATGCATATGAGAGTGTGGGTAATATCTCATGCTCAAAGGATAGTAATGTCATATGACATGTCATTACATTAACTTTGGTAAGAAGTCAAACAAAAAGAGCTCGTCTCATTAGAAAGATGAGTGAACAAATGAGAATTAGTAGAAAAACTTTATCAAAAGTCATTCAAAGGTGACAAACAATTGAGGGCACCGATTCAAATGAATTATGGGAATTCTTGGGGAGACTACCACAAAAAGATAAAAAGGTTGTTGAAGCATTGAGAACACTAATTGAAGTGTATTGGAAGAATAACACAAGGCTATCTCTGAATCAAAGGGATGTGGTAAGGAGAATCGGTAGTCAGGACCGTGAGCCACATCCAAAGAATTTTTTGGATTTGACTCAAACCCAATTTTTTCATAAATTTCAAATGGATTATCCTCAAATTAGTATTTGTCAATTTTTTTTTGAAATTCTTAAACCTTTTTATGTCAAGATAAATCACACACACACACTACTTGTTGTTGTAGACTACATATTGAATTCTCTAACCATTATGATGTTTATCATTCTATATGTTGTGATTTGCATGCTAACAATGTTTTGCAGGATTGTGGCATAGAAGCCCCACCAAAATCTTCAAGAGAGTTCTTATAAAAGAATTTATGTGAAATAGAGGATGACCAAATATTCTATAGGACAGCATGCTTGGATGGTTCATGTAAGCGTTATAGTGGCTTGCAACATATGCTAGTATGTCAACATATGGAAAGTACAAATGAGGTGGGACATAAAGTAGTAGAGTTTGGGAAGTATAAAATGGTGGCATATGCTACAAAAGATGGTTCTCAAGAAAAAATTTGTGATTTGGTTATTCAAAAGATTCCAGTGTATCAGTTTATGTCCATGTTTTGTGACAATATAGTGTATGAGTATGCAAGGCATACCCATAGAGCCTGATGGTTGGAAACACAATTCAAGCTATGCAAGGACACCTTTCTATTTGGAAACATAGTATTAGTGGTTGAATTTGTAGAGAAATACACTCTATAGCCACAATGTGAGTTGCAGTCACAATATTACAACTCCACACAGGTTTCGATATTTGTGCAAATAGCATTCATTCATGTAGCTGATAGTACAAAAGACCAAAGAAAGGTATAGAGGGAGTATCACTTTTATATTAGTGATGATTGCACACATTCTCCATATTTCGTGCAAGGTTGCTTCAGATGTTCTACAATGATTTGGCTCAGAGGGACATAGCATATAGTCGACATATAATATGGTCAAATAACTGTGCAACACAATTCAATAACTCGCGCATGTTCTACTGGATGAGCAGGATGCATGTCATTATAGGTGTACAACATATGTGGAACTTTTGTGAGGGTGGAATGGAAAGGGGGAGCATGATGGTGTAGAAGCATGCTTGGAAATAGCATTAGCACGAGAAGAGTTAAAGTATAAATACAGTGCAAAGTTGACAAATGCAAGATCAATTTTTGAGTGGTGTAATGCTTCGATGGGTCCAGGTAATGAAGGTACATCTTCAGTTCATAGGTATTTTTGGTTAATGGATGATACTAACATTGCACCATATGAGGATCATTATACACTAATAGGATTGAGTGAGCTACACTCTTTCCTTAGCTCAAATGCAGGTTCATGGAGTATCGATACATAGAAGATGGCATGCTTTTTTTCTTCATGTACAATGCAAGCCTAGAATGATTGTGAGTAAAGGGAGTGGGTTGAAAAATGGTTGAAAATTTATCTTAGCCCACTTCACATGTATCGCCCTCTGATGGCATTGGAACTAACACAAATGGAATCATCAGTCAACTTTGACCATGTATCAGATCTAGTTCAACCAGGTAATATATTTTCTTGCTTAGTTTTTGAAATTTCATATTGTTATATTACTTTGTAGTGTATTCATAATGTTGACTAATTTCAAGAGATTTGCTACACATATCAATGTAGGGAAAGTTTATGTAGTTATTGTAGATGAAGAAAATGAAGAGGGAATGGACTATTACTTGTGTCATTATGTTGAGGCCAAAAATAAATTGGAGGCCCTAGTTATAGATGGAGAAAACATTGAATGCCCTACATGCTTAGTTGTTGTTACTAGAACATGGCTTAGAAGGTACCCACATAAGAGTGTTAAACATTGGTTGTTTCAAGACTTTGACATGCATCGTAAGATTCTTCATTAATTGAACCTTGTTGTGGCATCCAATGTTTGTTTGACCAAATATGGGGGTATACCTTTGAACAAGGTCTTGTGCAAGGTCTGTGATTCTAACCACAAGGCAATACTTGACACAATAAAGAGTAGAGCAGACCTAGATGGTTCATTGGATTAGTTTGTAAGTATGCACATCAGTTCTTATTAATTTATACTTGTATGCACATTAAATTGTTTGATGGAAATGCTATCATCTTCTTTTACTTTTCCTATTTGTAATTAACATACTACAAATTGATTGGTGTCCCCTTGCAGAAAATGCAGATTTATGAGCCATCCAAGAGAATGTCAGCCAGAAAAGTAATGCAACATCCTTATTTTGATGATCTTGACAAATCTCAACCATGATTTTAAGCCATTACAAAAGTGTGTGCAAATCTTGGTGAGAGAATTTCAAGTTATTCATTTGAAGTTAACCCTATCATGAGCAGCTATGATGTAGACATTATAAGAGCATCTCAAATTTCAACTTACTTTATTCATGAGAGGTGTTTTGTGCAATAGGTATCTTGGAACTCCCACTGAAGTTGAGCAAAAGAATGATGTTTGTTTAATTTGATCTTCTCTCATTAAGTTTGGGTTAGAAGTACCTTGATGGTTTGTGGATACTGATAGATGCTCTTGCATCAATAAGAAAGGGGTGTCAATCTTCACAAAACCTCAAATGAATGAGTTTTAAACAAAGTTTCAACCAACAACTCTCTATCTCTTCAATTTTAACCCTTCACTCTTCCTTGTCTAGTAGGTCAGCAGACCCTATTTTTAGACATTTTCTCACAAACTTCTCAAATGAATTAAAAAAAAATGACCGATCTAGATAGCCATTATTGAGTTACAACACATACTTCAAAATCAATAGTGATTGTCTTGGAACATGTGCATCAAAAATGACCAAATTGCAAAAGGGAAACAATCTTTGACAGGGTATTACTCTGAAACCATGGCACTTACAAAATATTTCTCTAACCCTATGAGATCACATTGGGCCCCTCTACAAAAAATTCTCTCGATTTTTTCTATCTCAGAATGGTTTTCCCGTGGCATTGGATTTTCACTTGATGGAAAAAGTGTTAAATGCAAGCAGTGCAAAGTTGTAAAGTGGTGCAACTTTTGTTCTGTAACTTTCCTTCTACAACTTGTGTGACCAAATGGATTGTTCCAACATGTTCGAATAGATATGTTTATGCTAGGAATGGTCCTCTTTTGCACCCAAACATGCGAAATTGCTCTGAGCTATGTTCAACCGAATCAATCCCTTAAGAGTCCAAACTAGTGCAAAATGGTAGCAAACTTCAACATGTTACTCAGATACCATAACACTTAGAAAATTTTCATCTAATCCTATAGGATTATGTTGGGCCTCTATACAAAAACCTCTCTCGGTTTTGGCTATCTCGGAGTGGTATTCCCGTGGTGGCAGATTTTCAATTGATGGAAAAAGTGTCAAATGCAAGCAATGCAAAGTTGCAAAGTGGTGCAACTTGTGTGACCAAACGGACTGTCCCAACACATTTGAATAGGTATGTTTATGCTAGGAATAGTCTTCTTTCACACCCAAACATGCGAAATCACTCTGAGCTATGTTCAACTGGATCGATTCCTTAAGAGTCCAATGTGAAAAATGGATCCAAACTTCAACATGTTGTTACTCAGATACCGTTATGCTTAGAAAATTCTTGTCTAATCATATAGAATTGTGTTGGGCCCCTCTACAAAAACCTCTCTTATTTTGGATATCTCAAATTGGTTTTCCCGTGGCGGTGGATTTTCACTTGATGGAAAAAGTGTCAAATGCAAGTAGTGCAAAGTTGCAAAGTGGTGCAACTTTCATTATACAATTCGTGTGACCAAACAGACTGTTCCAATGCATCTGAATAGGTATGTTTATGCTAGGCATGGTCTCTTTCACACCCAAACACAGGAATCACTCTAAGCTATGTTCAACGGATCGATCCCTTAAGAGTCCAAAGTGCAAAATGGCCGCAAACTTCAAAGATGTTGTTACTCGAATACCGTGACACTTAAAAAAATTTTGTTTAATCCTACAGATTGCATTGGGCCCCTCTACAAAAACCTCTCTTGCTTTTTGCTATCTCAAGTGGTTTTCCGTGGTAGAATATTTTCACTTGATGGAAAAAGTGTCAAATGTTTAGCAGTGCAAAGTTCCAAAGTGGTGCAAATTTCGTTTTGCAACTCGTGTGACCAAATGAACTATTCCAACACATCCAAATAGGTATGTTTACACTAGTTATGGTCCTCTTTCACACCCAAACACACAAAATCACTCTGAGCTACGTTCAACTGAATTGATCCCTTAAGGGTCCAAAGTGCAAAAGGGAAGCAAACTTTGACGGGCTATTACTCGGAAACCATGACACTTACAAACTCTCCATCTAATCCTATAGGATTGCATTGGGCCCCTCTAAAATAAAATCTCTCATTTTTTCTTATCCCAAAGTCATTTTCCTATGGTGTCCAGTTTTCACTTGATGGAAAAAGTGTCAAATGGAAGAAGTGTAAAGTTACAAAGTGGTGCAAATTTCATTTTGCAATTTGTCGACCAAACAAACTACTCCAACACATCTCAATGGGTAGGTTTATGCTAGGAATGGTCATCTTTCACACCTAAACACAAGGAATTGCTCCAAGCTACATTCAACCGGCTTGATCCCTTATGATGGTTTGCAAAACAATGGAAAAGAAAAACATACACACAACGGTTGAGAAGTCCAAGTATTCCACACAAAAAGTGTATGATCATTGGTGCAGAGCACCCTGTTCCTTCATTTGATGAAGAAGGTCTAGTTTAATGGTTTTAGTCATTACAATGTCAAATAAGGCCATGATAGGCCATTTTGTGATCTTTCTTTTAGTTTTGAGTTAGTGTGGAGTCATTTGAGTCAATTTTGTAAGTATGAATAAGAAAATAGCATTGGTAAAGACATTAGAAGAGATTTCTAATGTTGCACCTATTTAAAATTTAGAATTTAGGCCATAAAAGCAAGGCAAGACAAGGTGAAAAGAAGAAATTGCTTGAGAATAAGTTAGAATAGGTTGGAAATAGGGTGAGGTTGTCAAGTTTGATGTGTTCAAATGGTTTTCAAGGACAGGGGAGGTCAAAAGTATGTTATGGCATGATGCCCTAATTGGTTTTGAATGGAAAAGAGAGGTTTGAGGGAGTAAAAGTGGATAAAGTCAAGGGGCCGCATAATTTGGTGGTCAATTAAGTTTGTGTAGGTAGAATGAAGAGTGTTGAAAGAGGTTTTTAGGTTGTATGATGTTTGGATATGGGATTTTCAATAAACCCTAGTGAAATTTGAGAAAAGTGAGGGTTTAGAGGATAGTGGGGTTAGAGGGCCAATCACACCCTAAAAATTGTGGATTTTGTGGATTTGTAGACTGGTAAATGTTGCCCAATGGTGTAGTACCCCTCCATTTTTCTTATATTTTCTGACAGTATGTTTTTACTTTGATAGACCCTGATACTTTGTTTTGATGTATTTGATCACTGATAGTAGAGTGATGGTGGATTTATTTTATGATGTGATGATACACTATTTGGTGGTGATTATTTATGACATGTTTTATGTTAGCGTAGATGTTTACTTGAGATGATATTGCTATACATTCTCGTGGTAGATAAATTGATATTTATTTTTTCAATTTGATGTGACATTGTATTGGTGAAGAGAATGGTATTGCATCACTTGCCTGTGAGCGCCCTATGATTTCTACAATTTTCTCTTCATGGTGTGTTTGAATTATGGATTATATATACATGTATGATATATGTCTGATTGCAAGATTGCAGGTACATGAAATCGACTCCACCTGGTCTCACAAGTCTGAGCATGTCCAGGCTCAACGGTAATGTTGATTGGGAGATAGTAATGAGGTTTTTCCTAGTCTAGCCTCAAACCTAGTCACAGTGTGTCATCAGTTTAGGTCTAGTATGTTTGGTTGTCATGTCTATGTTTGTCTTGTTATTTGATATGCAAGATTTATTTTGTGAAATTAATGTTAGATTAATGCTCTTAATGATTCAATGCTTATTTAATTAATTTTAACTAATGTAGTTAAAAGCTTTTTATTTTATTTAATTAATTAAATTGGTTTATTTGGTAAAATAATTTATTCCTTGTGATTAAATTTATTTTATTTAATAAATTAATTAATTGATTAAATTTCCTTTATTGAGTGAATAGATTAAATATAGTTTAAATGTTTTTTTGTGAATTGGAATTTTAAATTTGTTTAAAGAAAATGAAAATAATTTTGAATTTTTAAATTCAATTAAATAGAACAAATTCTTTATAATTATTAAAAGAAAATATTTGTGAGTTTGTTCGAAGATATTTTTGATTAGCCATGTGTTTGAGTAAAATTAAACGCAAAAATTATTGTTGAAAGATTTCTCAGAGAGAATATTGCGAGAACTGGGAAATGCAAGAAGTCTCTTCACAGAAAGAAAAAGAAAGAGGAAATTGCTAGAAAATGGTTTTTTGGGAATTTTAGTTAAAAATCTAGAAGAGGCTCTCGGGATTATTTTTTGGTTCAGTGTTTTGCATCTTTCTAGAAGTGGAGATTTGAAAAGAGATTTGGAAATTATACTCTAAAGGCGAAGCTTTACTCCAACTTTCAATTCTTCAAGCTTTAGAAAAATAGGTTCTTTGTTATTTATTTATTTATTTTGTTGATTTGAAAAGATTGTCTATATAAAGATTTATTTTAGTAGAAGTTTTGTTAAATTTGTTAAATAGAAAGGTTGCCTGAAGAAGAAAATTTGATTGAAACTTCTGTAGAAAATTTATATATTGAATTCTTCTCGGAAAAAAAAAATTGTTAAAATAATTCTGTAAAAAAACTTGTCACCTCTCTGTGTAAAATTACCCAAAAGATTTTATGTTTATGTAGAAAATTTTACAGTATAGAAGGTTATTGTTAAACAATAGAAAATTTTCAAAAGAAAATAGAATAAAATCTCCATTCATTTGTAAATGAAATTCTCTGATTGATTTGAGGAAACAGAAACCTCTGTATTATTTGATTAAATCTTCCTATAGAAAATTCTTTATTAAAATTTGCTCTTCTCGAGCAATCTTTCAGATTTATTGATTATATATATATATATATATTTGAATATATATATATATATATATATATGCATAATTACATAAAGTATGCCTCTGAAATCAAGAAAAATATTCATAAAAATTTTATCAAAAAATTTTTGGAAATCGTCGTACGGGCAAAATTGATGAGGAATTTTTTTTTTTAAATATTACACTTTCATAGTCATTGCAACATTCTTTTAGGTTACGTGGCAGGGCATTATAGATTAGTATCAGAGCAAAGGTTATAACACTGGATGCTTTAGGTAATTGTGAGCCTATTAGGTTGTCCTAGATGTTAGACTATGTAGTATTGTTTTCTGTTAGCCTTGTCTATTTTGTATCTAAGACTTGTTCTTGTTTTTTATGTAGGATCATGCCTAGACATCGTGGTAGAGGTCGTGGTCGAGGTCGAGGTGGTGGTTGTGGGACAAACCTCCAAGTTACTCCCCCTCAGAGATCTCACAAGAGTGAGCATGTCGAACAGTTGGGTCCTTAGTTGGAACAAACAAGTGGGGAACAAATTCTGATTCAGCTAGAGGTTGAGGGAGTACAGTTGCATCCCTTACTAGAAGAGGTACTTTCCAGACTTGGTCTGAGGTAGGAAGTTGATCAGGAGGTGATTAGGGAATGTGATAGATCTCCTAGGATAATTGTTAATACTACAGAGCAGGATGCCATAGTTGCAGGACATATGAGAGATTTGTTGAGGGCACACCCTCCTACATTTGATGGCATAGGTGGTGGTCTAGAAGCAAAGACCTGGTTATTAGACTTGGGAATATGTTTTACTATGCACCCATATGGTAGAAATACCCAAGCTAGATGCACTATCATGCATATTAGAGATTTTTCCTCTACTTGGCGGTGTTTGGAGGAGCAAAAGCTCCAGCTGGAGATTGGGTCAGTTTCTTGGGAAATGTTCTTAGAAATATTTAGAGCACATTTCCTATATGAGCATTGGAGACAACGATGAGCTGATGAGTTTCACGATTTGCATCAGATGGCTTTATCTGTTGAGCAGTATGAGTGCATATTTTATGAGCTCAAACAATTTGCTAGAATTGGAGATAATGAGGTGATGTTGGTACAAATTTCATCAGGGGTTTGAATTCCCATATTAGTGGAGTTAGAGTCTTTGAACCAAAGACTATGGAGGTTGCAGTAAAGAAAGCACGTATTGTGGAGGAGAATCTAACTACGGCATTGGGTGGACATACAAGTGTCCAGATAGGTAGTGCACCTATAGTAGGTTTTGGTCCATGTGGTGGTCAGATACAGACAAGAGGTTCCTCTAGGAACCAACAGACACCCGCTAAGGGTGGACAGCAGCAGCAACAACTTAATCCACAGAAGAATAATAATTCATAGTCTCAACAGGTTAATAGTTCTCAGTCAGGAAAGAACCATAACTAGTGGCATAATAAGCACAATTGATAGGATCAGCCAGCTCAGAGTGCACAGTCTACAGTTAGTAGAGGTAGCTTTCAACAATCCAATGCACCTTCGGGTGGTAGAGGATTTGGTAGAGGTACTAGTTGTTATTCTTGTGGTCAGCAGGTACATATTGCTAGGTAGTGCCCTATGAGAGGTTCATCAGAATTTGGGCAGCAATCAACACCTTCTGAGCCTACAGTTGGAGATGCAGATCATTCACATACAATTTATGTTGCGGTAAATAATCGCCAGGCTGATCATCATAATACTATGGTCAATACATCAAGTCAGTTATAGGGTACTAATGTTACTATTCTTTTTTATTTTGGAGCTACTAATTCATTTATTTCACCTACTAGTGTTGAGTGATGTGGTCTTGAGGCGGTAAAGCAAGGTAGTAAGTGGCAGGTAGAATTCACCTCTAGGGTGATGGTAGTGGTATAGAACCTTGTACGCAATTGTGGACTAAGAATTGGTTTGTTATCTACCTTAGGAGATCTTCATGTTACACCTCTTAGTTCATATGATATTGTTTTAGGCATCGACTAGTTAGAATCTCATCATGTTGTGATTGACTGTCAACTAAAGATAGTAAGTTGTAATAATGATTCAGGTGCAAAAGTTGAAATCATAGGTGTTCAAAGACCTATCTCTTTGCGGATGATTTTTGCTATGCAATTGAAGAGATGTCTTCATCAGGGTTGTCAACTGTTTGCAACAACAGTTAATGACATGGAGGTAGGGGAGATTCGAGAGATATCTCTTGATGATCACCCTATCCTCAAGGAATTCACAGATGCTTTTCCTAGTGATATACCTGGTGTGATAGGTCGAATATGTGCGTTAGGAAATGAGCAGCAAACTAAAGAGTGCAAATAAACACCAAAACAACCTACACCTCAAGATTAGCCTAAGTTGAAATTAACACAAGATAAAAGCAACAAATGGAACTTTATACCTTGTCTCGAATCGATCCTTTGGTTGGCCCTTTGATCTTTGATGTGTATGCTCCTTGGATGGAAAGATGCAAGCTAGATGATGATGTGAGGATGGATGGAAATGGATGAAAGCATGAAAATAGCTAAGTGTAGATTGAGAAATAAAATTGCAAGAGTTTGGCTAGCAAAATGATCTCCTCCAAAATGATAGAAAAGAGGGGGTATTTATAGGAATTTTGAGAATTCTTAGAAGAAATGGATGGTTGAGATTGAGCCACCAAATATCAAGATGTAGGGCTAAGGTGAGTTGAGAACTCACAAGCCCTCACATCTTGACATGTGGCATGGGGAGAGGCTTAAGAAAGATGAGGTGGAGATGAGGTGTAAGAGAAGTACATGACATGGAGGGGGGTACAAAGTACCTTGGGATTGGACAAGATCTCCTCATAAAGGAGGTCCTTGTCCCCATGTGGGTGAGAGGACATGTGAGGAATTAAAAATTCTTCAAATATTCTCATGGGGAGATGTGAAAGAATAAAGAATAAGTGGACATGTGGGAAGAAGTGAAGGAATTAAAAATTCCTTTTGGGTGCATTGGGGGATTAAAAGGTGAATTAAAAATTCACATGGGGAAGTGGAGTGCCTTGCCCAAAAGGAGAAAGCCTTTAATAAGGTTGACTCAATTAAGTGATTAGGATTGTGCAAGTACTTGATTAGACTGATTAATGAAGATTAGAAGAGAGTTAGATTCCACATGTGACTTGATGTGACAAGTCAAAGATCACATGGGGAAGAGTAATGAAGGATTAGAGGAGGGTTAGGTGGCTAAGAAGGATTAGAGGCCAACTTGGAAAAGTTGGAGGATGTGACACCTCCTAATCAAGGATTAGGCATGTGCACATCCTAATGATGAGATTAGAAAAGGATTAGATTAGATAAAGATGATGGAGGATGTGACATAAAGGGAATTAAATAAATAGAATATTTATTTAATTTAATTGATGGAAGGAGGATTAAAGAGATAAGGTATTATTGATTAAATACCTTAGGTTTGGTAGAATTAAAGTTATTAATTAAATAATAGCAGTATTAATTAATTAATGTGGATAAAGGGATGCTTAGATGAAATGGAATAAATTTGGATAAATTAAGTGTCCAAATTTAGGTGCCTACATTTTGCCCCTCTTTGAGATGGTGTTACGAAGTAGCATCATTTCAAAGAATATTAAAACATAGAACCTAGAAGAAGATGGTTAGATTGGAAAATATGCCCCAGTCATTCAAAGAAGTGACTAGGAAGGAAGATGATGGGGGTAAATATGAAAATTAGGGATGAAGGATGCCCCCTCCAGAGGACATGTGGGTTCAAGAGAACACGGGTGGGCTCTCGAAATGGATAAGATGATGCAAAGGGAGATGAAGATGCAAAGTGATGGGTAAGAAAGGATGAAAAAGGCGGAAAGATATTGGGAGGGAAGCATGATGAAGGATGTATGGATGGGGGATTTTGATAGATGATGATGAATTTTCCATCGTCAAAGCACTGATTTTTGCTATAGCATAAGACACAAGATGCTAAGGTATGAAGAACCAAGGCGGATTAGTGTCTAAAACATAAAACAAACATAACA
>VDFB02193867.1:255570558-255709728 GCA_007258455.2 Sequoia sempervirens
TGGCTGGGATTTAGCATGGTTCCTAAATTCAACGCTAAATGTGTGGAGTGGGGGGTGTTTCCTTTGTTATAAGTCCTTGGAGAAACTTGGATATGCTAGGCTGAGATGGCGAGGTGGGAGTGGATGAAGGTTTATGGATTAGTGGAGGATTAGGACTAGGGATTGGTGGGCTAGGATTAGATAGGGGAATGGGATTGGATGCAGGACTGGGAATAGATGGGGGATTAGGTGAAGGGTTAAGATAAGGGTATTAGCATGGTGAATTAGGACACAAGGATGTGGGTGGTGGATTGTAGTAAGGGTATGGGGATGGTGGATGAGGATGGGAAGATTGAGGTGGCAGATTAATATAGGGAGATGCGGATGTTGGATTAGGGTAAGTTGGTGGGTGTGTTTGACTAGGATAGGCAGATGTGAATGTAGGATTAGGTTGAGCGGATTGGTATGGGAGATTAGGGTAGTGGGTATATGCAGATGAAGGATTGAGATAGGGGGATGTGGACGAGGGATTAGGATGAGGGTATTGTGATGGAAGACTACGATAAGAGGATGCGAGTGTTGGATAAGAGGACGAGGTAGATGAAGGATATGATGGGTATGATGGACATCCCTTGTCAAAGGTAGCATAAGGAGTGTGATTAGGCATAGATGAAGACATGATGGGATAACTCGATGGGGTGATTGGATTTTGGAATGTGGATGGAGAAAGCTTACTAGCAATGATAGTGTCAAGGGGATCTATGTCATATACCTCTTGATCAACAAGACTTTCATTATCATCATTGACGTAATTAGGGTTTCCCTTGACCACTATTGATGGAGGATAAGAATTCATGATGATGAAAGGATAAAGATGATGGATAAAGATTTTGGATGGAAATAGACAAAAGCCCTAATCAGGATTTAGGACAAGCTCAGATCAGAATTGGATTAAAGCTCAGATTAGGATGATTGGATGATGATTGGATTGGATTGATTTTGACAATTGGATTGGATTATCAAAGGATGATTACGACACTGAATCTGCTTCGAGATGGAAGTAGATTGATTGGGTCGAAGGTGATTGGATAGGGATGCGATTGGATCAGATTGATTGATTGAAAGATCAAATGACGGATGATGAAAGAGACTACAAATCCCATTCAGAGATTATCTTAGATGACTTAGGATGCTGATTGATTGGATTAAAGGATGAATGGGTGATTACGGCACCAAATCCACTTTGAGATTGAAAATGGATTGATTGGGCCGATGATGATTAATTTAGGATGGATGACAATCCTAAGAAGATGTTAATGATGATGATCATATCAGACACTTCGGTCAATTTGGATAATAACCTGAGACAAAGTTCAAGGGATTTGGATGGGGAAAATGATGATTTGATTGGAGAAATGGATGATAGAAATGGATGAACAAATACTCAAAATGAGCAAATGGTTGATCGGGATAGATGAACGATTACTCGGAACGAGTAAACGAATGATCAGAACGATAGAATGAGGGTTCAAAATGATGAAAGGATGTGTTGAATGGATGAACATTTACTCAGAATGAGTAAACGGATGATTAGAATGATAGAACGAAAGTTCAGAATGATGAAAGGATGTGTCAAATGGATGAATGTTTACTCGGAATGAGTAAACAGATGATCAAAATGATAGAACCAGAGTTTCGAATGATGAAAGGATGAACATTTACTCAGAATGAGTAAACATAGAGAATAGTAGGGTATACCCCTCTCGAGGAGGCAGATGGTGAAGAAAAAGGTGCCCCGGCCAACTTCTCAAAAGTATGAAGTGGTATATATCATCGAAAAGAGCACGAAAAAATGAGAAGAACTGCCTTTGAATGGAGTCAATCGGATAAACAATGTGGAAATGGAGGCCTCGGGAAGAAAGAGCAGAAGGTCAAATCTACCACTGCATAAGGACAGGTCTGCCACTCTGTAAGGACAGGTCTACCAAAGCAAGACAGGTCCGCCACTCTATGAGGACAGGTCTACCACTCTATGAGGATAGGTCTGCCACTTTGTAAGGATAGGTATGCCACTCTGTGAGGACAGGTCCACCACTCTATGAGGACAAGTCTGCCACTTTGTGAGGACAAGTTCGCCAAAGGATAAGTTTAAGCTTGATTTTTTGATGGATGGGTAAGGCAAGGACCAAAAATATAGAAAACACTGATAAACAGATTTGGCTAGACTGAAAATGACTGGTTTTGCACGAGAAAGACAATTCAGACAACACAACCCTAAGATTAGTAGAAACGGGTATGGCCAACAAAGTTTTCTACTCTAGGATGAACATGGTTGCTAAGGATTCCTCGATATACACCCAGTACATGAGGCCCAAATTGTGAACACTAACCCGTTACAAGCGTGAGTCGAGAACCTTAGCGAGATATTAAAGGCTCAGACCAACTCTTCACATCATCCCGACGCTTCGCCAATTACAACGTGGTTGGATTGAGGTACAACTTTCACTCTCCCCCCTTTATATGCCCCGTCGGTACGCGTGGTTGGAATCATCCCTTGGGGTGATGAAATCCCCAAGCAGGTCCCACTAAGAAAATGAAAAATGGGGTGACTCAAAGGGCTTGGAAAGCTACGATTTCTCGTCACCCAGGATCGCCAAATGGCGCAAGGGGATTGGATACGTCAAATAGCCTTCCACAAACATGCCAAACAAGGTTTGTTGACCCCTCTAGTTAAACTATGTGCTTAATTTACCAAAGGAAAATTGGTAAAAACTTGAAATTTCACCTTCGGGAGGTCAGGTCCACCAAAGCAGGACAGGTCCACCACTCTGTGAGGACAGGTCTGCCACTGGAGAAAAAGGTGCCCCGTCCAACTTCTCAAAAGTATCAAGTGTTATATATCATTGGAAAGAGCATGGAAAAATAAGAACTGCCTTTGAACAGAGTCAATCGAATAAAAGTTGTGGAAATGGCGGCCCCGGGAAGAAAGAGCAGAAGGTCAAATCTGCCAATGCATAAGGACAGGTCCGCCACTCTGCAGGGACAGGTCTGCCACTCTGCAGGGAGAACAAAAAATAGCAAACGTGAAAGAAAAAGACCTGTTTGTGGGTCCCATCGGGCGTGCCATAAATGTGATAGGTCGAATATGTGCGTTAGGAAATGAGCGGCAAACTAAAGAGTGTAAATAAACACCAAAACAACCTACACCTCAAGATTAGCCTAAGTTGGAATCAACACAAGATAAAAGCAACAAATGGAACTTTATACCTTGTCTCGAATCGATCCTTTGGTTGGCCCTTCGATCTTTGATGTTTATGCCCTTGGATGGCAAGATGCAAGCTAGATGATGATGTGAGGATGGATGGAAATGGATGAAAGCATGAAAATGGCTAAGTGTAGATTGAGAAATAAAATTGCAAGAGTTTGGCTAGCAAAATGATCTCCAAATGACGAAAAGAGGGGTATTTATAGGAATTTCTGAGAATTCCTAGAAGAAATGGATGGTTGAGATTGAGCCACCAAATATCAAGATGTAGGGCTAAGGTGAGTTGAGAACTCACAATCTCTCACATCTTGACATGTGGCATGGGGAGAGGCTTAAGAAAGATGAGGTGGACATGAGGTGTAAGAGAAGTACATGACATGGAGGGGGGTACAAAGTACCTTGGGATTGGACAAGATCTCCTCATAAAGGAGGTCCTTGTCCCCATGTGGGGGAGAGGATATGTGAGGAATTAAAAATTCCTCAAATATTCTCATGGGGAGATGTGAAAGAATAAAGAATAAGTGAAGGACATGTGGGAAGAAGTGAAGGAATTAAAAATTCCTTTTGGGTGCATTGGGGGATTAAAAGGTGAATTAAAAATTCACATGGGGAAGTGGAGTGCCTTGCCCAAAAGGAGAAAGCCTTTAATAAGGTTGACTCAATTAAGTGATTAGGATTGTGCAAGTACTTGATTAGACTGATTAATGAAGATTAGAAGAGAGTTAGATTCTACATGTGACTTGATGTGACAAGTCAAAGATCACATGGGGAAGAGTAATGAAGGATTAGAGGAGGGTTAGGTGGCTAAGAAGGATTAGAGGCCAACTTGGAAAAGTTGGAGGATGTGACACCTCCTAATCAAGGATTAGGCACGTGCACATCCTAATGATGAGATTAGAAGAAGGATTAAGATTAGATAAAGATGATGGAGGATGTGACATAAAGGGAATTAAATAAATAGAATATTTATTTAATTTAATTGATGGAAGGAGGATTAAAGAGATAAGGTATTATTGATTAAATGCCTTAGGGATTTGGTAGAATTAAAGTTATTAATTAAATAATAGCAGTATTAATTAATTAATGCGGATAAAGGGATGCTTAGATGAAAAGGGATAAATTTGGATAAATTAAGTGTCCAAATTTAGGTGCCTACACCTGGTATGCCACCAAAACGAGATATTGATTTTAGAGTTGACCTAGTTCTTAGAGCAGAGCCTATATCTCGAGCCCCATATAGAATGACTACTCAGGGACTAGAAGAGCTTCGTATCCAGTTGGAAGAACTTTTGGATAAGGATTTTATTCATCTGAGTGTTTATCCTTGGGGAGCACCTATCATCTTTGTAAAGAAGGAAGGATCACTTAGATTATGTATTGACTATCATCAATTGAACAAAGTAATGATAAAGAATCGATATTGTTTACCTAGAATCGATGATCTTTTTGATCAGATCAAGGAAGCTAATGTGTTCTCTAAGATTCATTTGAAATCAAGTTACCATCAGTTACACATTGTAGAAGTGGACATTCATAAAACAACAGTTTGAACTCATTACGGGCACTACGAATTCACAGTAGTATCATTTGGGTTAACAAATGCACCATCAGTTTTCATGAGTTTGATGAATTTTTCTTTCGTACATAGCTTAATCATTTTGTTCTTGTGTTTCTCTATGATATTTTGATCTATTCGAGAAATATGAAGGAGCACGAAGAGCATCTGAGACAAGTATTGCAGTGCTTGAGGGAGAATCAATTGTACACAAACCTGAAGAAGTGTGACTTCTTTCAGACTGAGGTGAAATACCTTGGTCATGTGATTTCTGGAAAGGGTATTGATGTGGATCATTCGAAGATCCAAGCCATTCTTGATTGGACCATGCCTACCAACATAGCTGAGGTTTGTAGTTTTATGGGTCTTGTTGGATACTATAGATGGTTTTTTAAGGGGTTTTCTAGGATTGGGCATCCCATTACTTCTCTTCAGAGGAAAGGGAAGAAATTTGTCTAGACAAAGTAGTGTCAGTTGGCTTTTTATACACTTAAGGAAAAGTTGACTAATGTGCCTATATTGATTGTTCCTGATCCTACTAAGGATTTTATTGTTTGCACCGATGCGTCTTTGGAGGGTTTAGGAGTAGTATTGATGCAAGAAGGATGTGTGAGTGCTTATGAGTCTCACAAACTCAAGGGTCATGAACTGAATTATCCCACTCATGATTTGGAGCTTGCCACAGTTTTTCATTCATTGGTTCAATGGAGGCATTTCTTATTGGGTCACCACTTCAAACTTCATTGTGATCACCGTAGTCTGCAATATATTTTTACACAACCTAATGTAAATGCTAGACATAGATGGTGGATGGAGTTCTTATGTGCATATGATTTTGAGGTGAAATATGTTCAAGGAAAAGAGAACGTAGTGGCTGATGCTCTCAGTCACCGATGACATGAGATTTTTGCTATTACTCTTGCAGTTGATTTGAGGAGCCAAATTTTAGCAACACTTCATATAGACAGATTGTATTAGGAGGTGAAGACGAAGATTGAATTAGGTAGACCTCTAGAGGGTAGATTCACAGGGTATACTCTTGAACCAGATGGTTTATTGTGACATTTAGATCGTATCTATGTATCATATTCAGAAGGTCTCTACTCATGGATTATGACTAAGGTACATTGAGCACCTTACTCAGCTCATCCTGGTGTTAAGAAGATGCATGCAGATCTTCGACAGTTGTATTTTTGGCCCAATATGAAATGTGATATTGCTGATTTTGTATCAAGATGTCTTGAGTTCCAGAGAGTTAAAGTTGAGCATCAACATCCCACTGGATTATTGTAGCCACATCTCATTCCTAAATGGAAATGGGATATTATATCAGTTGATTTCATTGTTGGATTACCTATGTCGTCACATCAACATGTTGCCATTATGGTTATTGTTGATAGATTGACTAAGGTAGAACATTTTTCTCCAGTTCGATCATCTTATAATGCTTCATTTGTAGCTAGGATATTCATGGAGGATATTGTTAGGTTGCATGGAATTCCTCATAGGATTATATTAGATAGAGATCCTATGTTTACATTAGCCCTATGAACTTCATTACAACATGCTCTAGGTACACAGTTGAACTTTAGTTCAACATATCATCCTGAAACCGATGGTCAAATAGAGAGAGTCAATCAAATTCTTGAGGATATGCTTAGAATGTATGTAATGGACCAACAATCACGTTGGGAAGATTATCTGTACGTAATGGAATTTTCCTACAATAATGGGTATCAAAGTTCCATATGTATGCCCCCTTTTCAGGTGTTATATGGACATCCTTGTCGGACTCCATTAAGTTGGGATTGACTTGAGCATAGAGCTTTACTTGGACCTGAGATGCTTTGAGACATGGAGCAACAGGTTGATCGCATTAGAGAACATTTGATAGCAACACAGGATAGACAAAAGAAGTATGCCATGCACATAGAGTGGACCACCAATTTTTAGTTGGTGATAGGGTATTTCTTCGAGTGCGACTGTGAAAGAGTCCAATCCATTATGGAAAAGGCTCTAAGCTTGTGCCTCGATTTATTAGACCATTTGAGATTCTAGAGAGGATTGGTTCTGTAGCATATCGACTCACCTTACCACCCAGTTTGTCACGTATTCATGAGTTCTTCCATGTGTCAATTCTTAGACCTTATCATCCTGATATTTCACATGTACTTGATTGGAATGTGTTACAGGTAGAGGACATGCAGTTGGTTTTGGAGCCTATGGGCATTCTTCAGCACCGAAGGCTCATTCTCAGGGGTCGAGACATTGACCAAGTGAGGATCCAATGGGATCCTAGTCATGAGGCATCAACTACTTGGGAGGATGTGACACGCATGAGGGAGCTTTATCCCTATTTGTTCGCAGGCTTTCATGAGTAAGCCTAATCCTAGGGGGGATGTAGTACCCCTAAGTTTTTCTTATTTTTTCTGATAGTATGTTTTTACTTTGATAGAACCTGATACTTTTTTTTTATGTATTTGATCGCTGACAGTAGAGCGATGGTGGATTTATTTTATGATGTGATGATACACTGTTTGGTGGTGATTATTTCTGACATGTTTTATGTTAGCATAAATGTTTACTTGAGATGATATTGCTATACATGCTCATGGTACATGACATCAACTTCACCTGGTCTCACAAGTCTGAGTGTGTCCAGGCTCAATGGTAATGTTGATTGGGAGATAGTAACGAGGTTTTTCTTAGTCTAGCCTCAAACCTAGTCATAGTGTGTCGTCAGTTTAGGTCTGGTATGTTTGGTTGTCACGTCTATGTTTATCTTGTTATTTGATATGCAAGATTTATTTTGTGAAATTAATGTTAGATTAATGCTCTTAATGATTCAATGCTTATTTAATTAATTTTAAATAATGTCGTTAAATTTTTTTTATTTTATTTAATTAATTAAATTGGTTTATTTGGTAAAATAATTTATTCCTTGTGATTAAATTTATTTTATTAAATAAATAAATTAATTGATTAAATTTCCTTTATTGAGTGAATAGATTTAATATAGTTTAAATGCTTTTGTGTGAATTGGAATTTTAAATTTGTTTAAAGAAAATGAAATTAACTTTAAATTTTTAAATTCAATAAAATAGAATAAATTCCTTATAATTATTCAAAGAAAATATCTATGAGTTTGTTAGAAGATATTTTTGATTAGCCATGTGTGAGTAAAATTAAATGCAAAAATTATTGTTGAAAGATTTCTCGGAGAAAATATTGCGAGAACTGGGAAAGGAAATAAGTCTCTTCACGGAAAGAAAAAGAAAGAGGAAATTGTTGGAAAATGGTTTTTTGGGAATTTTAGTTAAAAATATGGAAGATATTCTCGGGATTATTTTCTTGTTCAATGTTTTGCATCTTTATGGAAGTGGAGATTTGGAAAGGGCTTTGGAAATTGTACTCAGAAGGTGAAGCTTTATTCCAACTTTCAATTCTTCAAGCTTTAGAAAAATAGGTTATTTGTTATTTATTTAGTTATTTTGTTGATTTGAAAAGATTGTATGTATAAAGATTTATTTTAGTAGAAGTTTGTTAAATTTGTTAAATAGAAAGGTTACCTAAAGAAGAAAATTTGATTGAAACTTCTGTAGAAAATTTATATATTGAATTCTTCTCGGTAAAAAATAATTGTTAAAACAATTCTATAAAAAAACTTGTTACCTCTCTGTGTAAAATTACCCAAAAGATTTTATGTTTATGTAGAAAATTTTACAGTATAGAAGGTTATTGTTAAACAATAGAAAAATTTCAAAAGAAAATAGAATAAAATCTCCGCTCATTTGTAAATGAAATTCTCTGATTGATTTGAGGAAACAAAACCTCTGTGATAAAATTTTCTAAATATTTCTTGTAGAAAAGATTTTGAGAATTTAGATTGAAAATGAAATCCTTTATTATGGAAACTGAAACCTCTGTATTATTTGATTAAATCTTCCTATAGAAAATTATTTATTTAAATTTTCTCTTCTCAAGCAATCTTTCTGATTTATTGTTTATATATATATACATAATTACATAAAGTATGCCTCTAAAATCATGAAAAATATTCAAAAAAAAATTATCAATTTTTTTTTGGAAATCGATGGTGTTTTGCAATTGAAAGAGTGATTGAGAGCATGTTGCTTTGTTAAATAGACCTATTCAAGGGTCTAGGATAGTGTTGATTCCATTTCTTATTTGTATTATAAATTATAACTTACTTTCTCAAGTCCATTTCATATACAAGAAATAGTATTGCAAAAAGTTGACATATAAATCTTTCGACATGTTTATATGGTGACACATCAAGAACATAACAATTCATTTTGCACTATCAGGATTATGCTGTGAAATTTTTTAAAGACTATTGAAAATAAATGTTTGTATGATAATGTGTCAAGAAGTTAACTACTTCATCTACTATGAATATTATGTATCCTTTACTTAATTGAGTTGTTCCAATCAAAGGATTAAATATATTGGAGTCTTTTTATGAATCATTTCATGGAATACCAATTGAAAACGTGTTTTTTTTAATTTTAGATAAAGTTGTTTAGCATCAATCAATTAATATTCAAGACACACTGAAGGACAACAATGATCAATGCTAGGGCTAACCAATTAATAAGTATATACGTGAATAAGTCAAGCATGTACATGTGAATAAAGGAAGCACAAGTACTCAAAAACACATGGGTATGTATAGGATTATCATGGAAAAAATAGGCCCTTAAGTGGCAATAAAATTCAGAAAAAATCAGAGTTAGACAACTTGATGTAAAAATTTGAATAAGTTATCTATATTATTTCAAAAATATGTAAGAGTAGAATCTATAGAAAATTGAATGTAGTTTCTAAACTACTAGGTTTATTTAAAAATAAAATAAAATTTATTTGGTAAAAAATTGAAATTTCAATGCAGTAATACTTAAATTTCAGGGAAAAAATAAGTAGGTGTTTGTCTGACCACCCTAACAACAATAAAATAATAATATTTTTTTATAATATTTTACATATAAGTAGAGGACTCATGTCCCAATGTGATGCATATTTTTTTGTAATTTATTTCTAAGTAAATAATTAATTATGAATTTTTTATTACAACTTTTAAAAAATATAAAACTTGTATGTCTCTTAACTTTAATTGGTCAAACTTCATGAAATTATTATTTTTTTTTTAATCCTATAGTATGTGAAGCATAGAATGTGACACATGTTTTGGATTCAAAAAAAGTGATACCATTTGATAGCTATAGATGTTTTTCAATCAGGACTCTAGTCGTAATTCAAATAGAAAATGAATAATAATTATTTTTTAAATTCAAAGTAAAGCATAATTTATATTGGTGGAAAGCTGAGAATCTCCTTAAAAAACCCTTTTTGTTTCATCAATTTTGGGTAAAAACAAGTTGTCAGCCACATACCCATTATATCACCACTTTTTGGCCCATCATGATCCTGTACAAACCCACATAAGCCTTAAAGTATACACATGAAAACACATAAGTCTCAAAGTATACATTGGAACACACGTAAGTCACAAAGTATACACATAATTTGTAAAGTATACACTTGAATACACATAACTCATATCTATTGAACCATCAATAAAAAAGATTTGTATTAACCAAATAGCCATGTAGGCATACATCAATATATGTCAATATAAGTATGAAATATAGGTACAAAATAGCCATATAGGCTTATGAGAATGCCATATAGGCATACAATGTCAAATATATCCAATACAAAATATGTTCAAAACTGCCATGTAGGAATACAACAAAGTGCTTTGGAATCAAAATTCATTGCTCTCCATGCTCTAGAAATAAATTGTTTCCCTTTACTTATCGATCGGATGGAAATAGGTATGTCACTAGTTTGTGTTGCACTCAAGTTGTTCCTGTTGCTCCTCCTAGTGTTTAGTTCATGGTGAAGTTTTAATTGTTACAATAAAAAGTAAAGACATTAATATATAGAAATTACATTATTTAAAATAATATATTTAACAAAATAATCACTTACCACCATCTCATGATCACTCTCCATGAGGGAAATATTCACACACCCATTCTGAGGTGTGCTCAAGCCCTGTATAAACCATCCAAATAGAAATTAAACTATAAATCAATAATGGTTTGATTTTTCACTAACATCTATAACAACAAATGTAAATTGAAATTTACTAATTTTCCTCATACCTCCCCTATCAGAGCCATCGAGGATTGTATAGCAGATGAAACACTGATCTCCATTGCCCTTGTCACATTCGGAGGTGTTTCAGCTTGTAACATCTAAAAATAAAACAACAAATTATTCAATCACAAAAACTACAATAGCGATCCACATCATGAATTATAATTTATGAGATAATGAACAAAATTTTGAGTACTTATTAAACTGTATATTTTTGATTATCATGCTTACTATTTTTCCTATCCATATCTTGTTCGAAAGGATGTGTTTTTAGGATTTTACCCATAGCAGCAAGCCAGTGAACCCTTTGATCAAATTCTTTTGTAGACATGTACAATAATCATGGTGGCATAGAGAAGGAAATGGACTATTTGAAAAAATGCCTCAAATAAATGGGGTCTCGTGGTCATGGAATGCCATTACAAACAAATGCATGCCATGGCATTCCATCACCATAAGACTACATTTCTTTTAGGCATTTTTTCAGAAAGTTCATTGCCTTCTCTATGGTATTATTGCTTACTATTATGCTTTGATAGATATTTTTCCAAGCATCCATAGTTTGTTGGAAAGCACCTATTTTAGGCTTTTAGCCATATTAGCAAGCAAGTGACTAGTTTGATAAAATGCTTTGGTACACATGTATGGAAAATGTGGCAGTATCATAGAAAAGGTGGTGAGCTATTTGAAGAAATGCCTCAATGAAATGTGGTCTCATGGTGATGGAATGGAATTCCATCACCATGAGACCACATTTATTTGAAGTATTTTTTCAAACTACTAACTGCCTTGTCTATGCTATTGTTCCATCACCATGAGACCACATTTCTTTGAGGAATTTCTTCAAATAGCTAATTGCATTGTCTATGCTATTGCTACTATTATGCTTTGATAGATTTTTTCCAAGAATCCATAGTTTGTGGTGCAGGTGCACCTTTGCAAGCACATGCCTCCATGACAAGAAAAAAGTAAAAAGTGAACTGTTTGAAAAGATCTCGAGTAGTAAAAAGTGGTCTGGAATGCCATGAAAAGAAAATACAATTGGAAGCTACTCCTAGACTTATTACTTATTCTATGTGTAGTAATTGCATCACTACTTATGTTGACTTTCTAAACAACTATATTGTAGTTGAAATTTTGTCATCTATCAACATCTAGTTATTAGTTATGGAATGTGAAGTAATGCTTTGACTTTGAATGATGTATAATGCAATGTAATGAATGATATGAATATAAACTACTCAAATCTATTAAGTACAATTCATTAGTTAAAATCTTTATTGTATTACCTATGTGTAGGTTTGAGTAAATCCATTGGCACTAGGAGGTGTTCCTTGGAAACCTCCAATATTAGCCTGTTCAACATCCAAAATCACATATTAAAATACCATTCATAAAAAAATGCTATTAACATGTAATAAATTTATAATTGTTTACTCTAGTTACATACCCAACTGATAGGTGTACTGCAGAAATAAGTAGGTGTAGGACCAGTGTATCTAGTCTCAACACTGTGACCCTACAATTTTATTAAAATTATAAAACTAAATTAGTTAATCTTGTATTTCAAAATTGAAATTTAATAAATTAAATTCAATGAACATGCTAACTTTTACATGACTATCAATGCCATACACCTCATCCAAAATTCCAGCTACCCTCTCCATGTCCATAGCTACATACGGATCCTACGTAGCAACCTCTTGATTGTCAGTGGGGTCATATGAACAAGTCGCCCCACAAGATTGACACACATGGGTTCAAAGGCCACCACTTGAAGAATTCCCTAGATGGCATTGTAGAATAGGGATAATATGATGGATGATACTCTAGGCCAAAGTGCTAATCACCTGCAATGTCTCTACATCAACACTCTCCTTCGTGATAGAAGGCATAACAACGTGCTCACGAGGCAGCCTAGCAAGAGCTCATCACCCTTGCTGCGTAGGATCCAGCTATTCACCGGGTCTATCCTAAGTCAGCTCCCCACCTCTCCTATTCATGGGGAGAGGTGGGAGGCTGACTTACATGGTGGGTAATCAAAGACCATGTACCACCTATCATAAAAATAGTTCCTAATCTATTGGTGGTGGCACCAATGAATAGGAAACCTCTTCACATTGAGGGTAAGATTTTGATTTGTTTGTGGGTCAGTGAATAATGAGCACAAATCACCTTTTGTAATTTTTAAATCCTTTACATCTATATACAATAGTTTATTTGCATAATAAGCCCTAGCTACCTACCTCCTATCTTGCCATGTAGTTATTTGTTTGCTAATTGAATCTACATTTTTTAGCATATCTTTCAATGAACTTGCTAGGGTCATTCTTTCTATAGTTGAACCACTTGGATCACTCAACCTACTAATTAAACCCTCAAAATTTTTTTTGTTGTTCTCAATTTCACTCATTAAATTTTGTTGAGTGCCACGAGGGTGTTGAGTGATTGGTGTAGGAGGTTGTTGTTGAGGTTGATTTTGTTGTTGAGTATTTTGTTCTTGAGGATTTGTTTTCTATTCTTGTTCAGGATTTTGAGGGTTTGTATGTTGATTTTCATCTCCTACAAATTTAAAAAAATATATATCAAATACAACCTAAAACTAATAAATTTAACCTAAAACTAACAAATTCAAAACAAAAAACAAACAATCCTTACCTCTCACACCTCCTCATCATTGTGGCACCATCCTTGTGAAGAAATAACAACTGTTGGTGAAGATTTTTGCACAATATCTCCTCCTAGAACATGAGAGTGAAAAATGGGTGTTTTGGCCATGGGCACAACAAAAAACACAGTCAAAATGAAGAATGATTGAGTTTCACTTTTTTTTTCTTTTAACATGTCATAATGTGAGCGCATTATAACGCGCTCACATTATGGTCTCATTGTGACCGAGCCTCAAGCTCAAAACACCAAGCCATAATGCGAGTGCAATATAACGCACTTGCGTTATGACTTCTCAAAACTTTTTTTGAAAGTGGCCACAAATTGGCTACCCATCTCCATGCACCCGTCCGCCAACATAATATGAATTCATCAAATCATATGAAATCAAATGTTAAGCACAACACAAGTTTATGAAACCATGATACATACATACATACATACATATATATATATAATCAAACTATTTGAAATTTGATTTAGACAAAAAATGGAGGGCAATGCAATAAACACCATCGACTACCATATATAATGTATATTCATCAAAGGAAGAACACCACATAGAGTTTTAAATTTCTAGGCATCGACTTAGCATTAAATAGATCCATTGATATAAATTGAAACCTTCAGTAAAGAATGTAAGATGCACATAAAGAATTCAAAATAGGATTTACATCGAATGTTAGACATAGTAAACAACCATCGAATGAAATCGATGTAAGTAGTATCAAATCACTCAATGGAAAATATAAACTTAGGTAAATAAATTTCCCCATACTATATCACAAAAAAGAACAAGCATCAATCACCTATCGTACAATATAACCTTTAAAATTAAAATCGATGTATGCAATAATAATATGTAATGTAAGAATTGAATCAGCCATTTATAAAACATTTTCACCAATGCAAATTGCAATATCCAGAATCATATAAGCAACATCAAAAGTGGACGCAAAATATATATAGCATCAAACAAAAATATGCGTAGACTTAACTCTTCATATGCTTAAAGCAGCCAATTTGCAAAAATGAAATCACAGAAGATAAAAATACAAATTTCCCTATGTAGTTCATAGAGTACAATGTAGGAAAATGTGGGTGCATCATTGAGTTGAGGGTCGGTTGACTCGATAGCTCCTGTTTCAGCCGCCACCCTCTCATGAAATCTCATTTGCATTATAATATTGCACTATTATTAACATAGTTGGGATGAAGGAAGGGTTGCGGCCAGAAGCATGTTGCGCAGGAAGTAAGGGAGGCACACAAATTGGATTTATTAAATAGGCTTCATAAAATTTCAAGCAACTGTAAATGGTAGATTTAATTCTATGTATTGTTAAGCAATAATAATGCTTGCAAGATAAACACAAATTGAGTTTATAGAAAAGATTAAGAACTTCCAAAGAAAACATAATCGACGAGTGAATCAAGTCGTAATGCCATGGAATGCAAAGATTGCAAAATTACAAATACACATTTATTGATTGATTTATTATATAAAAATCAATAAGCAAAAGTCATAAAAAAATAAAGCATTGTTTTCAATATATAGAAAGAGAGAGAAATCAATAGCATTAATCAGAGAAACAAACAAATAACAAAGACCAAAGGCAACCTAGATCCAATGTTGGATGGGACAAGAATCCGATGCCAAACTTTGAATCCTCCAACTTGCAATCCAAACTCTCCAATTCCCAATTAAATTTTCTAGAATCTCCAATTCCACACAAAATCCCCAACATAAGAAATTTTCTTACAGACAAAATTACTTCCCTTCTCAGAAAACAGAATGAACCATCCAAAAATCTCCCAAAAGGATAATTATTTACAAAAGGAAAGTTGTTCACTTTTCGAACACAAAAATCTAATAAAATTTCTAAAATCCCCAAAAAAATGTCAAGTTTCTTTTTGACACTCAATTCAAAGTTGTACATGTGCAGCATAGAAAACCTTTCTATATTTTTATATTATTTTTACTAAATTTATCAATTATCACATTCCATTATAATTCAATTTAATTTAATTTAATTTTAATATTACATTACAACTTTAATGTATTATCACCCATGATTATTAATAAATATTTATATATTTTATTTATCAAGTGACCTTTTTACTTAATAATTTAATTTAATGTATCAATTAACCAAGAGCAACATTTATCAAATAAATTAAATTAAACAAACCAAGTGTCAACAACAATTACCTAAACCCTAACTGGGGTCGAAAAGCAAGACCAACTGACCACAGACATCAGCCAACATTGACAAGGTAACAGACCAGATACTTATCCTCTTTAAGGATGATGGCTAGGGTAGGGGACCAAGTGTTATCTCTAATCATCTATTCCATTGGGTTTAAGACACACTCATACTTGATAATTTAGGTGGAGTCGATGCCTAGTATCTGCAACCTATAACACACAAAATGGTCGTGCATAAACATATACATATAGTCAGGCATACGATGAAAGGGAATCATAGTGTAGTAGGGTACTCACAAGTGAGTAATGTGACACTGTCCCTTTCACCCAAACACATGAATCAAGTAACCACATCAAGTCATATTAATCTATTACATAGCAAAAAGATAAGAACAATCATAGGATAATCACATTATAATCATGATCAGATAGCCACATAGTGCTCATGATAGAATTAATCCACATAATCAAATATGCCCATATACTATAAAACATGCATAAAACTCTAGTAACAGAAGTATCATCAAAGTGTCATCATATCAATAAGCCCAACATCAAACAAGGTATTATAATGTCTCTTTCTAAGGTAAATCCATTGTTAGTCTAATAGAGAATAATATGAGGGGCACTACAAAAACTATCCTCCAGATTTCTCCAAGTAGTATGGACATTAATTAAAAATGTGAGGAAATCTTAATGCCCTTGTGCATACTCTTCTCATGGAACTCAATCTTAGGGAGGACAGTCTAAATGTGATAATTTTCGTAATAAGTGGGAGGGGGGTTCAAAAGACATTATTTATTGAGCCCTAGTGAGTCATAATATGGCTCCACAATAATTCCCCTTTGTTTATGTTCTAATAGCTTGCTAAAAAATTATTAGAACATAGGTAATGAATTTGTTTGAAGAAGCTTGAAGGGTTACATAATTATTAATGGTGAAGGACCCATGAGTCAAGACTTTAACAAGATTGTAACTTACTGTTGGAATTTGTTTAAGAAAATAAATTCATGTTTTGGTGTGGTCAAATGTGGAAGATGATTCTTTAGGCATTACAACATACACAACAACAGGTATGTGAAGGATCATGATGGGCCAAAAAGTGGTGATATGATGGGTATGTGTAGGGTATGTAGTTGACGATTGTTTTTTACCCAAAATTGATGAAACAAAAAGTGTTTTTAAAGGAGATTCTTAGCTTTCCACAAATATAAATTATTATTTACTTTGAATTTAATAAATAATTATTATTCATTTTCTAATTGAATTACAACTAAAGTCCTAATTGATAGGCTGATTGAAAAACATCTATAGCTTTCAAACAACATCACATTTTTTGAATCTGAAACATACATCACATTCTATTCTTCGCATACTATAGGATTAAAAAAAAAAAATCATGAAGTTTTCACCAAGTTAAGGTGGTCAGACATACTAGTTTTTATATTTTTTAAAAAGTTGTAATAAGAAAATCATAATTAATTATTTACACAGAAAAAATTTATAAAAAAATATGCATCACACTGACACATGAGTCTTCTAATTATATCGAAAATCTTATAAATTTTTTTTATCATTTTATTGTGGTTTGGGTGGTCAGACAGACCTACTTATTTTTTCCCTAAAATTTAAGTACTACTGCATTGAAATTTCAAATTTTTGGGTATGTGTAGTATTATGATGGGCCAAAAAGTGGCAATATGATGGGTATGTGTAGGGTATGTGGTTGTGACATTTTTTTACCCAAAATTGATGAAACAAAAAAGGTTTTTAAAGGAGATTCTCAGATTTCCACCAATATAAATTATGCTTTACTTTGAATTTAATAAATAATTATTATTCATTTTCTATTTGAATTACGACTAAAGTCTTGAATGATAGGCTGATTGAAAAACATCTATAGCTTTCAAACGGTATCACATTTTTTGAATCCAAAACATGTGTCACATTCTATGCTTCACATACTATAGGATTTGTAATGCCCCGCCACGCGACCCTAGAGGAAGTTGCAATTCACTACTTAAATGCACCAATTTTTTTTTTTTTTTTTAATTTTTAAGTACAAATAACATATAAGATGAATACACATTGCCAACAACCTCTAAGGCCACGAGACAAAGATTACTTTAGAACCCAAACAACAACAAACATAATAAAAACCAAAACATTAATTACTTAAGGAAATGAGACAACATACATTCCATACAAGATAACTTGCAATGAAGGGAAGATAAACCAAAAGATTTCAATTAACAATATATAAACCATAAGATTACAACACTCATTCCCCGAATGAGGTAATTCCAACAAAATGATTACATAATACAAATTCCACCTTGATAACAACTGAGGGGTAACAAAATACAATAAGAACTGAAAGAAATAAGTGTGAGAAGAATCCGATTCCCACGAGCTCTCCATCTGGAAAACACGATCACACGAACATGAAGAAGAACCAATGGATTTAAGATGCACACCACCTGACCACGTGGAATCCAAAAGGTTCCACTCCCTCCATGCTAGGAGATAGTAACCAGGAGTTCCTACCCAAGGCCATCTACCACTAGACACGGATCACACAAAGTTGATACAAAATAAAACCAAGACCTCATCACATAACTAAATGGTCATACATACAACTCTAGTTACGACTCACACAACATTGCCACAGGTTACATTGCTTCCAGACATATAATAGACCAAGAGTATCACATAAAATGTATACAAACTACTAACTTAGGAAGAGTGTCATCGCATAGTTCGTCAAGGGATATCCTCTAGGAATCTTCCTAGGCCCGGCCCCCACTACACGGGTTATCCCGGTAGCCTCTATCGCATTCCTGGCACCCATGCTTACTCATGCGGAACCAAATACCTCTCGTAAAGATGAGATAGATGATCTTTCCATTCCAGGCCTTCCCGTCTCATCCCAAGTCTACAACAAGCCCTTGGGTCCATGAGCGAGGCATACTTAATCTTATTTAAGTTTAATGCATCCTAAACTTCTTAAAGTTTATTTAGTTATCACTGAATTAACCAGCTTACAAAGGGTTATCCTGGCACCACTTTGTGTGTCGGCGCCCATTGTAAGCCACTCTCCTAAGACAACACGCACGGTAATAACCAGAATAGGTAACAAGATAAACACAACCTCTCCATTCAAGGAGGTAACAATCAAGGACTCACTCCAACACTGGAGGTAACAAGGTTAAGACCCTCTCCAAACGCTAGAGGAAAACAAAAAACAAAACCACTCCATCCTAGGAGGCACATATTACAAAACTTTCTCCTATTCCCAAGGAGGCACAAATTACAAAACTCGAACGTGAAAACCAGTTGAAACAACATGGTGAAACTATACAAATTTTTCATAACATATCAAAGGTTGACTCACATGCCACAACTGATATTGATAAAAGAATCCCAAATGGAATACTTTCAATACATTCACACTAATTCCACAACACAACAAAGATGAACAATTAACCACTGAGAACATTGCAGACAATGAAGTGAGCTACTGTTCAGATTTCCTAAATCCAATCAAACACAATGTTCATGACTTGCATTTATCTAATCAATTGAACCTATCTCTTTTCACGACATAGAAGTATTCAAAGAATAGATCATTTACTCTAAACCACACATCCATATTCTAAAATCCAAACATTTCAATAAATAACATCATTGAATTGTAATCACTCCAATTAATAACTCTACATCTCACAATCATATATCGTAATTAAATCCATTTGTTTTATAACGCATTAGATTAAATAAATTACTCTTTATTTCGACCTAGCAATAAATCAACAACCCAATCTCAAATGATTCATTAAATCCTTCGTTACTTCTAAGTTTTCTCATTTGTATTCTATATTTAGAACAATTTGATAAGGAGATGTTTAGATCAAATAAATCAGTCTTTCTTTCAATTCACATTAATAAATCAACTAAATCTCATCTCTACTTGAATACGAATACATTCCAACAAATTTACTTAATACTTAAATCATACTGTTGACATTTAAGCATCTATAACAATTCTTTATATTTCATTTCCCAATCTCATATTTTATTAAAAATCAATCTTTAAAATAAAAGCATTTCATTATCTAGACTCTACCCTTTAAAATAAATCGTTGACTATGAAAAATTCAATGTTCAAAAAAAATAATTCATTTGAATATAAAAAAAAATCCACTTTTGCTTCTTTTCCGAATCAAAATCATCTTACAATTAGCTATGTTTGAAACTATCCCTTAAATTTCATTTGACATAGTTATCCGTAACAATCAAAATCAAATTATAAATAAATCAAACTGTTGACACAAAAATCCTCTGATTGGACTAAGTCAATCGTTATCTCTAAGTTTCACTATTATATTCTAAATCAAGATATTTTAATAAATAAGTGTTTAAATTAAATTGCTTAATCCATAATTCATCATAGGATAAATCAATCAAAGTCAAAATTCTAAATGAAACGTTTCATCATACTTCTATTTCATTTCATCTCAACAAATGAGATAAACGTTTTACGCTCCTCTTTTAACTATTACAATATTATCTAACATATGCCTTCGAAACATTATTTTATGTTTCAAGGATTTGCTATTTATTCCTGGATATCAATAATGAAATTTTTAATAAGGATGTTCGATTAATTAAATGAACTCCATTTATTTCAACTTGATGATCAAAGTCAACTCCTTAAATAAATTACATTTTCATATATTTCACTTAATCATAGTTTGTTCCTTATTATTCTACATAAACAAATATGTCTTCAATGTACATTTAAATAGTAGCTCAAAATCAATTCTTTTAAAAGAAATTACGGCTATTTATTTAAAATATCAAATTCTTCAATAAAAACTCGCATGACTATTATAATATTTCAACTAATCATCTAACACCCTCTACTATGCCAAATAAAATATTAATTAAATAAACTATTATTTTATTTGCATAAAAAAAATATATATAATTGAAGCTTAAATTTAAACCCCCATTTTAAAATTCCCATATATCATAATTTATTTAATTAAAATATTATATTTATATATATATATATATATATATATATTTTAATAATATATAAATATATATACATATAATATTATAATATTATAATATATGTATTATATTTATATATTATAAAATATACATATAAATTTACACATTTAAATAACAAATAAACAATAATCAACTTTTAAAACTTTTATCCATATATATTTTTTTTGTTTTACAAGGTCTGAAGCCTTAAAAACACAATCCCTTGCCTCCCGTGGGTGGCAGGGCTGTGTGCTCCGCCCACCGCCCGTCGCCACCCACGGCGGCAGGGCTGTGTGCAAAGCCCACAGCATCCGTCGCCCACGGCGGCGAAACTGTGTGCAAAGCACACAGTGACCGTCACCCGTGACGGGTTGTGTGCCGAGCACGAACCCAACCCTTGGTGGCGGACAGTGGTGGTGGTGGTGGGGATTGGTCTCCCCACCCCACCAAAATAAATAAAATTTATTTTTATTAAAATAACTTCACCCATAACAAAAAAAAAATGAAATCCAACAAACTAAAATAAAATAAAACAAACCCTGCGTCTGGTAAAAACCAGAATGCTATTTCTCCCAGAAATTTCTTTTTAAAACAACCCCCATTAATTAAATTTATAAGCAAATTAACTATCCTTTCACAGCCCCATTTGGGCAAATTTTTCTTGAAGAGGAAAACCTAAAAAGAAGATTAATAAGGCACAATAGAAAAGAACCTGATTTTTTTCTCCACAATTTTGAAACCTTCTTCCATGTGTTCTCCAATCCTTCCCTTCAATTCAGCTCCATCAAAGCCTCCATCTCCTTCAAGATTTCAAGCAAACCCATAGCCCACCAAATTTTCTCCAAATTCCAAGCATAAAAATTATGAGCCATTTCTTTTCAAAAAAAAAAGGTTTTATTCAATTTTGGTCAAAGAAAACCCTAAAATTCCCACTATCTAATTTTTAATTCCAAAGCCCAATTCCTAATTTTAATTCATTAAAAGGCTTTTCTATTTTTAAATTTTAAAACACTTTTAAATTTCAAATATAATTCTCATGTAAACTCATAATCTCCTTTAAATCAAATCTCAAATATGATTTCCATTACCTTTATAATTTAAATCAAATATTCAATAAAGACAATATAATTCCTTTATTCAAAATTATTCATTAATAAACAAATCAATTGATAACTCAATCTAATTAATTAAATAATTCAATTCCTTAGTAACTAAATAATTATTTAATTGATTTAAACCCAATTAACAAATGAGATAAATTGCATTTAATTATCGAAACTAAATAGATTAAATCATCTTTTAGACTATATCCACTATTAATCTAATTAATTAATAAACTAAATCTAGTTTATTAATTAATCAAATCAAACAATAACCCAATCATTATTTTATTAATTTCATCAAATAATTCAATAAAATAAAGCACATTTCAACATTGCAACGAAATGCATTTAATCATCAATTAAACTACACAAGTCATTTAATAAACTTTAAACTTGAAATTAAATAAACACTCAAGGGGAACTGACCAAGTTAAAACAACTAACCCCGACGACAACCTGATGACATGCTATGACTAGGGTGATGACTTGGCTTGGAAAACCTAGCTACTATCTCCCAATCAATTACCATTGGTAAATTGACATGCTCACACCTGTGAAACCAGGTGGAGTCGATGTCATGTACCTGCAAACCTACAACAAAGAACATGTCAAACGTGCCACATATATATATATGTTATGATCAACCACACCGTGAAGAGGGAATCTCAGAATTGTAGGGCGCTCGCAAGCGAGTGATACAATCCGCCCCTTTCACCAATACAGTATCTCTAACTGACGCATCTAACATCAAAGATATGATCAATAGCATACAACATCATTTAATCAGATATCTTCTAAGTTACTCCAAATCATGTCATAAGATAACATCAGAATAAAATAACATCACATCAACATATAGCGTCCACATCATTTAATCAATCATGATCACAAGGAATCAAGCTCCAAAGTCAAAGCATGTTCAGACACAATTGTCACCTTATAATATAACATGAGCATCACTAAATAGTTAATGATTAAATAATCACCAAGTTCACAGTCACATCATAAGCATAATCAGACATGCAAGGAACCTTGCCGAACCAAATATCCAAAATGGAGGGGTGTTACATCCTCCCCCACAAGGGTTAGGCTTACTCCTGGAAGCCTACAGACAAGAATAGGGATAGAACTCCCTCAAAGCCAACTAACACATTATCAGCCTATATGTCCAACATGGTGAAGCATCCCACCATCAAATCTCCAAATCTCATAACCATAGATTTAACATACATAGTGCCCTATGCACCAATACACATCTTCAAGAATCATCAAAAGGCCACACCTAATGTAATATCATTTCAATGTCTACACCAGGCAAGGTATGCAACATTATTTTTTCAATGTTCATCTAACTTTTTGCATTTAAATCCAAGTATAATAGTTTAACGTTTATATGATCTCTTAAGTCTTAACAATAAAGTTGGGGACTATAGGTCTCACCAACAACATATGCACCTATAATGCAATTATCTTTAACATGCAATTGTTTCACTAATTCCTTCTCTCTAAACTTTTATTTGCTGCAAAACGATTTTCTATTTAATTTATACCTTTTTCCATAGTTACGAATGCAACTTGGGGACTTAGGTCATTTACCCAAGGTTCGATTGTAATAAAACAAACTTTCATGAATACATAAACATTTCTCATAAGATGCAACATACCTCACACACTTAAGGGCATGCATCCTCATTAATCCAATGGAAAGAGAGAGAAGACAAGATATTTACAGTACGAAAATAGACACAAATGTAATCATGGTTTCATCATCACATGCACTTTCACGCAATGCATCAACCACATGAGAGCATGCACAAATCTCTATAATTACACATATTCATTCATTTCCTATTATCATATTTCATAATTCTCTATTCAATACTACATGCAAAAGACAACTTCAACACCACATAAGGGTCAATCAAGCAATCACTTGCACAAGAGGTAAGGCACGAGAGAACACACATCATATACTTGCATGGAGAAGAGAAACAACAAAACTCCAAAGGAGAATGCACACCAAAGGAACTTCTTGGCACCTTCAAGGTCCCACAAACTTTCCAAGAATACGAACCAAGAAACCAAGCAAGGGCAATTTTAGGTGACACATGTCACCTGTAACCCACCAACAAACACACTACAACCACACTCAAGAACCACACAAGGGTCACCTCCTTTTACACAACAAAAGGCCATGCATCAAGAAGGAGGCAAATCAAAACACACTTCTTGGTAGGCTCATGGCCTAACCAACTCTCACAAAGCATTCAACAAAATACATGCAAGGGTGGAAACAACCACAAACTGATTGTCGTCCACCACACACAACACATCAAAATCACACACAACACAATCGTCCATAATGCATTCTTCCAATAGAAAGGATATCTGCGCATTGCGCACTACACCGAGGACCCTATCCTTCCCACTGGTTTCCTGCACCATTGGACCTATACCACTTAATGACAAATTTTGGGCAAACAAGACAAATCAACCCTAAAATGAAAACAACATGAAAGAGAAGAACAACTAGGTCAATACAATGGCTCATAGTGCCCAGAGTATAAACCTACACAACTTACAACATAATGGGTCCAACATAATCCCAAAGTTCCCAATGTTTAAACCTTGGCTCTGATACCATGTGTAATGCCCCGCCATGCGACCCTAGAGGAAGTTGCAATTCACTACTTAAATGCACCAATTTTTTTTTTTTTAATTTTTAAGTACAAATAACATATAAGATGAATACACATTTCCAACAACCTCTAAGGCCATGAGACAAAGATTACTTTAGAACCCAAACAACAACAAACATAATAAAAACTGAAACATTAATTACTTAAGGAAATGAGACAACATACATTCCATACAAGATAACTTGCAATGAAGGGAAGATAAACCAAAAGATTTCAATTAACAATATATAAACCATAAGATTACAACACTCATTCCCCGAATGAGGTAATTCCAACACAATGATTACATAATACAAATTCCACCTCGATAACAACTGAGGGGTAACAAAATACAATAAGAACTGAAAGAAATAAGTGTGAGAAGAATCTGATTCCCACGAGCTCTCCAACTGGAAAACACGATCACACGAACATGAAGAAGAACCAACGGATTTAAGATGCACGCCACCTAACCACATGGAATCCAAAAGGTTCCACTCCCTCCATGCTAGGAGATAGTAACCATGAGTTCCTACCCAAGGCCATCTACCACTAGACACGGATCACACAAAGTTGATACAAAATAAAACCAAGACCTCATCACATAACTGAACAGTCATACGTACAACTCTAGGTACGACTCACACAACATTGCCACAGGTTACATTGCTTCCAGACATATAATAGACCAAGAGTATCACATAAAACGTATACAAACTGCTGACTTAGGAAGAGTGTCATCGCATAGTTCATCAAGGGATATCCTCTGGGAATCTTCCTAGGCCCCGGCCCCCACTACACGGGTTATCCTGGTAGCCTCTACCGCATTCCCGACACCCATGCTTACTCATGCGGAACCAAATACCTCTCGTAAAGATGAGATAGATGATCTTACCATTCCAGGCCTTCCCATCTCATCCCAACTCTACAACAAGCCCTTGGGTCCATGAGCAAGGCATACTTAATCTTATTTAAGGTTTGATGCATCCTAAACTTCTAAAAGTTTATTTAGTTATCACTGAATTAACCAACTTACAAAGGGTTATCCTAGCACCACTTTGTGTGCCGGCGCCCATTGTAAGCCACTCTCCTAAGACAACACGCATGGTAATAACCAGAATAGGTAACAAGATAAACACAACCTCTCCATTCAAGGAGGTAGCAATCAAGGACTCACTCCAACACTAGAGGTAATAAGGTTAAGACCCTCTCCAAACACTAGAGGAAAACAACAAACAAAAACACTCTATCCTAGGAGGCACATATTACAAAACTTTCTCTTATTCCCAAGGAGGCACAAATTACAAAACTCAAACGTGAAAACCGGTTGAAACGACATGGTGAAACTATACAAATTTTTCATAACATATCAAAGGTTGACTCACATGCCACAACCGATATTGATAAAAGAATCCCCAAATGGAAGACTTTCAATACATTCACACTAATTCCACAACACAACAAATACGAACAATTAACCACTGAGAACATTGCAGACAATGAAGTGAGCTACTGTTCGGATTTCCTAAATCCAATCAAACACAGTGTTCATGACTTGCATTTATCCAATCAATTGAACCTATCTCTTTTCATGACATAGAAGTATTCAAAGAATAGATCATTTACTCTAAACCACACATCCATATTCTAAAATCCAAACATTTCAATAAATAACATCATTGAATTGTAATCACTCCAATTAATAAATCTACATCTCACAATCATATATCGTAATTAAATCCATTTGTTTTATAATGCATTAGATTAAATAAATTACTCTTTATTTTGACCTAGCAATAAATCAACAACCCAATCTCAAATGATTCATTAAATCCTTTGTTACTTCTAAGTTTTCTCATTTGTATTCTATATTTAGAACAATTTGATAAGGAGACGTTTAGATCAAATAAATCAGTCTTTCTTTCAATTCGCATTAATAAATCAACTAAATCTCATCTCTACTTGAATACGAATACATTCCAACAAATTTACTTAATACTTAAATCATACTGTTGACATTTAAGCATCTATAACAATTCTTTATATTTCATTTCCCAATCTCATATTTTATTAAAAATCAATCTTTAAAATAAAAGCATTTCATTATCTAAACTCTACCCTTTAAAATAAATCGTTGACTATGCAAAATTCAATGTTCAAAAAAAATAATTCATTTGAATATAAAAAAAAAATCCACTTTTGCTTCTTTTCCGAATCAAAATCATCTTACAGTTATCTATGTTTGAAACTATCCCTTAAATTTCATTTGACACAGTTATCCGTAACAATCGAAATCAAATTATAAATAAATCAAACTGTTGACACAAAAATCCTCTGATTGGACTAAGTCAATCGTTATCTCTAAGTTTCACTATTATATTCTAAATCAGGATATTTTAATAAATAAGTGTTTAAATTAAATCGCTTAATCCATAATTCATCATAGGATAAATCAATCAAAGTCAAAATTCTAAATGAAACGTTTCATCATACTTCTATTTCATTTCATCTCAATAAATGAGATAAACGTTTTACGCTCCTCTTTTAACTATTACAATATTATCTAACATATGCCTTCGAAACATTATTTTATGTTTCAAGGATTTGCTATTTATTCCTGGATATCAATAATGAAATTTTTAATAAGGATGTTCGATTAATTAAATGAACTCTGTTTATTTCAACTTGATGATCAAAGTCAACTCCTTAAATAAATTACATTTTCATATATTTCACTTAATCATAGTTTGTTCCTTATTATTTTACATAAAAAAATATGTCTTCAATGTACATTTAAATAGTAGCTCAAAATCAATTCTTTTAAAAGAAATTACAGCTATTTATTTAAAATATCAAATTCTTCAATAAAAACTCGCATAACTATTATAATATTTCAACTAATCATCTAACACCCTCTACTATGCCAAATAAAATATTAATTAAATAAACTATTATTTTATTTGCATAAAAAAAAAAATTATTTGAAACTTAAATTTAAACCCCCATTTTAAAATTCCCATATATCATAATTTATTTAATTAAAATATTATATTTATATATAAATATATTTTAATAATATATAAATATATATACATATAATATTATAATATTATAATATATGTATTATATTTATATATTATAAAATATACATATAAATTTACACATTTAAATAACAAATAAACAATAATCGAACTTTTAAAACTTTTATCCATATATATATTTTTTGTTTTACAAGGTCCGAAGCCCTAAAAACACAGTCCCCTGCCTCCCGTGGGCGGCAGGGCTGTGCGCTCTGCCCACCGCCCGTCTCCACCCACGGCGGCAGGGCTGTGTGCAAAGCACACAACATCCGTCGCCCACGGCTGCGGAACTGTGTGCTTCGCACAGTGACCGTCGCCTGCGGCGGCGGGGGCTGTGTGCCGAGCACACAGAACCCAACCCTTGGCGGCGATGGTAGCGGTGGTGGTGGTGGGGGTTGGTCTCCCCACCCCACCAAAATAAATAAAATTTATTTTTATTAAAATAACTTCGCCCATAACAAAAAAAAAATGAAATCCAACAAACTAAAATAAAATAAAACAAACCCTGCGTCTGGTAAAAACCAGAACGCTATTTCTCCCAGAAATTTCTTTTTAAAACAACCCCCATTAATTAAATTTATAAGCAAATTAACTATCCTTTCACAGCCCCATTTGGGCAAATTTTTCTTGAAGAGGAAAACCTAAAAAGAAGATTAATAAGGCACAATAGAAAAGAACCTGATTTTTTTCTCCACAATTTTGAAACCTTCTTCCATGTGTTCTCCAATCCTTCCCTTCAATTCAGCTCCATCAAAGCCTCCATCTCCTTCAAGATTTCAAGCAAACCCATAGCCCACCAAATTTTCTCCAAATTCCAAGCATAAAAATTATGAGCCATTTCTTTTAAAAAAAAAAGGTTTTATTCAATTTTGGTCAAAGAAAACCCTAAAATTCCCACTATTTAATTTTTAATTCCAAAGCCCAATTCCTAATTTTAATTCATTAAAAGGCTTTTCTATTTTTAAATTTTAAAACACTTTTAAATTTCAAATATAATTCTCATGTAAACTCATAATCTCCTTTAAATCAAATCTCAAATATGATTTCCATTACCTTTATAATTTAAATCAAATATTCAATAAAGACAATATAATTCCTTTATTCAAAATTATTCATTAATAAACAAATCAATTGACAACTCAATCTAATTAATTAAATAATTCAATTCCTTAGTAACTAAATAATTATTTAATTGATTTAAACCCAATTAACAAACAAGATAAATTGCATTTAATTATCGAAACTAAATAGATTAAATCATCTTTTAGACTATATCCACTATTAATCTAATTAATTAATAAACTAAATCTAGTTTATTAATTAATCAAATCAAACAATAACCCAATCATTATTTTATTAATTTCATCAAATAATTCAATAAAATAAAGCACATTTCAACATTGCAACGAAATGCATTTAATCATCAATTAAACTACACAAGTCATTTAATAAACTTTAAACTTGAAATTAAATAAACACTCAAGGGGAACTGACCAAGTTAAAACAACTAACCCCGACGACAACCTGATGACATGCTATGACTAGGGTGATGACTTGGCTTGGAAAACCTAGCTACTATCTCCCAATCAATTACCATTGGTAAATTGACATGCTCACACCTGTGAAACCAGGTGGAGTCGATGTCATGTACCTGCAAACCTACAACAAAGAACATGTCGAACGTGCCACATATATATATATGTTATGATCAACCACACCGTGAAGAGGGAATCTCAGAATTGTAGGGCGCTCGCAAGCGAGTGATACAATCCGCCCCTTTCACCAATACAGTATCTCTAACTAACACATCTAACATCAAAGATATGATCAATAGCATACAACATCATTTAATCAGATATCTTCTAAGTTACTCCAAATCATGTCATAAGATAACATCAGAATAAAAGAACATCACATCAACATATAGCATCCACATCATTTAATCAATCACGATCACAAGGAATCAAGCTCCAAAGTCAAAGCATGTTCAGACACAATTGTCACCTTATAATATAACATGCGCATCACTAAATAGTTAATGATTAAATAATCACCAAGTTCACAGTCACATCATAAGCATAATTAGACATGCAAGGAACCTTGCTGAACCAAATATCCAAAATGGAGGGGTGTTACAGGATTAAAAAAAAAAAATTGAATTTCATGAAGTTTTGACCAAGTTGAGGTGGTTAGACATACAATTTTTTATATTTTTTAAAAGTTGTAATAAAAAATTCATAATTAATTATTCACTTAGAAAAAAATTACAAAAAATATGCATCACATCCGGATATGAGCCTTCTACTTATATCTAAAATCTTATAAAAAAATATTATCATTTTATTGTGGTTAGGGTGGTCAGACAAACACCTACTTCTTACTTTTTCCCTGAAATTTAAGTAATAGTGCATTGAAATTTCAAATTTTTACCAAATAGATTTTTTCTTTTTATAAATAAACCTAGTATTTTATGAACTACATTCAATTTGCTACATATTCTATTCTTACATATTTTTGAAATAATATAGATAACTTATTCAAATTTTTACGTCAAGTTGCCTAACTCTAATTTTTCAAAAAAAGTTGCCACTTAAGGGCCTGTTTTTTCAATGATGATCCTACACATACCCTTTCACCAAATAGATTTTTTTTTTAAATAAACTTATTAGTTTAGAAACTACATTCAATTTGCTAAAGATTCTATTCTTACATATTTTTTAAATAATATAGATAGTTTATTCAAATTTTTATGTCAAGTTGCCTAATTCTAATTTTTCTAAATTTTTTGCCACTTAAGGACCTATTTTTTCCATTATGATCTTGCACATACTCCAACATAAAATAAAATGTTTAAAGTATCATACATATATAAGTATAAAAATATTATAATAAATAATTTAAGCTTCTATTAAACTTTAATAATACATACACACAAATATAATATTACTTTTTATAGCTTTGACCCTTTGGCTAGGTAGGTAAGAGGATAGATGTAATCAAAAGGGAAAATAATTCTAAAGAATTCCCTCTTATTGACAAGGATTCAATAGACCTTATCATTAGCTCCTATTTGGTATCTTAGGTTTGATTTAAAAAAAAAAAATTTGATTGAATAACAAGATTAAGATCAATATAACTCTTGAAGTTAACTTGATCTAGATTTTTTTAAGAATGTGAAGGAGAAATGAAAATGATGATTTTTGAGAATATACGAATTAGTAAGGGAAACCTATAATATCAACTTTTAGACACCTTACTAGGATAAAAATTGAAGACCGGGCTATGAGAAAGTGCAATGGTGAAATTAAATTTGATACAATGCATATTTTTCTTTTGTAATATATGATTTTTAAGTTTATTTTTATTTTCTATTTTTTAATTATTTTTTAGTTGTTTTCTTTTTATGTTTCAAATTAAATATTTAATTAAATTTTTTAATTTAATTTCCCTCAAAGTAATAACTTATATTGGAAATTTAGGATACACTTCAAAATATTAGAATTTTAGGTACCAAATTTGACTCAATCTCTTTAGTAAAACTAGGAAAAAAATTACTAAACAAAAAATCAATCCCCAAATAAGTTGAAGTTGATATGCACTAATATAATATGAAAAAAAAAAACTAAAATATAATGGATACAAGAATAGAAAAATATAACTAAAATATAATGAGTTTTGATGTAAATAATTTGTAACTACTTTACTATATAATTAATATATATAGGCTTATTGCCTTTTGCTGAAAAAAATAGAAATAAATTTACAATTAACACTTATCACTTAAAGAACCTACACATTTCACACTTCTCCAAACAATACAACACTTACAAATATGAAATTATAGATATAATCCACTAATAAGATACTAAAAAATTTACATCCATACATTCAAATAATATAATAAAGAAAAAAATATTCCCACTAGAACTTCATTCTTTACAATCCTATAATAAACAAACAAATGCAATATTTTTAGAAAAAAGTTATAACTTTTGAATGAAATTTTCCTCAATATATCATAGGTATTTTATTCTTAAATCACTAATAAATCCAATGGGTATCCTCATATTTGAATTGATCGGACATAATTGCTCAATAATTCTTTATAGATTTTTGGTATATGAAAAATGGATGCCCAAACTAAGAGAATAATTGCAACTAAATTTATGTTCGGGAACCATCTTGAACACCTAAATACAAATGTACTCATCTTGAGAAAATAAATAAATTGATTTTATTTATATCTGCTTCCCTCTAAATATGATCTTTTTCATAACTGTTTCAAGAATTCAGCTAAAACTAGCCAATGACTCTTCGCATGCAACTTATCTTGAAATTTTTCATAAATTTAGCATTTTAACTACCATATTATATTGGAATTTTGTAGATGAATTAATTAAAGAAACCATACCCCACCTTCGGTTATCAACATAATTTAATTAGTTAATATTCTTCTAGCCCCAATTAAGCAACTTGTAAATATTAATTTGAAGGGCACACAATCTACTTAGAGGGGAGGTGAATCAGTAGATCTACTTAATTTAAAATTCTCAACTTCAACACTTATTACCAAATTATGCAACTTGAAATTTTGCTACTATTATATAGATTTTCAACATGAAGAGCACTTAACAATACAAGCAAACACAACAAAAGATAACACTAGATATGTGTGGAAACCCAAGATGGGGAAAACCACGGTGAGAATAGTTTCCTGTATCTACTACCCAAATCTAGCCTCACAATGCAAAAATATAATAAGTGTGACTACAACATGAAGTAGGTAACAACCTATTGGCATATGGCTTGTTTTTTGGCATATTGATTCTAGTGTTGTCATTGATGGTAACCTAAGTCATCTTTCTGGTTTGCAGATCAAGATTCGCTCATACCGGCAGGTAGAGTAAAGATCAGAGTTTTACCGGCAAAGTACACGAAGAACAGGGTATCCGGTTAGTATGTCGATCTATATGCTTCAATGGATTTTTAGTTGTGGATCTCAAGGAAGGTTGTTAAGCATATATATTACCCAATTGCTAAGTTTTGTGGTGTCGCATTAATCGGTGTATGAGTTAGGAGATTTGGTAGGATGATTTTTTGTTTATTTGTTCTTGAAGGACGACTAAGTGAATTTGGCATGTCGTGGATGTATAAGGAGTAATTGATTAAATGTTTTAGTGTTCAAGCATCTTGTTTTAGGTCCCAGTTATGCCCTAGCTGACTTTGATGGGCATGCATCTAATATAATTTATGATTTGAGCCAACTTGGAGCAATTAAAATCTTGGTAGAATATATATATATATATATATAAGATCGTTAATTCATTTGGAAGTGTGAATAGGTGTGTGTTGTGAATATTAGAAGAGTGTTTGAGTGATTTATGCATGGTTTCACTTGTGCATTAAAGATTTTGTGATGTGAGTTAGAGCAGAGCAGAGAAGAAGTGCAGAATCAGTCAGCAGGATAGAAGATTGACTACTGAGCTTCACCGGAACTAAAACCAAGAATTTGTAAATGCTATCTTCTCAATTCAACCTTTTTTTGTAATCACAAAATTTGTAAGGTAGTGAGCATTCCTTATTTTGAGCAGTGAGCTCTAGGTAGTGTGCCTGAATGCATGTGCATTCCCCTTTTTCTTCATACTTTTAACAGAGTATAAATTGTGGATTAAACTCCACCGTGGTTTTTCCCCTAATAGGGTTTCCATGTAAAAAATCTTGGTGTTGTGTTTTTATTGTCTCCTTCATGTGCTTACATGTTTATTTTAGTTTAAGTACTATGAATGGTTTAAGATTTGGAATAAAGTAGAAAATTGTTGAACACTGATTCATCCCCCCCTCTTAGTGTTCCTTGATTCCAACAATTGGTATCAGAGTAGGTTCCTTTGTAGAAGTTTAACAACTTGAGGTGGATCTTGGAAAGCAATGGACGTCTTCGAAAAAATCTTGTGGTGACACTTAATGATCTTGATCATTCTAAAGCAAAAGTCATGGAACTAAAATAAAATCTTTAGGATGCTAAAAAATTCATTCAGTCATTGAAGGACAAAATAAATGAGTCAAGAGAAAATATGAAGGAACTATGTGATCAGCTGAAGTAGAAAGAAAATAAAAGCTTGGAATATGTACATCTGAATTAGACCCTAAAGGAAATAACTGAAGAATGTGAAAAGCTTGCTAGGGACAATGTTGCTCTGAAGCTTGAGATGGAATCTATGGAAATGAAGATGACTAAGGAGATTGAAGGAAAGAAAAGAATGAGGAGAATCTAGCCTAGTCCTTGAAGGAAAAATATGAAGAATGCAACAGAGTAAGTGGTGGATTCATTCAACTGGAGATTGAATTGCAACAATCCATAAATAATGAACAAGAACTTGAAAGATAGATAGTTATTCTCAAAGATGAACTCACAATTGCAAATGAATATAAGGAGAAGTTTAGGATCAATTTTTCTAAGCTTGATGAGTTGACTAAAGGATAGAAGGATGCAAATGACAAGTGAAGACTTGACTATGAGAAAGGAGAAAGCTCTGGATCTAAACATAAGGATTCTAGACAAAAAACTTAGATGAATAAAGGTAGAGGATATCCAGTAAGACAACCCAATGCTCAAAATTTTAATGGTCACTGCTTTTCTTGTAATAAAATTGGTCGTATGGCTTCTCAATGTAGAATTAAAGTAAATTCAAGCAATCCATCTTTTTCCTATCATTTTTTTAGTTGCAACAATTTTGGTCATAATTCAATTGAATGAAGAAGCATGTCTGTTAGTGTAAGAAATGTCAAATGCTATACCTATGGAAGAGATGGGCATATTGCTAATCAATGCAGGTTAAGAGGAAATCAATGGAATGAGTGGTCTAGACAAAGAAATTTTGTGTGTTACAATTGCAACAAATTTGGTCACATTGCAAGATTTTGTAGAAACAAAAACATGGATAGAAGAGTTTTGGTATAACAAGGAAGAATTTCACAAAAAGATGATAAAGGAAAAGGGAAAATGATTGTGGAAGAGATAAGAGATCAGATGCAGAAAACATTGGTAAGGAAGAGTGAATCTGATGAAGGAAATGATCCCACATTGAAAGCAGCCTCCGGTAATTCCTCTGAAAATTGATCTTAGGCCATTGGCCTAGGGGGTGTTTTCCAAGAAAATCCTTTGTCCCCCTATCGGTAGTTGGCACCAGAATGCAAGAATTTGTCAAAAGTTGTGCTAAAGGTTTGTAAATGCATCAATGATCACTTGTGTAGAATTTTGAGGATTAGAAGGTCCACAAATGGATTCTTCTCTTGCTGTCTGAGAAAAAAGAGTAGCCAGAACACCTAGGGAAAAATATTTAATGCATTAAAGAGGTTAGGTGTGCAAAGTTATAAAAGTGTATTTGGAACCCTCATTTATCACCTTGCATCAAAGAAGAATAGAAGGAGAGTCTCTGCAATAGAATTTTGAAGGAGTAAAGGTTAATTCGGTGATGAATTCATCAGGTATTCCAGTTGCTTACAAAATTCTCACTTAATTTTGTGCTCGGTAGAAAAACATGTTTAGTACAGTAAGAAAAATGAAGCAAATCAAAGGAATTGTGAATTTGGATGAATATAGTAGTAGAAAGATTAGGGATGTGAGAAATATGTTGCTAGCCAATGAATTAAAATGGCTTGAAGGTATGAAACACATAATTCTAGATATTTGGAGTGAATTTCCTTATTTTGTCAATGTAGAAGTTGCTAGGTTTATCCTGAACAGATTGAATGAGGACATTCTAACTCTGGATAAACCCTAACTCATTTCAAAAGAGGTGATTAGGAATTTAACTAGATTATGAAATATTGGGGATATTCCAAAAAAGAAGTTGATTCGGAACAAGGAGGTCGAAACCCTAACCAGAGTAATAGGAGATCAGGGCTTTGATAATTTTGACAATCAAGGATCCGATAACAAGGTATATTACGCGTGGAATTTCATACAAAATCTTTGTCAGAAATAGGGAAGGCACAACCTCAACAAGCACAATCTATATCACTCATAAAATGATAATGGAGGATGAAAATTTTGATCTATGCAGATTGCTAAAGGATCAGTTGATGGAAAATGTGCAATTGACAAAGGAGGTAGATTACCCTTTCAGGTTTGGTACCTTGGTCATATGTCTTATGATCTATTTTCTAAATTTCTTTCCACAAATTGATAGTGTTGTATGGAAAGAAAATGATCTGGTTTGTAAAAAAAAATTTGAACATTCTAATACTCTAGAAAATTATGAGCATGAGTATGCAAAATTCTTTAAGGAATTGCTAGGAAAGTTTGGAGAAATTAACATCTCCATTCCGGTAAAAGAACTTGAAGTTAGATCTTCTTTCGGTGAAATGGAGAGGAAGCAAAAAAGAGCACTAGAGTTTACTAGTGACACTCCTCCGACACATAAGTCTCCAAAAATTGAAGGAAAAGGTAAAGAAAAAGTAATTGTAGATATACCAAATGAAGATTCTGATGAGTACACTCCAAGGGAGGAACCAGAATCAGTTGAACTAGATGTAGTAATGGTTGAAGGAAGCGAAGAAGAAGGTATTTTATCCAAAACAAAAATGCTATAGCTTGTTCAAAATATTCTTGGCATGTGGTTAGATAGACCCTCATATGAGCAGGACCTGATTGAGAGCACTCTAGGTAGTTATTTTGTGCACAATAACATTGGATTGGAAAGTTTGCAGAATGTGTTTCTTGAAGAGATGATTGAATGTATTAGGGAGGCTATGGCCTTTGAGTCTCAGGATAGAAAAGAGGAAGAAATAATTATACATTTGAAGGAGCAGTTAAGGCTATCTCTTACCAAATTGAAAAGGAAAATGAATGTGTTAAGGTAATGCACAAATTCAGCAAATGGCATTTGCAATTATTGTCTTCATTGGCCTCATGTCATTGGGAAGTACAAGGAAAAGCTAGAGCATATTGAAGCTAAGTTAATCAAAATTGGCCAGGATTACATGTTTCAGGATAAGGATGGTGCAGTCAAGAAAAGGATTCATGAGTTGTAGTTTGAGCATGAAAAAGTTCAATTCACCAAAAACATCCTTGTAGACACCTTTTGGAAAGTGAAGGATTTAACTAAATGTAGGATGGAGCAACTAATTGAGGTTCTGAAGAAAGGAGAGAAATTAGAAGAAGCAATCACAATTATAGAATCTCTCATTCACATTATTAACAGGACATCTGAGAACAACAACATGATCATAATCATTGGGATTGCAGTGGAAGCATGGAAGAAGTTTCTTCCATAAATGAAAGAGAAGTACAAGATAATTTTCTGAACCAAGTAGTAGTTGCATTTCTTCAAATTTTGATCAAATTTTGAATTTTTGAAAAGGGGAGAGAGAGAAGTGAAAAATATTTTTGTCATTTATGTCAAAGTGGGAGAGAGAGTAGTGAAAAATTCCTTATAATTCTAAGGGGGAGTTTGAGTTGTGTTTTGAAATTTTTATTCTAAACTTTGGTAGCGTAATCATTTTGGTTCTAACACTTAGTCATTTTTCACTAAGTGTTGCCATCAATGCCAAAGAGGAATATTGTTTTAATATGGCTTGTTTGTTGGAGTATGGCTTATAGTGTTGTCATTGATGGCAACCTAAGTCATCTTTCTAGTCTGCAGATCAAGATTTGCTCATACCAACAGATAGAATAAAGATCAGAGTTTTACTGGCAGAGTAAATGAAGAACAGGGTATCTGGCTAGTATGTTGATATGTATGCTTCACTAGATCATCATTTTGAGTTGTGGATCTCAGGGAAGGTTGCTAAGCATCTATATTACCCAATTGCTAAGTTTGTGGTGTCGCATTAATTGGTGTATGAGTTAGGAGATCTGGCAAGATGATTTTCTATTTATTTGTTCTTGAAGGCTGACTCAGTGAATTTGGAATGTCGCGGATGTATAAGGAGTAATTGATTAAATGTTTTGTTATTTGAGCATCTTTTTTTAGGTCCCAACTATTCCCTAGCTGACTTTGATGGTCACACATCTAATATAATTTGTGATTTGAGCTGACTTGGAGCAATTGAAATCTTGGTAGCAGATATATATATATAAGATCGTTAATTCATTTTGAAGTGTGAATAGGTGTGAAAGAATAGAGTAGGTGTGTGTTATGAATATCAGAATATTTTTTGAGTGATTTATGCACAATTTCACTTGTGCATTAAATATTTTGTGATGTGAGTTAGAGCAGAGCAGAGCAGAAGTGCAGAATCAATCAGAAGGATAGAAGATCAATTATTGAGCTTCACCAGAATTGAAACTAGGCATTTGTAGATGCTATCTTCTCAGTTCAACCTTTTTTTGTAATCAAAAACATTTGTAAGGTAGTGATCCTTCCTTATTTTGAGTAATGAGCTCTAGGAAGTGTGCTTGAATGCATGTGCATTCGCCTTTTTCTTCATACTTTTAACAAAGTATAAATTTTGGATTAAACTCCACCATGGTTTTTCCCCTAACAGGGTTTCCACGTAAAAAATCTTGGTTTTATGGTTTTTTTATTGTCTCCTTCATGTGCTTACATGTTTATTTCATTTTAAGTACTATGAATGGTGTAAGATCTAGAATAAAATATAAAATTGTTGAACACTAATTCACACCCCTATCAGTGCTCTTTGAGTCCAACACAACCTACCAAAAACACCAATCCCCTATTGAATTTGTAGGAACCAACCTATTGGATACAACAATCCCCATTGGAAAGAGACACTAATCCCTACTAGAAGAATACAAGTAGAACACAAATCCTACCATAATATAGAGATAATGATGGATTTGAAATATAACTTTGATATGTACCAAAGACATAGATGACACTCTTCAACACTGAGAATTATCTTTTGATATTGGTTCTCCCTCTTTTCTTCATATTTCTATACTCAAAATTACCTTACTTGATCACAACCAATACAACTAATGCATTATACAACTCACACACACACACACACCTTTGATGTATTTAAAATTTGAATATATATACATGACATTACATTAAAACTCTTTCATGTCAAGTAGGGATCCACACAAAACTAATATGAGATAAGGTGGATCTAAATTAAAATTACATGAAATATGTAATACAACAGTCCAAACAAAAAATTATTTCTGCCAAAAGAACTTGGTATTGTGCACTACCACAAGAGCCTTAATTGGGTCCTATTCTCAACCCACAAAAAAGGATTTTAATTCCACATGCTACTAGCCATTACTAAAAAATCCTAGAACTTTGAATAGCTTCAAAAACCTTCCAAAACTCCAAGATTCTTGCACACTGAACATATCCTCAAAAACTCAAGAAACTGATAAAACAAGTGTAGGCATACTCTCCTTCCAAATCATAGAGAAAACACACATTTCTAAAAGAATTTCCAACCATATTTAGAAATATATTCCCACAAGATATACTTGAACTAACTTTTGGACCACCACACTCATACTAACTGTATACCCAACATGGTATAATAAATACACCAACTATCTAAAGGTAGTCATGTCTTAATGAAACTTAATGTATATTAATTAATATAGAATATAACTGATTAGATAGTCTACACACCGATAACCAACATGCTTTTAGAACTTTAATTTAAATGAAAATTATAGTATTACTATAATATCTTTCATCTTTGACAGCCCTAACACCCTTTAACAACAACTGTTAGTAACTTTTGACAATCCTTTGATATCAATGACAATCTATGTTTGACAATCTTTCCCTTTGTCATTGATGGAAAACAACAAAATGCTAGGGCCACGAAACAAGTCTAAATTATTTCTTGATTGCAGCATTTTCTCCCCCCATAAAAGATATGACATTTTGAGATCATTATTTTTTTAATAAATTTAACATTTTAAGCCCACTTTCTCTCATTATTCTTTTTGAGTAATTCAACATTTTAAGCCCACTTTCTCTCATTATTCTTTCTAAGCAATTCAAAATTTTGAGCCCACTCTCTCCCCCTTTGATATCAATATAAAATGGTCAACAATACCTATATTGGCATCCACTAACTCCTATGAGGAGGCACCATTTTGAAACATTTTCCACATTTACAAGTACACTGCACTATCTAGAAACTTGTTTCCCAGATAGACTCCCCCTGAGTCCAAGCTTCACCACCTCTGAATTTATTCTGCAAGACCACCAACCCTTCTTGTGATAGGGATACCAAGCTCCCCCTCAGCTTGTTCTTCCTCTTGATTCAAGAGGAGGGAGTAATAACTCACAACTTATTCTAGAGAAACTCAAATGTCTCCTTAGGAAGTGGCTTCATGAATATATCTACAACTTGCTCCTTTGTATCCACATATTCCAATATTACTTCCTTCTCTACAACATTGTCCCTTAAGAAATGATAATTGATTGTAATGTGTTTTGTTCTTGAGTGCAGCACCAGATTATTTGAAATATTTATTACATTGGTGTTATCACAAAGAATAGTGATAGAGTCTTCAAACTCAACCTTCATGTCCTTCAAATAATAAATTTTGCTTCATCCAAAGCACCTAAGTGTAGCATGATGCTGCAACAATGTATTATACTTTTTTTGTAGATAGAGAAATTGATTCCTATTTCTTACTCAAATAGGACACCAAACAATCACCAAGGAAGAATGCACCACCACTTGTGCTCTTTTGTTCATCAACACATCCTACCTAATCTGCATCTAGGTATGTAGTTAGGGTGAAATTGTCACAGTTTGGATACCACAGTACAAAATATTTAGTAGCCTTCAAATACCTAAATATCCTCTTTACTACTATAACATGAGTCTCTTTATATGTTAACTAAAATCTAGCAACCATTCCAACTTTATGCATAATATCTACTCCAAATCCTATCACATACAACAAGCTACCAATCATGGACCTATACAAAGTTTGATCTATGGATTAGATTCATCATCTTTACTCAACTTGCATCCAATAGCCATATGTATTGCAACCAATTTTCAATCTTCCATCCTAAACTTACTAAACATCTCCTTTATGTACTTGTGTTGTGATATGAAAATTCCTTTTCTGATTGTACAATAAGTGACCCAAGAAAGAAAGAAAATTATCCTAACATAAGCATCTCAAACTCATTTTGTATTTACTTCTAAAATTAATTGCAAATTTCTTCACTACTACCTCCAAAAATGATGTCATCTACATAAACTACAACTATCAACACTTTTTCTCCTTCTATTTTTATGTATAGATTACTATCTACAATTCCTCTCTAAAATGCTTGTTGCTACAAGTATCCATCCAATCTTGAAGACTAATCTCTAGGAGATTTTTTGAATCTATACAAGGCCTTCTTCAATCTGAAAACATAATCCAAATGGTTAGAACATTAAAATCCTTCTATTTGTTCAATGTAAACCTCTTGTTCAATATTTCCATTCAAGAATGTCGACTTCACATCCATATGGTATACATTGAAATTCTTGAATGCTAAAAGAGCTAAGAACATCCTAATTGCCTCCAATCTTGCTACCGAAGAAAATTTCTCTTCAATGTATGCCTTCAACTTGAGAATACCCTTTACACACAAGCCTTACCTTGTTCCTGATCACTTCACCTTCATTTATCTTGTTTCTAAAAGCCCACTTTGTTCCATTCACATTATTGTTTTTAGGTCTTGGGATGAGTTCCCAAGTTTCATTCTTCATGATTTGATTCAGTTCTTTCTACATATATTCTATCCATCCTTGTTCTCTTCTTGATTATTTTTATGAATTAGGTTATATCTTTGGTAGTAAAGAAAAGTATACTTCCTCACCTGATATCCCAAGTTTCTTCTAGGTTTGAACCCCACTATATTTATCACCTATGATCTAGTCTTCAAAATGATTCCTCTAAACATATTTTGTTGGAGTTTTTATAGAATTTTTTTCTAAATCTTCAATACTACTATGAATTGGTTCTTTATCATCTTCTACTTTTGAAATGCTAGTAGACTGAATAATCTCATCAACTCTCACATTTTCACTTTCAACTACCTTCTTCAATATTTTGTTGTAGTATCTATAAGATTTACTTATAAAGGAATAACCAAGAAAAATGCATTGATCTGATCCAAAATTAAACTTACCAAAATTATCTCCATCTCTCTAGATATAGCACTTGCTCTCAAATATTCTAATGTCTTACTGCTATAGGTATTCCTCCCCATAACTCATATGGTGTCTTCTTATTCTTGCTCTTGGTCTGAACTCTATTCAAAATCTATACATCAGTCTATATATCTTCTTCTCTTCAGTACATATCTGGTAGGTTTTCTTGACATAACATAGTTCTTGCCATCTTTTGTATAGTTCAGTTCTTTATTTCTGCAACTCCATTTTTTTATAGGGTTATAGGAGCAAAGAATTTCCTCTAGATCCCATTCTCTTCATAGAATCTATCATACTTCTCAACAATAAATTATCTACCTCTATGTGATCTCAAAACATTGAGTTTCCTTTTGGTTTCATTTTCTACCAATGCCTTGATTGCCTTAAAATTTTCAAATGCTTGAATTCTCTTTCAATAATTCTATCTAAGTCATCCTAGTATAATCATTAATCAACATCATAAAATATCTATCTCCTTGTGGAATATTAGTCCTCATTATTCTATACAAATCTCTATGAACCAAATCTAATAGTTTTGATGTGGAATACTCCTTAGCAAGATATTTACCTTGCTTATACTTCCCTTCATGACATGGTTTGTAGTTGATTGATTGATGCTTCTTAATTTTTAGATGATCTTCACAATATCATAAAAATTCATATGTCCTAACCTTGTGTGTCAAAGCTAGCTTTCATCTTTCTATAGAATAAGACAACTCTGTCCATTCAACTCATTGAGATGATAAATGTCAATGGCAGTCCCGCTTCCTTCTGTAATCAATTCATTGGTACTTGATTCCATAATTTCACAACCTTTTGCACTAAAAGATAACTTGTAGCCTTTTTCACACATATGAATAATACTTAACAAATTATTCTTTAAACCTTGAACATATAAAACATCATGTCTCTTTTTTTACCACCATCAACACTTAAAGTACCATTACCTGAGATTTTTGCAATTGAATTGTTTCCAAGGGTCACTAAACCACCTTCAAATTTCTTGAAATTCATGAACTTACTCTTGTCTCCAGTCATATGGCTAGAGAAACCACTATAAAAAATCCATAGGTTCTTCTCTTTTTGAACATGTAGTGCAATTTGAGAATTCATTAATTTTTCATACTTGTTCTCTTCAGGAACCTTCTTCCAAACCTTTCCTGATTCATGAATTTTACTTTCTAATTATTTTCTCCCACTTTCCAGCAAGGGAGGACTCACAAAATTACTTCTACAGTTCCTTGCATTATGTCCAAAGTTGTTGGATTTGAAAAACATGATACTAAATTTATATAGAGGTGCAAATGCATTATTACTGACAAAATTTTTCATTACCAGTTTTCTTCTACAATCAACTGCTTTATGACTAAAATTATTGTAATTAAACCAATCACTAGAGAAAAGAAAATTTTACCTAGTATTATATTCTTGTCTTTCATATCTTTTGTTTTGCACTTGAATAAAGCCATCATTGTATCTTATGCTTTCATCACTTACCATAGTTCTCTTAGATCTTGAACTTTCATAGCCTATCACTTCTGGACTTTCCTAAGTAGTCTTCTTAGAATATTCAAATTCCTTCATCTTTTGATCATCAAAACCTATTCTAGTTTTTATATGTGAAACTCTTTGACTCTCCAAAATATGATCTAGGGTCTTGATACTTTTACCAAGCTTCATCTGTAGTTGGCAGTTCACCTTTTCAAGATAATTTCTTACTACCACAATTTCTACTTCAAGCTTCTCACAATCTTTGTCTCTTGATAGCAAATTTCTTTTCAAAACCTCTTCAACTCTTTTTTCTTCTTTAGTTATGGTATTTAGTTCAACAATCATCTTTTTTACATTCTTCAATTCCTTAGATACCTTTTCTTTAGCTCTCACTTTTTCAACAATTTTGTTCTTCATTCTCTTGAATTGTTTTCTAGCACACCTCAATTCCTCCATAGGATCTACCTTTTCTACATTGTTTTCATAATCCATTTTAGTATCTCCATCAGTAGTCTCAAAATCCATGAAGACAACATTTTCTTTCATCTTTGAAGGAATCTTCATCTTCTTCTTCAGTGGAGTAACCAGAATCTTCAACCTACTTCTTAGACACTCTAAAACAAGCCTCTTTCCTTATAGAATCATTGTAATGCCTAGCCAAGGAACCCCAGAGGATGACACAACTATAGCACAATAATGGAACAATTTTTTTTTTAAATGAAATAATAGTGGAATGAATAAAATAGCATATAATCTAATACTAGGTTCTCTAAGGTTCCATGACTATGTTACTAACTGTGAACCCCAATCCTAGACCTGCACAAACACAACAACCAAACACAATGTTAGCCACATATGCAAGTTAGAACTAAGATTCCCCATGCAATTCATCTACAATGCTCAAAATATGAAAGAAATGAAGAGCGAAACAAGAAAAGCTATTAAATCCTATTGGAGTATGCAAAATATCAATCCCATGGGGGAATTGGTGCCATTTTGATGTGGAAAAAGGCCATTTCCCAACTCTTTTGCAAGATTGATGAAGATTGATCCACTTGATGATGATGAAAAATGTGCTTCCTTGATGAAATCAGCAATAACCTAGCTATGATGATGGAAAATTGCTATGGAAATGGATGAATTTTCTCTAAATATGAAGATAGTAACTTTTCTCTAAGTTTTCCCCCCCAAAATGAGAAGAAGAGCCTTCTATAAATAGAAGAACAATATGGAAGAATGAGCAAAAAGGATGAATGTCAGATCATTCAACATCTAATGGCCAAGTGCCACTTGTCAAGATGTGAATGGAGGAAGCATGAGCACATTTTCATGAATGCACACAATAAATAATATTAGGTGGAATTTGAAATTTGTGAAATGAAAAGTTGGAGGGAAAAAAGAATTACTTAAAGGCCACCTGGGTCAATGCACAAGGACATGCAAGAGGGTTAAATGCTTCGTTGGATGTACAAAGTCTATTTGGAGGGATTTTCAAACTTGGAGGAATATTCCCTTTTGATGCCATGTTGAAACTAATTAGGGGATTTATTAAATCAAAAGAAATGATTTATTGAGCAAGTTGCAAAATATGGAGTATTTAGGTGATTAGGATTAAATTAATCAAAATTTAATTAATTAAATAGGAGATTAGTTGATGTGACATTTTGATTTAGATTTCTAGATTGATTTAAATCAAAGTTGAGAGGAATATGATTTAGATTTAATCAAATAAAGATTTTGATTTATTTAATTAAAGAGGGATGATGTTAGATTAAATTGAATAAAGATTGATTTATTTAATTTAATAGAATGACTTTAGAGATTTAATCAAATAAAATGACTTATTTAATTAAATAAAGACTAAAGGGTTAATTAAATAACATTGATTTATTTAATTAAGGGATGAAATGTGATGAATTTAATCAAATAAGAATTATCCGATTAAACGATTATCAAAGGAGATGATTTAGGATGAAGCGGTGTTATTAAAATCATGATTAGGTTCATGAGATCAATCTGTACATTTTACATGTGTACATTTTTCCCCTCTTTGAAGCAATGTACTTGTTGTGTTGGTTCAAAGAATAACCTCGCCGAGATCAAAATTAAAAAAAAAATCAATTTTTTAAATGCCCCACTATTGCCCCAACGAAAGAATTACGCTGGTATACAAAATGTGAACCCCAATCCTAGACTTGCACAAACACAACAAACAAACAAACACAATGTTAGCCACATATGCAAGTTAGGACTAAGATTCCCCATGCAATTCATCTACAATGCTTAAAATAGGAAAGAAATGAAGAACAAAACAAGAAAAGCTATTAAATCCTATTGGAGTATGCAAACTCTCAATCCCATGGGGGAATTGGTGTCATTTTGATGTGGAAAATGTCCCTTTCCCAACTCCTTTGCAAGCTTGATGAAGATTAATCCACTTGATGATGATGAACAATGTGCTTCCTTGGTGAAATCTACAATAACCTAGCTATGATGATGGAAAAATGCTATGGAAATGGATGAATTTTCTCTAAATATGAAGATTGTAACTTTGCTCTAAGTTTTTCCCCCCAAAATTAGAAGAAAAGCCTTCTATATATAGAAGAACAAGATGGAAGAATGAGAAAAAAGGATGAATGTGGGATCATTCAACATCCAATGGCCAAGTTCCACTTGTCAAGATGTGAATGGAGGAAGGATGAGCACATTTTGATGAATATACACAATAAATGATAATAGGTACAATTTGAAATTTGTGAAATGACAAGTTGGAGGGGAGAAAAAAATGACTTAAAGGCCACTTGGCTCAATGTACAATGACATGCAAGAGGTTTAAATGCTTTGTTGGATGTACAAAGTCTATTTGGAGGGATTTTCAAACTTGGAGGAATATCCCCTTTTGATGCCATTTTGAAAGTAATTAGGGGATTTATTAAATAAAAAGAAATGATTTATTGAGCAAGTTACATAATCTAGAGGATTTAGGTGATTAGGATTAAATTAATCAAGATTTGATTAATTTAATAAGAGATTAGTTGATGTGACATTTTGATTTAGATTTATTGATTGATTTAAATCAAAGTTGAGAGGAATATGATTTAGATTTAATCAAATAAATATTTTGTTTTATTTAATTAAAGAGGGATGATGTTAGATTAAATTGAATAAAGATTTGATTTATTTAATTTAATAGAATGACTTTAGAGATTTAATCAAATAAAATGACTTATTTAATTATATAGAGACTAAAGGGTTAATTAAATAACATTGATTTATTTAATTAACAAGAAATGACAACTTAATTAGATAAATTTGATTTATTTAATTAAGGGGCAAAAGGTGATTAATTTAATCAAATAAGAATTATCTGATTAAACAATTATCAAAGGAGATGATTTAGGATGAAGCGGTGTTAGTAAAATAAGGACCAAGTTCACGAGATCAATCGATACATTGTACATGTCTACATTTTGCCCCTCTTTGAAGCAATGTACCTGCTGCATTGTTTCAAAGAATAACCTTGCTAAGATCAAAATTCAAAAAAAAATTGATTGTTTAAATGTCCCATTGCTGCCCCAACATAAGAATTATGTTGGTATACTACCCCCTCAAGAGATCAGATGAAAAGTTCAATTTGAGGGTCGATCTCATGACAAAGAGGTTCAAGATTAGTTCAGCTCAAATGTTTGATGTAGATAGATTTTGATATATTACACACACTTGATACTTGGACAAACCCATTAGCAAAGAAGAATAAGAAGAAATGAATGATGAAAAGAGGATCCCGCAAGTCCATGATCTACAAGACTTTATTAGAGATAATGATGAATGATGATGCAATTGATGCTTTGATGATGTATATGATATGATTTAATAATGCCTATGTGATGGTTCCTTTTATGCTTATGTAATGAATGCACATGTATGGTTGATGAGATGCTTAGACTAACCAATCTATATTATGCAACAATGAAATGCAATGCATGTGAGATGGTTAGTGTTTCCTATATGTCATGATATGATATGCATTATGCTGATGGGTTGAGGATGCAGGATGGATGCAATGATGATGATGATTTGTGATTAACTGTTATGGTACCATGTTAGCACAGAAAGAAGATAGAAGAAAGTAAGAGACTCCAACAAGTCAAAAGATGACGACAATGATGATGATGATGATTTTCTTATGAAGGATTGGGACTTTAAAAGGACCATTTACCTTATTTTTGATAATACACATAGGCATGATGCATCAAGTTATAAAGAACTAGGATTGCATTGCACCTAGTGTGATGGAATTTGACTCGACAATCAGATAGGAGTATTCCTATTCACACCTGACATATGAAACCTTATTCAGAATTTTGTTCAGATATTCCAAACATCTAAGACCAAAACATAGAAAGGAAAGCCTTCTTATGTGGTCAACAAGACACCTAAAACACCCTCCCTACAAACCAAACAAAGTACGCATGACCAAGGTTATATTACAAGAATATCCAACAAGCACAATAGATAAAAAGATAATGATCATTGCCCCATTCCTTTCTCTCCAAATCCCTTAATTTGGGACATCATCGAGAGGCCATTGTAATGAGAACAATAAGATAAGTCAAAAGACAAAGATAAAACAAAAAAACAAGCTAATGTTCTTCAATACCACTAGCCAAGACTAGACTATGGTGATGCTTGATGTTGATGTCCATTATAGGAAGGATGCATCCTAGGACATGATGTTATCAAATGATTGATTTGGGACTTGATTGGATGATAAGCTATTAGAACCAAGAGTTGACCAACTTGTTTACTTACTATCCTCGACTTGAGACCTTGACGATTGAGTTTTCACTTTTAACCTGCTAGACTCATTTTTGATTGTTTCACCAAAGTTGAGGATGATGATGATTTATTATGACCGGATGTTTATTGTGGGTGAAAGTGAGATGGGGACAGATGAATTTTTCAAATATTTGGATGTTTTTGGAGTTTTTTGAAATGTTTTGAGGCTATTTTTTGGTATTTTCAATATCTTACAAATGTTTCAATTTTTGAATTTTCCAATGTTTTGGGGTTTTTTGATATTTTGACCAAGAGACTAACCTAAAGACCTATCCTAGGGGCCTTAGGGACTGATCAACTAGATTATCCTTTCCTACATTATATACACAGAGACCACGTAGTTCAACTAACACAGACTTGATTATTGATGATATATGAGCAAATGGATTGCCAGTTTATTATGATGGACTCCTAAAGGACTGACCTAAGTGTCTTGGGGGATGATCAAAGATCAACCTTGCCTACGTTCAGAGCTCAAAGACCTGTAGTTCTACAAGACGACTCTATTTTTGACCTTTTTGACTGAATTTTGACCTATTTTTGGATTTTGATATGCTTTGGATGTTTTTGGAATTTTCTAATTTTATGAATGTTTTTGGATTTTTCTAATTTTCTAATGTTTTTGGATTTTTCTAATTTTCTGATGTTTTTGGATTTTTTTGATTTTTTGACTTCAAGAATATACATGAACCCAATCCAATGAGAACATTCCACCAACGTGATGAAATATACTACTCTGATATAGGCATGACAAACTGACCTTGAGAATGGGCTGAGTAATACTAGGAGGGATCATGACATGAACATAGGACCAAGCTATGATGTGGATGTGGATGGATGATGGATGGAGATATGGAATGTGACAGATGATGAAAGCATAATGGATGGATGATGTAGAATGAGTCACAGAGATCCTGGTGGATGGAAAGTGCTTATTTACACAAGGTTCCTATTTGCCAAGTTTTCACCAAGGTGCTTGCCCAAAGCACCACCAAAGTGTTTTTCACTAGAGGACAATTTTTCTCTTTACTGTTTTTAATATTTTTTTCTGATTTTTGGATTTTTATGTTTTTTGTTGTCACTAAGATGCTTGTTTTCTTGGTTTTCATTAGGGTGACCATTTTTTTAGGACATTTTCTATTTTTTTGTATTTTTGGGTTTATACCCTGCAAGATTAGGCATAAAAAATTTTGAGATGGGAGTTGTTACTAGGATCTTGTAGAGGTTCCCCTTTGGGCATTGACAACTGATATGCCCCTAACTTGTAGCTCATTGTGATGATGAATTATCCCAACCAATTGGGTTCAAATTTTCCCTTGTCTAGATTTGGGACATTCTTCTGATTTTCCTTCAACAAAAGTTATCCTACTTGGAAGGTCTGACTCCTGATTTTCTTGTTATAACTCTGCTTGAGTTAGTTTTAGTAGACTTGCAAATGTTTTAAGGAATCCATGTACCACTCATCTAGCAGTTCTAGCTCGTTCAGTTGGGATACCCGATATTCTTCATCTGTGATGAGATTCTATAATGATATTCTTAGTGATGGGAGCTCGATCTCAATGGGTAATATGGCTTCTGATGTGTAGACTAGGGACAAGTGGGTGGCACCTATTGGTGTGTGGATATTGGTTTGATAAGCACATAAGGCAGGATTCAATTGGAGATGCCAATCATGACTAGCTTCATTGACCATTTTCTTGAGGATTTTCAGAATGGTCTTGTTTGTAGCCTTCGCTTGGTCATTTCCTTGGGGACAATACAAGGTGGAAAAGTGATGTTGGATTTTGAATTTGTAACATAGGTCACAGACATCCTAATTTTTGAATGGTGTCCCATTATCTGAGATAATGGCTTGTGGGACACCATAGCAGCATATTAGGTAGTTTAGGATGAACTTGGATATCTTCTTTCCAGTGATGTAAGTCATGGGGATGGCTTCCACCCACTTTGTGAAATATTGGGTGGTAGTGATGATAAAATTGTGTCCACTGGATGAGGTGGGGGTGATTTTTCCAATGAGATTGAGGCCCCACTATGAAAAGGGCCAAGGTGTGACAATTGGGTGGAGCTCTTGAGCTAGTGCATGGATGAGGTCCCCATGCTGCTAGCATTGTAGACACCTTCTGACATAATCATGTGCTTCTCTTTCCATGGTAGGCTAATAATTTTCCATCCTCAGCAATTTCTTGGCCAAGGTCATAACACTCGAGTGTGAACCACATATGTTGTTATGTACCTTGGTTAAGGCAGTTAATGCCTCCTCAGTGTTTAGGCAATGTAACAGGGTTCCTTCAATGCTTCTACGGTAAAGGGTATCTCCTAAGATGACAAAATAGGATGCTTTCTTAAGGTTCAAGGTTATGTCAGCTGGGAAGACTCCTATTCTCAGATAAGTGTATATATCATGGTACCAAGGATCACCAAGACCAATTATATTGCAACAAATTCGGACTTCGATACCTTGAATGCAAGCACAAGAAGCTACTATACAATAATTCTTGTTTTGGAATGTTGCATGGGACATCCAGGAGTGATCTGATTATATCCATTACATCTACCACTCTTTCATTTTCTCTTGGTAGTTGTTCAAATGTGATCTCAATGAAGGAATCCTTAAGAATCTCAACCAATTTCCTGTATGGAGTTAGCTTGTCATCCTTTTTTTGATACTCATTGTTGACTTGATTGATTATGAGATGTGAATCCCCATAGACCTTTAGTGTCATTATCTACCATTGTACTACTATTCTTAGCCCTATAACAAGAGCTTCATGTTTTTCTATGTTATTTGTGCAAGGGAATGATAGCTTGTATGATTTTGGAATGCAATCCCCTTGTGGGGTGATGAAGAAGATCCCTGCCCCTAATCCATTTTGTGTGTAGGATCCATCAAAGTACATTTTCTAGTGATCTACTACACTTAGGTTGAAGATTGATTCATCAGGAAATTTTGAGACAAGTGGGTTCTCTGAGTAAATTGGCACCTCCGCTAGTTGATCCACAATTTCTTGTCCTTTGATGGCCTTACGTTCCACATATTCAATGTCATGTTATGTTAGGATCATAACCCACTTTGTTGTCTACCCTGTGAGCATTGCTTTGGAAAGAAAATACTTAAGGGGGTCTATCTTTGCAATGAGATTTATTTGATGGGCTAGCATGTAATACCTGAACTTTTGTGTTGTAAACATGACTGCTAGATAGGATTTCTCAATACAAGTGTAGTTTAGTTCATGGCTCACCATAGTTCTACTAATATAATAGATGGCCCTCTCTTTTCCATTTTCATCATGATGTGCTAGGAGAGTGCCAAGAGTTGTTGTTGTTGCTGATATGTATAAGATCAAGGGTTTCCCTGGAATGGGTGGCATGAGTACCAATAGTGTGAGTAAATATTCCTTGATCTTGTTAAAGGCCTGATCACACTTTTCATCCCACTTGTATGCTACCCCCTTGTGGAGTAGATGAGAGCGGGGGACAACCTTGTCCACTAGTTGTGTTATGAATCAATGGATGGATTGGAGTCTTCCTTGTAGGCCCCTTAGTTGTTTCAGTGTCTTTGGTGCCTCCATTTCAAGAATTTCCTTCACCTTAGTAGGATCTATTTCAATCCCTCTCATTGACATGATATACCTGAGGAGCTTTCCTGACTATACCCTAAATAAACACTTCTTTGGATTGAGTTTGACTTTGTATTCCACCAACCTATCAAAGATGGATCCCAATGCTGCTATGTGATCTCGCCTTTTCTTGGATTTGGCCAATATATCATCCATGTAATCTTTCGTAGTTTTATGGATCATGTCATGAAAGATCAATGGCATGGCCCTCTAATATGTTGTTCCTGCATTTTTCAACCCAAATGACATCATGTTCTAGTAATATGTACCCCATGTGCAAGTGAAAGTCATTTTATGTTGGTCATATTTTGTTATCATGATTTGGTTGTAGCCTAAAAATCCATCCATCAACGATATCATTTCATGTCCTGCTATCATATCCACAATCATATCAATGTTTGGTAGTGGGAAGTCATCCTTGGGACATTCCTTGTTTAGATCTTTGAATTTCATGTAGATACAGATGCCCCAAATGGGCTTTGAAATAGGTACAAGGTTTGAGACCCATTCTATATAATCTATTGGCTATATGAACCCTACATCTAGGAGCTTCTGTAATTCCATTTTGACCAACAATGCAATCTGAGGATGCATCTTTTTGAGCTTTTGTCTCATAGGATTTTCTTTAGGGTATATAACTAGGTGGTGAACCACAACCTCTGGATCAAGGCTCAGCATGTCAGCATAGGTTCATGCAAAGTTTACTTTCCTTTCTCTTAGAAACACAGCTAGGAGTTCTTGTTCTTCTATTAAGAGAGACTATGCATAGAAGGTTATGTGTGGTAGTTCCTTTTTCCCCAAAATGACTGGGTTGCACTTCTCTGTTAGGACCCATGACTTCTCCTGATGTATTGTACTGAGAGGAAGATTCAATCCTTCATCCTCAAGTGCCTCAGAGAGGTTTTCACCATTGGATACGTCCTTTATTTTTATTTTTTTTAAGTCAAAGAAAGCCACAGTGTGGTTTTCACTCAATGACCTAGAGATTATTCTCAAATTTTCACTTTTGTGACTAAAGGATTCAATCGTTTCCCCATAATAGGCCTATGTGTCTAGTATGATATCAAACCTAGCTTTGTGATCTCCATATGGTAATATATCCTATAATCCCATGAATTCTAAGAGTGCCTCATCATTTTTGAAAGTGTCCAAAATTGGAGGTCCTCGTTGGTTGTAATTGATGAGTTGGGGGTAGACTACGTTTATTTCATGGGTTTGATGGTTGTTGATCTCAAAAGACAAGGTACTAATCATGAGTAGGGAGGTGTCTTCGAAAAGCATAGGTAAATTGGTTATGGGATCCTTGTCACTACTACACACATCAGTTATGTCAAAGGTGAAGTTGTACATGATTCCACCTATGGATATGAGTAATCGAAGGGTGGATGTAGATTGCTAATGGGGAGTTTTGACCTTCTTAACTGAAACACCTTTTCCAAGTATGGTCACCTTTAGAGGGATACATCTGAGACCAAGATTTCTCATACGTGTCTCTGAGATGAGATGTACTAGAAGCCCATTGTCATTTTGTCCAAGCCTTTTGTTTCTATCATAGCCCATATTGAGCATCATTTGTAGTCCTTTACTACTCTCATCTATTAAAATATCAAGCACGGGCCTTTCCTCCTAATATAGGAGACCAGATACATCTCTCTCATCTACTACTTCTTGACTTACATCTCCCCAAGACCTAAATCTAGAGGGATCTACTTTGAAGGTATGGGATGATGTTTCAGTTGGTTATGGTTTCCCATGAGTCCTAGGAGATTGAGGTAACTCCCCTATGATGAAAGCACTTTTCTTCATTCTATAACCCCCACCTCATTGTATTGGATGATGACTTTGATTTTGGATATATCAGGAATGGCAGGTGTCTTTGTCTCAGAAGTGGAGGCTAACGTAGCTGGATCTACATATGGAGTGGTGGGGCCTTCATCATTCTTTGACACTTGGGGGATTTTGTAATATTTTTCTTCTAGGGTTTTGCAGTAGGAAAAGGGTTTAGGATCACAATGAACTGGTACCTCTTGATTTTAGTAGGGGAATTTAACACACTGGTGGAAGGTGGAAGTGATGGCTTGCATCCCATGGATCCATGGGTGCCCTAGAAGCATGTTATAAGGAAAATCAAGGTCAAGGACCTTGCATGTGGTGTCCATAATGGCTAGCCCTACTTTGATAGGGAGTTGGATATTGCCTTGAGACACTCTTTCTTGATCATCATAAGCTCTAATTGTGATGCCTTTACCCTTTTCAATAGCATCCTCTAGCAGTCCTAGATTCTTTATTAATTTGAGGCAATAGATGTTTAGACCTACACCTCCATCCACCAAGACCTTTTTGACTTTGTTTTTATGAATGAGGACTTCAAGGTGCAGTATGCGATTGTGAGATGGTTGGGTGGGGAAGTCCTAATCAGAGAATGTTAGGAGACTTGGAGTGGTGATATTTTTGACCATAGCTTGGAATTGGTTAGCATCAAGATCCGCATATATGGTGGATAAAGCCAATGCTTCCTCTAGGATTTTTCTATGTTTGGGTGATGTCTTCAGCAACTCCATGATGGTGATCTAAGCGAGGGTTCTTTTTATCTTGTCAAGAACATTATAGCCATTAGGAACAGATCTCAGATTTGAGGTGGATGTTCTTGGTGGCTATGATGACCCAACAATGGTAACTTTTCCACTACGTGTGGTGACTCCACAATCATATTTGGCTCCTTTGATGCTAACAACAGTGACCATTTCATCAATGGATGTGACAAAATGATCATTCACATGGTTCACATTGGCATGCTTGGTCTTTCCATGGTTGTTCCCTTGGTTATGATCAGGCATCAGATTCATGTATATTTTCAAGTCTTGATTTCCAACTAGTTGTTCAATGTTTATGACCTTGTCATCGATGAGGTCTTGGATTATATTTTTCAACCTCATGCAACTGGCTATTGTGTGCTCCTTGATTTTATGGAAATCACAAAGGTGATTCTCATTGTACCATAGTGGTTTTACTTGGGGTTCCTGATAGTTCTCATAAGTGGGAATCTTAATGAGATTTTTGTTTATCAGTTTCTTCATGATTGATTCGATTTGTTCCCCAAGTGTAGTGTACTTCCACTAGGGAAGATTTTTTTTTTGTGGGCGTGGTCCCCCTTGATTATTTAGATTGTTGAATTTTCTATTGGCTAGTTGTTGTTGTGATACCATGTTAGTTTACATGTTTTTTTATTGTTTTTTTGCAGCTGTCGATACATTTGAGTGTTCTATTTCAAAGCACTAATTACAACCTTGGCATCCACCACACCATCATTTGTGACATTATTGTTCCTCAACCACATGTGATTTTTTTCATTATAGCTCATGGAAGGGAAACTATCTTTCTATTCTAGATATGTAGGTGTTCCCCCTTGTGCAATAAGGGCTCATTCGATGTTGAGTGCCTTGGGGATCAGTTGGTCGTAAGTGGTGATGTATTGCACCTTGAGATGAAAGGCCAATGTTTTTTCAAGGTTAGAAATGATGGTGTAGAATTATTGTTCCTCAAGCATGGTCCATTTTCTCCTAGTGGCCTTGGATCTCCATTGTTGCAAGAAGGAATCAAATGATCCCCCCTTGGCCTATTTAGGAGTTGATAGTTCCTCTAGACTGACATCCATACTGATATTGAAAGAATAATTTTTTTATGAATGCATCGATGATCTTTTGGAACTTTTTGATGCCAGGAGGAAGGTGAGAGAACCAATCCATGGCATGAAAAACCAAACTTCAAGGAAACAGCTGCATCATATAGGTATCGTCATATGCAACCTCCATACAATGCAATTGGAATTCCCTCATGTGATCTTTAGGGTTTCCCATCCCATAGTATTTGTCAAATTTGGGGATTTCAAACCCCGTGGGGAATGGTAATTTTTTGCAAGTGTTTCTACTCTGAAATATACAAAACAAACTAAGAAATGAAAAGTAGAGAATACTAGACCACTTCAAGATTAGCCTAAGTTGGACACAAACAAAAGAAAGATAAAACAAAAGTGATTATATCTTTTATATATGTTGATCCCTTGGTTGGCCCTTGATTGAAACTTGACTTTGTGCTCCTTTGATAGCAATGTGATAAAAATTGGATGCAAGGTGGTCAAGATGCAAGATGAGTGCAATGAAGGATGTGAATATGAGATAAGTGCAATAAAAGCTTAAGGATTCTACAATGGAGGATGAGAGCTAAGTATGCAAATGAAAAAGATGAGAAAATGTTAGAGCTTGATAAATGCTTGAAAGGTTTGAGAACATAAGTGTGATAAAATTCCTAATGTAAAAGAATGAATGCGAAGGGATGTTATTTATAGAAGAAATTGAATTCTCTAGAGAATTCAATGGTCAGGATTGAGCCACCATGACCAAGATGGAGGGCTATGGTGATTTGAGGACTCATAATCCCTCACATCTTGCCATGTGGACGATGAATTATCCAAAGGACATGGTGAGATGGAAAGAGTACAAATGATGTGGAAGAAGGAAAAATGATGTGGAAGAAGAACAAGTACTTTGAAAGTACCTTGGGATGTAACTGATGTGACCTCTTAATGATCACATGGGGAAGAGGAGGTTCCTTGGAGGAATAAAAGTGAATTTTGAATTCACATGATTGGGGATATCTTGAGGATAAGACAAGGTTCCCAAAAAGGAAGCTGAGAAGTACCTTGGATAAGACAAGGTGCTTATAATAGAAGGTTCCTAACCCATGTGACTGATGTGACCTCTCAATGGTCACATGGAGAATAGGAGAACATTGGAGGACTAAAAGTAAATTTTTAATTCACATGGGGAAGACAAAAAGGAATTAAAAATTCCTTGGGGAATGAGAGAGAGTTGACTAAAGGGGGATTGATTAGACTAACTAATCACTAATTAGAAGACAGTTAGTGGTTAATCAAGATTAGAAGCCATCTTGAAAAAGTTGGAGGATGTGATACATCCTAATCGTGGATTAAACATGTCCACATCCCTAATGATGAGATGAAGATGTGGGTTAGGATTAAGAAAGAGTAATGGAGGATGTGACATGTGAGGAATTAAATAAATTTATTATTTATTTAATTCTTTGAGGATAAGGGGGATAAAGGGTAAGGTATTTAATTATTTAACTAAAAACCTTAGGGATTTAAAAGAATTAGGGGCAATAGTTAAATAATATCAATATTACTTAATTGATGTGAGTAAGAGGATATTTGGACAAATGTGAGTGTCCAAATTTAGGTGTCTACATTTTTCCCCTCTTTCAGATGGTGTTACAAAGTAGCATCATTTCAAAGAATATGAAAACATAGAACCCAGAAGAAGATGGTTAGATAGGGAAATATTCCCCAGTCATCGAAGGAGTGACTAGGAAGAAAGTTGATGGGGGTGAAGATGAAGATTAGGGAATGAGGATGCCCCCTTGAGAGGACATGCAGATTCAAGAGAACATGGGTGTGCTCTTGAAATGGATGAGATAATGAAAGGAAAGATGGAGAAGATGATGCAAAATGATGGATAAGAGAGGATGATAAGTGATAGGAGATTGGGAAGCACAAATGGATTTAAGGACAAAGGTGATGTTTCCCCAATCGAGCTACATGCCCAAAATAGATTGATGATGGATGGAGTGTTGTTGATGAGGGAATGATATATCCCAAAACAACACAAAAGGATAGGAAGGATACATCCCAATGATTATGAGGAAAGTGTTGTTGATGAGGGAAGGATATATCCCGAAATAGCATGAGGATAAGGAAGGATACATCCCGATGATGATGATGCAAGTGTTGTTGATGAGGGAATGATACATCCCAAAACAACACCAAGGATAGGGAAGGATACATCCCAAGGATGATGAAAATGATGATGATTGGATCAAGGCTTGTATCAAGGATTGGAACAAGACCAAGGATGTGATTAAATGATTTGTGCTAGATTAAATGGATGAGGATTGGATTGAGATGTGAGATCGATGAAAATAATGAAAATGATGGAGGAAAAGATGCTTAGATGGGATAAATGTGATGCAATGGAAGTGATCATGAAATGCAATCCTAATCCGATTTTCCATTTTTGGAGCACTGATTTTTGTTATAGCATAAGATACTACTTGCTAGGGTATATGAAACCAAGGTAAATAAGTGTCTAATGCATAAAACAAACACAATAGACAAGAAGGTGATTCCAACACCCCAAAGTCATGAAGACCTTCGTTAGGCTAGACATTGGAATAACAACAAGAACAATAGGATGCCCCAGCATAACACAAGACCACATGGATCTTGGTGGGTACAACATAGGACAACTAGGAAGACAACAACAAACAAAAGATCAAGATATGCCCCTATGTTAACCAGCCAAAAGACACCATGATATGATAGATCAAGGTGACCTTGACAAGGTATGATAGGGAGCTCAAATGATAAACAAAAGCTAAAAGTATCAAAAGATCACAATCAATTTCAAATTTTCCTTTTCCATGGGATTAAGGGGATGGATGGGGTTGATGAGATCTATTGGGAAGGATAGATCCTATTGAGACCATAAATGGAGACTAAACTAAAGATCGATAATGATGTAGGAAATTCTAAAACCAATTGAATCTCATGATACGAATGGATCTCATTTGTGAAGAACCAGCTAGATAAGGACAGACTTGATGACAGGACACAAGACACAAAACATAAGACACAAGATTGAAACCCTAAAGACCTAGGGGCTTGGGGGTCGATCAAAGAATAGCCTTGCCTACGTGAAAGCGCAGAGCCCTCGTAGTTCGATAAAGGGGAAAAAGGACAATGGAGAGCTCAATGAAGGACAAAGACTGGATGGACAAAAGCCCTGGGGGTAGATCAAATGATCGACCTTGCCTACGTGAAAGTGTAGGGGCACTGTAGTTCAACAAAAGACCAAAGACAAATGATGGATCAAGGATGATGAGATGACCAGGATAAGTGAATAAAATGATGGGACCAATACGATGAGTCAAGATAGACCTAGTGGATTGGATAGGATAATGATGATCAAACAAATCTTATGGATGGGATAGTTATCCAAATCATAAAAATGAATTGGGAGGATGATGTGATGGAAAGATTGGTGATGAGAAATGATAGGAGATTGGAAAGATGTGCAAAATAAGGGAGTGATGATGATGAGATAGATGGCATTGTGTTTCATGGAGGGAAGCCTATAGCTAGATACCAATTACAAGTAATTATGAGATGGGATGAGGGTAAAGATGAAGGGATGGATAGATAAAGATAAGGAGATGGAAAGATGCTAGGATGGATGGATAAGGGGATATAGATTTGGATGGGGAAAAGGTTACTGGATGGATAGATTGAAAGGTAAGGATTTGGAAGATGGATGGATAGAGGGATAAGGATGGGGAGATGGAATGAATTTTTTGGATGGATAGGAAGATAGGGATGAGAGGGAAGGGACTATTTGGATGGATAAGAAGATAAGGATGGGGAGATGGAAGGGATTGTTTGGATGGATAGGAAGATAAGGATGGGGAGATGGGGGGGACTATTTAGATGGATAAATGATGTCTCCAAGGACTTATGTCACAAAGGAAGATAGATTCCCACACTCTAGGTATGTCATGTGTGATGAGGCAGGAGGGACGAAAGACAAGTGGAGGGGAAGATAAAGGGGATAAATGGAGGAGGATATGCTAGGTGGATAAAGGAGGGAGATGGATGTGGATAAGGATTGGGATAGTGTGACAGTGAGGGGGGTGTATGTGAAGAGATGTCCAAAGAATGTATAGATGTTTTCCCCTATCTATATCAAGATCACAAGGAGGATGGAGGGGTTGGGGATAAATGGGATATGACAAGCAGGATGTGGAAGATATGTTGGATGGAGGAGATGGGTGAAGGGAATGCAGTTGCCCCCAAGTGGGGAAGTAAGTTGGATGGAGGATTTACGCATGACACTTGTTTGCTAATTTTTTATCATGGTACTTATCCAAGGTGCTTGTTTTCCAAATTTTCACAATTGGATGAATTATTTCTCTTTACTTTTCTTTTTTCTTTTCTTTTTTGAATTTGTTTTGGATTTTTTGGATAGCATGCGGATGGAGATGGATAAGGATATGCATGTGGGTAAGTGGATTTAGAGGATATGTGATAAGAGGATAGATAGACTCAAGCATCAAGTTCCATACGAGATATTAAGAGCCCATGTGTGAATTAACTGTTAGGATAAATGGATTATGCAAGAGAATGGAGTAAAGGGATTTGATGGGGGAGATATGTGGGATAATGGATGGGATGTTGGAAAGTGTATGGATGGAATGATGGGGAGGATGTATGATGGGGGGATGTTTTTAGGACCAACATTGGCACATATGGTGGTGGATGTGAAATGATAGGAGGATTAGTTGATGGATGATGTGGGGATAATGGAGGAGATGGGGTAGTGAATTTTGGGACATAAGGACCCAAAATAGATTTAGGAGATGGTGAATGAGAATGATTATCTTGGGGATTAGCAACTTTGGATGTTGTGACATATTTTTCATTTGAAGGTATTACATCTTTTTTCTTTGGGATCCACATGGTTTTGTTTTTTTCTTTGGTGGGCCTTTGTGGCTTGTGGATTTGATTTGGACTTTGGATTTGATTTTTCTTTCCATTAACATGTCTTTTAAGGAGACATGAGGAGATTTAGATTCATGTGGATGTTTGGATTTATGCATGTTTATTTTGTCATCCAAAGTACTTTTAATAGCAATGGGATGGGTGCAAGGAGATGAACGATGTGGAGGAAGCATGAATGGAGTGGTGGAGGTGGGATTTTGAGGGTGATGTGTGGATGGAGATGTGTAGATACATGCCTTTGTTGATCCTAATTAGGGAACACAAGAGAAAGATGTTTATGATGGGTGACATGAATGGGTGATGGATGGATGAAAAGATGAATAGGATGAGATGGAGGGGGTGATTTTGGGATATAAGAGCCCAAAATAGATGTAGTATATAGGGGATGTGTGATGGTGGGTGCAGGGACATAAGGACCCAAAATAGATTGAGGAGATGAAGGATGGGAGATGGTGGATGGAGGGATGTAAGGACCCAAAATGGATGGAGCAGATGAAAGAGGAATGTGTATGGTTGTTTTGAGGTGATATGATGGAGGAGGGATGGCAGCAAATGATCTGGTGGAGCAATGGGAAGAGCCTATATTTCTTTTGGAAGAGGCCTATTGAGGACATCTAGAGGTTGTACCAACATCTTTAGATTGTAAGTCTTGAGAAATATGTCTAAGACCTTGCATACATATTTGTTCTTTGACTTGGATGGGTTCTAAAATACCTTTATCATGAAGGCCTAAACATTTTCCTTGATAGTTCATGTTGTTGAGCATTCAATTCATGATAGGATTTTTGTTATTTTGGAAGAATGATGTGAGTCCATTATTAGGTAGAGGATGTTGGGTGGTATATATGCTTTGTTTTTCTTCTGCAAGGAGACCACCATAGAAGAATGTGAGAGTACTAAGGGGATATAAAAGCGGTGAGGGAATAGTAGGGTTAGGTGACGATAGAGGATCTTGAGATGGAGATGATGGGAGAGAAGCATCTAGATGGGTGGTATCAAGAGAGGGATTAGGTGATATGATAGGATCTGGATTTGTGGCAGTAGGTGATAAGGGATCATTAGATGGAGTGATCAGATCTTGAGTATCAAGGGGATCATGGGATGGAATGGATGGGGGATTGTGATCTTGAGATGGACTAGATGGGACGACAAGATCTTGATGTGGAGAAGGGGATATGTTGGTATACTTTGGATCAGGCTCTTGGAATGAATCATCGTGTGTGGGTGGCATGATGATGGAGTCTTGGAGGGACTCTTCAAGTGGGGAAGATGGAAGGATAGAGGATTCAAGGAATTCATGGGAATGGATTTTAGTGATACTAGGAGTGGGAGAAGTGGATTGAATTTGTGTGTCTTCACTGTATTGGGTGGATCTAGGTGTAGGAAGAGTGAATTTTGTTATCTTCGATGGGCTTGGAGGATCTCAGAGTAGGAGATGGGGACTCAATGGATTCAGTGGTTTTGATTATTTCAGTGGTTTAAGTGGTGCTAGGGGTGGTAATACCAATGATAGGTGTGGTGCGGAGAAGGGTCTCATCACTAGTGACCATAGATGATGGATTGGGATAGCATGGTTCCATGACTGCAATGTATGGAGTGGGGGATGTCTTCTTTGTCATAAGTCCTTGGAGAACTTCTAGGGTGAGAATGGTGCATACTCTAGGTTTAGCTAGGGTGATGGGCATAGATGAAGGATTATGGAGTGGTGGACTAGGATTGGATGGAGGAATGGGATTGGATGGGAGACTAATAGTAGATGGAGGATTAGGATTGGAGAAGGGATTGGGATTAGATGGAGGGTTAAGGTAAGAATATTGTGATAACAGACTAAAATAGGAAGTCATGGGTAGTTGGTTGATGTTGGAGGAAGTAGATGAGGAATTAAGATAGGAATATTGGGATGGTGGATTAGGATAGGAAGATGTGGATATTGGATTAGGATAGGTTGATGGGGGTGTAAGATTAAGATAAGAAGGTGTGGACGTAGGATTAGAATGGGTAGATTGGTAAGGAGGATTAGGATAGGGGGACATGGATGGGGAATTGTAATAGGAGTATTAGGATGGTAGATTAGGATGGGAAGATTGGGAGGATAGATTGGGATAAGAGGATGTGGGTGGTGGATAAGAAAATGATGAAGAGGAAGGATATGATGGAGATGTAGGTGAGGAAGATAATGGATATCCCTTGTCAAAGATAGCATAAGGAGCATTATTAGGTGTGGATGGAGATGTAACGGGATAGATCAAAGAGGTGATTGGATTTTGGATGACACTTGGGGAAAGCTTGCTAGCAATGATAGCATCAAGGGGATGTATGTCATATACATCTTGATCAACAAGACTTTCATTATCGTCGTCAACATAATTAGGATTCCCCTTGACTACTATTTTGGTTGCATCGATGGAGGATAAGGATTCATGATGTCAAATGGGATGGATACAGATTTAAAAGATGGGAATAGATGATTAGAAGGAAAGAAAAGATGATGAAAAAGTAAAATATTTTTTTCGATATCAGAAGATCTTGGATGTAGGTGGACTAAAGCTCATATTGGAATTTAAGCTCAAATTGGGATTGGATTAAAGCTCAAATTAGGATGATTAGAGGATGTGATGGGATTAGACTGGATAAGATCAATTAATGAGATGATTTGATAAGATTAGATGATGGATTAGATAGGATGATGAAAAGGACTATAAACCACATTTAGAGATCACCCTAGGTGACTTAAGGAATTGATTGATCGGATAAAAGGATAAATAGATGGTTGCAGCAATGAATAGACCTTGAGATTGAAAGTGGATTGATTGGGCTGAAGATGATAACTGACTCAAGACAGATGGCAATCCTGAGTAGATGTGAGTGATTTCGATCAAATATAGACACCTAAGTCAATTTGGATCATAACCTCTAAAACAAAGTTTAGGGGATTTGGATCAAGAAAATGATGATGGATACGTAACCTAAAGTCATTCTAAGATGTACCTATTTGATTTAGATGATAAATGGATGACCTATAGATGGACTAAAGTGAAGATCACTAGTGAATAGGAGATGCAAATGGACTGGAGGGAAAGGTTGCCTATTCACTCCACCTAGTCACCTATCTCTAGGATGTGGTCACCCCTCTATAGGGCATGGTCACCTATCTAGATTCTAGACTCTTGGAATAGTTAAACAGACCCTCAGAATGGGTAGAAAGATTTGCAGAACAGCTAGATGGATACTCAAAACAAGGAAATGGATGCTCGAAATGAGAGAATGGATGCTTGGAATAAGGAAAGGGATGCTCAAAAGGGTAGAATGACTCTTAGAATGACGAGAGAAAAGCTCAAAATGGATGACTAGATACTCAGAACAAGGAAATGGATGCTCAAAAGGGGAGACTGACTCTTGGAATGAGGAGACAAAAGCTCATAATGGATGAGTAGATACTCAGAATGAGGAAACAAATGCTCGGAAGGGGAGACTAACTCTTAGAATGAGGAGATAGATGCATGGAATGGATGAATGGATTGACCGAACAAGAGAAGATATTAGTTGTTCAGGGAGAAAATTCACCCAAACTAATGGAAAACTTACTCAAGGTGACACACATATTCACTGAAAATGGGTGAAAACGATGGAAGACGATAGAAAACGGCTAACAGAACGACTTGGACGAAAGATGGGATTAGCTATTTTTGGAGCTAAATCACCCATCCAAGGGGAAAAACCACCCAACTAGAGGATGAGGTTGCACAACTTAAGGGCATGGTCGCCTATTCTAAAGAACGAGAAAGAACAATAGAAAATGAAAGAGAACGACTAACAAAATGGTCAAAAAAGTAAGCAAAAACACTCGTTCTAGGGTCAGGGATGCTTATCTGAGGGCAGGGCCACCCCTATTGAGGGTGTGGTTTCCCAACTAGGAGGAAAGGCTGCCTATTCTAGGGAATAGGTGAGAATGATTGAAAATGACATAGAACAACTAACAAAACGGTTGAAAAAGCAAGCAAAAATACATTTTTTAGGTTCAGGGATGCCTATCTAAGGGTAGGGCCACCCTTGTTGAGGACATGGTCACCCAACTAGGAGACAAGGCTTCCTATTCTAGGGAATGAGTGAGAACGATCGAAAATGACAGAGAACGACTAATAAAACGACTAAGAAAGCAAGGAAAAACACCCATTCTAGCGTTAGGGATTCTTATCCAAGGGTAGGTCCACCCTTGTTGAGGGCATGGTCACAAAATTAGGGGCAAAGGCCACCTATTCTAGGGAATGGGTGAGAACGATCAAAAATGATAGAGAACGACTAACAAAAGAGTGGAAAAAGTAAGCAAAAATGCCCGTTTTAGGGTCAAGGACACCTATCTGAGGGAAAGGCCACCCATGTTGAGGGTGTGGTCACCCCACTAGGGGGAAAAGTCACCTATGGTAGGGAATGGGTGAGAATGATTGAAAACGACAGAGAATGGCTAACAAAATGGTCAAAAAAGCAAGCAAAAATGCCTATTCTAGGGTCAGGGACACCTATCTGATGGCAGGGTTGCCCCTGTTTAGGGTGTGGTTACCCAACTAGGGGGAAAGGCTTCCTATTCTAGGGAATAGGTGAGAATGATAAAAAATGATAGAGAATGATTGACAAAAATAATGAAATGGGTTCCCCGAACAATGAGACTGGTTTCCCAAATGACAAAATGGGTTCTCTAAATAGTGAATGAATTTCTAAATGGACTATCAAGTTCACAAAATGAGGGAATAGACTCATGGATACATGAAACAAGAAAAATTACTAGTCAAATGACCGAATGGGAGGCCAGAACAACCGTTTAAGATGAAAAACACCTATTCGGGTGTGGTTGCCTCTCTTTAGGGCATAGTTGCCTCTAGACTAGGCCTGGTTGCCCTTGGACTAGGCTTGGTCACCCCTCTAAGCGAAAGATAAACAATTTTTACTCAAACAAATTGGAAAATGACTGAGATAGAGGGTAGGGTCACCCCTCTCGAGGTCAGGGTCACCCTTGTTTAGGGTATGGTCGCCCATGTTGATAGAACTGAACTTGACTTAGGAAAAATAGCTATGGAAAAGGACAAAAAACACTACAAATAGCAAGAAAAAGGTATGGCTAACTCGACTGATAAGATATGAACTAGTTTTACATAGAAAAGATAGTTCAAACAACACAATCCTAAGATTAGAATGAAGGGTATGGCCAACACAGTCCTCTAACTAGGCTAAACAAGGTGATCTAGGGATTCCTTGATATACACTCAATACGTGAGGCACAACCATGAACACCAGCCCATCACAAGCGTGAGTTAGGAACCCCAGCGAGATACTAAAGGCTTAGACCAACTCTTCACGTCTATCTAGGTATCACCCTAGCTTCGATGTTCTGCCAAATACGACATGACTAGATTGGGGTATAGCTTTGGCCTCCCCCCTTTATATACCCTATCAGTACAAGTGGTTGGAATCGTCCCTTGGGGTGATGAAATCCCCAAGCAGGTCCCACAAAGAAGAGAATGCTAGCCATTTCTGGCTACTCCCCAGGCTCACACAAAGTACAAGGGGAAAGCTTGAACAATGTAATTCCCCCTTAGGTAACACAAAGGACTTAAGTAAGCTATGATTTCTCTTCACCCATAATCGCCAAATGGTGCAAGAGGATTGGATATTCCAATAGCTTACTTACAAACATAACACATAATGTATTGACTCCCCTGCTTAGACTATGTGCCTAACTAGTATGACAACGAAATAAAACAAGTTAACTAAGAGACTTGGCCCATTCATCCTATATAAATATGTTAGGAGTTTAACCTCCAGGCTTTCTTAAGTGCAAAATAAGTCAAACAACTCTGTTTGGGTAGGACCACCCCTATTCAGGGCATCGTCACCCCTCTACAGGGCCTAATCACCCCTCTAGTCAAAACAAAGAGTTAAACTGGTTGTTCTATCTCAGATAGACATCTGTGTCTAGGCATGGTCACCCCTCTGGTTAAAACAAAGAGTTAAACTAGTTGTTCTATCTTAGATAGACATCTATGTCTGGGTGGGATCTCCCCTATGTAAGTCCTGGTCACCTATCTGAGGGCAGGATCACCCCTTTGTGTCACCTAAACCTACAAAATATCAAAAAATAGAAAATGTAATAGTAAAAAGGACCTATTTGTGGGTCCCACCGTGTGTGCCAAAAATGTGTGCAAGTGTTTCTACTCCTAAATATGCAAAACACACTAAGAAATGTAAAGTAGAGAACACTAGACCACTTCAAGATTAGCCTAAGTTGAACAAAAACAAAAGAAAGACAAAAAAAATTGATTATACCTTTTATCTATGTTGATCCCTTGGTTGGACCTTGATTAAAACTTGATTGTGTGCTCCTTTGATGGAAATGTGATGAAAAGTGGATGAAAGGTGGTCAAGATGCAAGATGAGTGCAATGAAGGATGTGAATATGAGATAAGTGCAATAAAAGCTTAATGATTCTACAATAGAGGATGAGAGCTAAGTATGCAAATGCAAAAGATGAGCAAGTGTTAGAGCTTGATGAATGCTTGAAAGGTTTGAGAACATAAGTGTGATAAAATTCCTAATGTAAAAGAATGAATGAGAAGGGAGGTTATTTATAAAAGAAATTGAATTCTCTAGAGAATTCAATGGTTAGGATTGAGCCACCATGGCCAAGATGGAGGGCTATGGTGAGTGGAGGACTCATAAGCCCTCACATCTTGCCATGTGGAGGATGAAGTGTCCAAAGGACATGGTGATATGGAAAGGGTACAAATGATGTGGAAGAAGGAAAAGTACTTTGAAAGTACCTTGGGATGTGACTGATGTGACCTCTCAATGATCACATGGGGAAGAGGAGGTTCCTTGGAGGAATAAAAGTGAATTTTAAATTCACATGATTGGGGATATCTTGAGGATCAGACAAGGTTCCCAAAAAGGAAGCTAAGAAGTACCTTGGATAAGACAAGGTGCTTATAATAGAAGGTTCCTAACCCATGTGACTGATGTGACCTCTCAATGATCGCATGGAGAAGAGGAGAACCTTGGAGGACTAAAAGTGAATTTTAAATTCACATGGGGAAGACAAAAAGGAATTAAAAATTCCTTGGGGGATGAGAGAGAGTTGACTAATGGGGGATTGATTAGACTGAATAATTACTGATGAGAAGATAGTTACTGGTTAATGAAGATTAGAAGCCATCTTGCAAAAGTTGGGGGATGTGACACATCCTAATCATGGATTAAACATGTGCATATCCCTAATGATGAGATTAAGAGGTGGGTTAGCATTAAGAAAAAGTGATGGAGGATGTGACATGTGAGGAATTAAATAAATTTATTATTTATTTAATTCTTTAAGGATAAGGTGGATAAAGGGTAATGTATTTAATTATTTAACTAAACACCTTAGGGATTTAGAAGAATTAGGGGCATTAATTAAATAATAGTAATATTATTTAATTGATACAAGTAAGAGGAGATTTGGACAAATGTGAATGTCCAGATTTAGGTGTCTATAGTACCATTGCAAGGCTCCTATCAAACGGATAATGACACAAGTTGCTTAGTGTTTTGGTGGTCTTCCCCAATTGAAGATCGAGCACTTGTTGCTAGAGAAAATATATTTTCATTGTCACATCATCTTGTGGATTAGGGGGTGGAATGAATGTGTTTCGAAGTGGTCAAGGTGTTTGAGTGATGGGTGGAGTGATGGGTGGAGTGTTGGGTGTGTTGGTAGGAGTTTGTTGCAAGCTTTGTTGATATGCCTACATTTTTTGTTCGAACAATTCTTGTTGTTGGTCTTGTTGTTGTTGGGTTGGTAATGTTGCTTCTTGTTGTGCCTGATACTGTTGTAGGGCTTACTGATATGCATGTTGTTGGGCTGCTTGCAGTTTTGTCTTGTACTAATCTTGTGCTTTCACTTGCTAAGCTTGGTATTGAGCTTGCACCTAAGCTTGAGCTTGCACTTATTAGGAAACTTGTGCAATTTGTGCAACTTGTGTGGCTTATGCAACCTACGTAGCTTGGGTGTCTTGAGTGGCTTGAACTGCTTGTGTTGCTTGCACAACTTGGGAAGATTGGGCAGCTTGTTGTTGCTATAATAGGGCTTGGGCTTGAGTAGCCTTTTGTGCTTGTTGTTCTTGTTGTGCTTGTTGTGTAGCTTGTTGTGTAGCTTGCATGTTTTGGGCTTATTGCACTTGAAATTGTTGATATGCCTTTTGATAGGCTTGTTGTGTTGCTTGAAACGTGATTGCATATTGATTGGCCATATGTTTCCTTACTGGTGGTGGTGGCAGATTCAAAATGGTGTTCATTGTCATGATGAGAGGTGTGGTTATATTGGTGATGGTTATTTGTGTGGTAGAGGGTGTGATTGAGGTGCTTGGTGCTTGAGATACTATGTTTATGGATGGTGTTGTGATTGCTTGGGTTGCTTGGATGGTTGCCACCTGTTGTTGTGATATTGGTGGCAAAAGTGGAGGATTGGGTATGATGTTATAATTGATGATCAGGGGGTTGTTTTGATTGAGTGGTGGTAAAGGAGGGATTCCTAAACCAAGAGGTGATGTGGACATTAATGGTAATGGAAAAAATGGTGGGAAGAGAGGTGTTGTGTTCCCTTGATCAAATGATGATGATGAAGAGGGATAAAAGATGTCCATTTTCCCAAATAACCCACCTTCTCCTTGCGAAAGTTTTTGTGTCGAGAGGTGTAGTGTGAAATGATGATGATGGATCATTGGGATCTTGAAACATGAGTGGAACATATGGGTGTAATGGATTTTTGGGACGGATTGACCCAATATGGTGTTTGCATCCAAATCTTGATTGTTCACAAGGGGGTGTGTTTGTAGTGCATTTAGAAATGAGCTCCCTTTGTTCACAATAGGTTGAGTTGGGGCAATGGATGTTGTGATTTGGGGTATGCTCTGGGTGATGTTTTGGAATAGAGGTGTGGATGAGAATGGGAGTGTGGATAAAATTGGGGGCATGACCCCAAGGGTTTGTTCCACAATAGAGCTTGCATCAAAATTAGAAGGGAGTTTAGCCCCTTGTTTTTCTAGTTCAAGCATGTATTGTGAGGGATTGAGCTTCATCATGACATTGACGATTTTGTGTGTTTCAGGATTTTGAACCATTTCAATGATTTCATCTTGGGTCATCCCTAGCACATTGTTGGTGACGTCCTCCACTTGGAAACCTTCCTCTTGATGGTCTTGTGGAAGGGGAGGGAAATTGAGAGTGGGATTTCTAGTCCCCACAAGATTGATTTTGGTGGTAGTTTGACTCAAATCACTTGAAATTGATGTTTCTTTGTTGGTTTTCATGCTCTTCTTGTGTTGTGATATAGTTTGAACCATAAAATAGGGATCAATTTTTAAGAGATGAACCTCTAATTCTTTGGATTGATCCAATCTTTAGGTACAAAAGGAAATTCTAAGAGAATGAGGATCAAAGGATGGTGATGGTGATCATGAAGGATGGAGGATTGATGGACGATTGAACTCTTATGCAACCTTGAGGGGGACACTAAACTTTAGGACTTTAGATTTGATGTTTTGATTTTGATTTTTTATTTTGATTTTGGATTTGATTTGATTTTATTTGGATTTGGATTTGGATAATTAACTCATGCACTCTAGGAGGTTGGATGTTTTCCTAAAGTGGACTTTTCCACAAGATCATAGTTTGACTAAGTGTGAAAAGAAGGATTCATCTACACACACCTAATCAAACAAGATGATTTTGGATTTGTTTTTATTTTGAAAGGATTTAACCAAAGTTTAGCATAAAGGATTGTTTCAAGATTGACAAGAGTTATTTATGAGGTGATTTTTTTATTTTTATGTTTGGAAGATGGATGAGAATGTTTTGATTTTGATCCAAAAAGACTTAGAAATACTTTGTTTACTAGGCCATGGTATTGAAGAGCATGCTTTTCCCTATGGAAGATATTCAAACCTTTGAAAAATTGTTGGATTTTGACAATAATAAAATGAGTACAATTTGGGATTGTTTCTTGATGCACATTTATAGAAGTTAAAGGTCAATATTTCCCTAAAATTGTCAAGCATAGACAACTTTTTCATGTGAGCTTTGTGACTAAGACCCTTGGTCTTTGGTTTTCAGATCTTGATTTTGCGAGAAATCATTTGAAAGAACACATGTGTGGAGTTCAATTGTTCTTTATCTTTGTTTAGTGACTTCCTTTTACCACAAACAATTCTTGATTAGGTTTTCACACTAGATGTCTAAAGTCCTAATTTCTTCTCATCCCACAAAGTCCATTATGTAGAAATCAAGGAAATCAAGGAAAAAATTTCCCTATTGTTGACTTTAGTGAGAGAAAATTGTGATGTAAATTCAAATGCTTAGAAGCCTCTAAGGATAGAATCCCTAGGGAAATCAATAACACTTGAATTTTGTCAAATGTTTTTCCTTCCTAAAGGGTTTGAAATTTGATGATCACATTTGAATGTTTGTTTCCCAATGTTTAAGATCAAGAAAATTATTTTGATTCCAAGAACATGCACAACCCTATGGATATTGAAATAATATTTGTTGAATGCCCACTTGGATATATCCAACTATGCCTACTTTTAGCGGATGATTAGATGCTTGACCATAGTGGCTCCCCTCCATGGCACTCACTTCCATGGGTCATACAAGCATCTATACAAATAAATCTCCCATGGAATACTCTTCATCTCTAATAAAATCCATAAAAATATGGGGCGGCTTTGGAGGTCCGACCTCTTGCACCAATAAATAGATTAAGGATTTTGTCTTTTAAACAAGGGTTTTTAATGCAGATATTTCATTCATGGGGGATCATCCATACAAAAAGAGACCATTGTTTCCCTTCTTGTTGAAACAATCATCATGATACTTGAACTTTCCTCAAGTACCCACACTTATATCCCTGGTGGAAGTTGCTTGGCTTCAACATGTTCCTGATTGGGTCATTCCCTTGGGTGATTACTTTTTCCCACAAAGAAGGCCTTCTAGAGAAACAAAAGTGAGCAAGTACATCCGTAGTTTGAACAATCTTGGTTGAGAAACAAAGAGAGAACACACATGAAATACCTAACTCTCACTCGCAAGATTTATTCAATTTTAGAATCCAAATTGAATTGTGGAAGCAATCACTCACACAACTTAATATCACCAAAAGCCTTTTGATTCTCAAGATCTCCGTGAAGCACAAGAGAAGTGCATATGTCTTTTAGATGATATTATTTTGGGTAAGTGATTACAAAACATAGATGCACACATTCATTTTAAAACTTCAAAGCAAAATTTGGATTCTTTTTAAAGCACCAAAAGGAAAGATGAAAGTTGTTTGTTCAATTGTTAACCTTAAACAAAATCTAGTAAGTTTGTGTAAAGTTCTTTTTAATCCTTTTTTCTTGCTCTTTTTAAACCCAAATTGAAATCTATTAAGTCCTAAAGAGCTTGAAGAGATAAAGTCCTTAGACTTGGAATTATAATTGCTTCCAAAAGTGTCTAAAGACACTTGATAAAATAGAGAAATGATGTTATATTTCAAACTTCTCCTTGCTCCTTCCTTGCTTCCACCTACAAAAAATGATTAGTCCAAGAAACACAAAGGAAAAAAATAGGTTAATGGCTCAAAATGATCAAATGAGAAAAGCACATGTCAAAATAACTTGAAATTTAGCCTTTTACCCCACCCCAGCAGCACAACCTTCATATGCGTCATAGTTTGGAAAGGTCAGAGGCGCTATATGGCACTACTAGGTCTAACAGCGACACTCTACAGAAAAAACCAGAGAGTACAATTATGACATTGTTTTAGTTAGCAGTGTAGTTTAGAGTTTGGAAATCCAATGACAGAAAAATAGACCAACGTCAGAGTTTGGAAATTTGAATTTTTGGGCGGGAAGACCTCAGCAGTGGAGTTTGGAGTTTGCAGCATTGCTATATGGAACTATTAGACTGGTAGTGTCATTGTATGGCATCGTTGGAATGATAGTAGTGTAGTTTCCTTTAGGCACAAAAAACCACAAAAACCCACAAAAAAATTTCAAAAAAATGTGTTAATATCTTGAGATTCACCCTCCTTCTAGTGCCAAAATGTGAACCCCAATCCTAGACCTGCACAAACACAACAAACAAACACAATGTTAGCCACATATGCAAGTTAGAACTAAGATTCCCCATGCAATTCATCTACAATGCTCAAAATAGGAAAGAAATGAAGAACAAAACAAGAAAAGCTATTACATCCTATTGGAGCATGCAAACTCTCAATCACATGGGGGAATTGGTGTCATTTTGATGTGGAAAATGGCCCTTTCCCAACTCCTTTGCAAGCTTGATAAAGATTAATCCACTTGATCATGATGAACAATGTTCTTCCTTGATGAAATCTACAATAACCTAGCTATGATGATAGAAAAATTCTATGGAAATGGATGAATTTGCTCTAAATATGAAGATACTAACTTTTCTCTAAGTTGTCCCCCCAAAAGTGAGAAGAAGAGCCTTCTATAAATAGAAGAACAAGATGGAAGAATGAGCAAAAAGGATGAATGTGGGATCATTCAACATCCAATGGCCAAGTGTCACTTGTCAAGATGTGAATGGAGGAAGGATGAGCACATTTTGATGAATGTGCACAATAAATGATATTAGGTGGAATTTGAAATTTGTGAAATGAAAAGTTGGAGGGAGAAAAGAATGACTTAAAGGCCACTTGGCTCAATGCACAAGGACATGCAAGAGGGTTAAATGCTTTGTTGGATGTACAATTTCTATTTGGAGGGATTTTAAAACTTGGAGGAATATTCCCTTTTGATGCCATGTTGAAAGTAATTAGGGGATTTATTAAATCAAAAGAAATGATTTATTGAGCAAGTTGCAAAATATAGAGGATTTAGGTTATTAGAATTAAATTAATCAAGATTTGATTAATTTAATAGGAGATTAGTTGATGTGACATTTTGATTTAGATTTCTGGATTGATTTAAATCAAAGTTAAGAGGAATATGATTTATATTTAATCAAATAAATATTTTGATTTATTTAATTAAAGAGGGATGATGTTAGATTAAATTGAATAAAGATTGATTTATTTAATTTAATAGAATGAATTTAGAGATTTAATCAAATAAAATGACTTATTTAATTAAATAGAGACTATAGGGTTAATTAACATTGATTTATTTAATTAACAGGAGATGACAACTTAATTAGATAAATTTTATTTATTTAATTAAGGGACAAAAGGTGATGAATTTAATCAAATAAGAATTATCCGATTAAACGATTATCGAAGGAGATGATTTAGGATGAAGCAGTGTTAGTAAAATTAGGATCAGGTACACGAGATCAATCAGTACATTTTATGTGTCTACATTTTTCCCCTCTTTGAAGTAATGTACTCACTACGATGGTTCAAAGAATAACATTGCTGAGATCAAAATTTAAAAAAAAACATTTTTTTAAATGCCCCACTGCTGCCCTAGAGGAAGAATTATGAAGGTATACAAAATGTGAACCCCAATCTTAGACCTGCACAAACACAACAAACAAACACAATGTTAGCCACACATGCAAGTTAGAACTAAGATTCCCCATCCAATTCATCTGCAATGCTCAAAATAGAAAAGAAATGAAGAACAAAACAAAAAAAGCTATTAAATCCTATTGAAGCATGCAAACTATCAATCCCATTGGGGAATTGGTGCCATTTTGATGTGGAAAATGGCCCTTTCCCAACTCCTTTGCAAGCTTGATGAAGATTGATCCACTTGATGATGAACAATGTGCTTCCTTGACCAAATCTGCAATAACCTAGCTATGATGATGGAAAAATGCTATGGAAATGGATGAATTTTCTCTATGTAAAGATAGTAAATTTTCTCTAAGTTGTCCCCTCCAAAATGAGAAGAAGATCCTTCTATAAATAGAAGAAAAAGATGTAAGAATGAGCAAAAAGGATGAATGTGGGATCATTCAACATCTAATGGCCAAGTGCCACTTGTCAAGATGTGAATGGAGGAAGGATGAGAACATTTTGGTGAATGTGCACAATAAATGATATTAGGTGAAATTTGAAATTTTTTAAATCACAAGTTGGAGGGAGAAAAGAATGACTTAAAGGCCACTTGGCTCAATGCACAAGGACATGCAAGAGGGTTAAATGCTTTTTTGGATGTACAAAGTCTATTTGGAGGGATTTTTAAACTTGGAGGAATATTCCATTTTGATGCCATGTTGAAAGTAATTAGGGGATTTATTAAATCAAAAGAAATGATTTATTGAGCAAGTTGTAAAATCTAGAAGATTTAGGTGATTAGGATTAAATTAATCAAGATTTGATTAATGTAATATGAGATTAGTTGATGTGACAATGTTATTTAGATTTCTGGATTGATTTAAATCAAAGTTGATAGGAATATGATTTAGATTTAATCAAATAAAGATTTTAATTTATTTAATTAAAGAGGGATGATGTTAGATTAAATTGAATAAAGATTGATTTATTTAATTTAATAGAATGAATTTAGAGATTTAATCAAATAAAATGACTTATTTAATTAAATAAAGACTAAAGGGTTAATTAAATAACATTGATTTATTTAATTAAGGGACGAAAGGTGGTGAATTTAATCAAATAAGAATTATCCGATTAAACAATTATCAAAGGAGATGATTTAGGATGAAGTGATGTTAGTAAAATCAGGATCATGTTCATGAGATCAATCGATACATTTTACATGTCTACACTAACATATTCATTAATCAAGAGCTAGAATTATTTCATTAACTACTATGTTTACATGATTTATCTAATAATCAAGTTCATTTTAATCCATCACATTAAATGATTTGACATTATTTACTTCCATATCAAAACATCAGATAAACAACAATAAAGATCATTTCTAACTAAAATAACATATCGGTGATCCCACAATACTGGTTTACAATGTTTTGCCAAGCTAGACATTGAAATAATTTTTTCTAACTAAATCTCCACTTTCAGGCGCCTATAGCAGTTAAACCGTGAGGAATTTGAAGATGATGCAAACTAGAGATTTGTGAAATTTTGTCTGTAGATTCTAAATATATTTTTTTCAAAAAAATTTGAATCATATTGCACTTCTTTTTCCATCTCCTTTGAAAACTATTTTTTTTCAGTAAACACCATTTTTAAGGAGTGACGCTCACCGTATACAACATAACTTTTTTTCCATGAAGGATAAAATTCTTTTTTTTTCAAATTTAGATTTCTAACTATGATATCTAGTGCTTTCAATTGGTTTCATAGTGTTTTATTGAATATTTTTCCCTTAATCAAGTTTCAAAGTCAAAAAAATTACAATTTCGACATACACAAACCATATACAATGTAACTTGTTTTGTATACATTATCAAAATTCATTTTTTTTTGTGGATCAAGGACTTCAATAATCTGGTGCACTCATATTTTTCAAAATAAAAATTATAATCTACTATTTTTCCACATGTGCAAAATAGAGAACTTGATTTTCGATGAAAAACCTATGTTTAATAAAAATAAAAAAACAAATACATAATAAAACCAAAACATATTAAAATTATATTCACTGGATAGCTCGTTTCGAGAACTACCATCATCCAGTTGGGTCTATGAAGTCTCCTCCATTTTAATCCTCAACTTGAGCTTCAAAGGGAAATTTTTTGGAGTTTTTTAGTGCCAAAGGGTGAGAAGGTGGGAAACGAGGGGCTCAAGTGAACCAGGGGTTTCGAACAAAGCCCCAAGGATTCACTCGAACTAGGGTTTGAGTGAACTCCCTTTCCACAAAGGTTTTATTTTTGTTTTTTTGGGAATTTTGGGACCTTGCATTTAATGGGTTCACTCAAACCAGGGTTCTAGTGAACCCTCCTTTGGTTCATTCGAACCAAAAGTTTGTTCGAACCCCCAAAAACCATTTTTTTGCATGGGGTCATTTTCTACAACTTTTCCTTCCTCACTGGAATTGTAAACCACTTTTTGTGGGTTTACCCATATGCAAAATGCTTCACATAAACATATTCATTATAAGAGAGTTCATCAATATTAGTTACAACATAACAATGTTTACAACAATGCTTCCCTGAGTACATGTGGGAAGAATACATCTAGTTACAATGAGAGATACATTGATATACAATTCTAATACATATACATAAATGATAGTCCTCAAAATCTTTCAAGCAAATGTAGTCGATAGGCGCTATCTCATGGAATGCAATGATTGCATGATAAGCACAAATCATTTGTTGAAAAAGCTTAAGAAAATTTTGAGTAAATCAATTTAGCTGAGAAGAAGACGTAATCTTGTGGAATGCAATGGATGCAAGATACACACATAATGGATTGAATGAAATTTTTAGGAATAAAACAATAGATGAAATGCAATGATTGGAGTGTTTGTGAATACTTTAAAAGATTGATTTAATGTGGTATTAACTAGATGAATGTTTCATTTTTAGGCAACATCAATCCATCAACTGTTTTATTTCAAAATAAGATAGAGAGAGAGAGAGGTCATTCATTGATTGCACATACAAAAAACTAAATAAGCATAAGCTTAGAATCCAACCTGGATCCAATGCCTATGTGGGATGGAGTTTTACGCTAAGATCAATCTTCCACTACAATAACTTCTTTGAAATCCCACACAAAATCCACAGCATATGAAATTTTCTTGCAAACCAAAAATTACTTCCCTTCCCAGAAAAAAAAAGAATAATCCCCCAAAAATTCTCCAAAAGGATAATTATTTACAAAATCAAGGTTGTACAGGTAGACACGGAAAATGTACCAATCACAATTGATCCTGATTACTAACACCGCTTCATCCCAAATCATCTTCTTTGATAATCATTTAATCAGATAGTTTGTATTTGATTAAATTCATCATATTTCATCCCTTAATTAAATAAATCATATTTATCTAATTAGGTCATCATCTCATGTTAATTGAATAAATCAATGTTATTTAATTAACCCTATAGTCTCTATTTAATTAAATAATCCATTTTATTTAATTAAATTTCTAAAGTCATTCTATTAAATTAAATCAATCTTTATTCAATTTAATCTAACATCATCCCTCTTCAATTAAATAAATCAAAATCTTTATTTAATTAAGTCTAAATTCATATTCCTCTCACTTTGATTTAAATCAATCCAAAAATATAAATCAAAATGTTCAAATCAGCTAATCTCCTTTTAATTTAATCAAATCTTGATTAAATTAATCTTAATCCCCTAAATCCTCTAGATTTTGCCACTTGCTCAATAAATCATTTCTTTTGATTTAATAAATCTTCTAATTTCTCTCAACATGGAATCAAAAGGGGAATATTCCTCCAAGTTTGAAAATCCCTCCAAGTGGATTTGTCCTTCCAACAAGGCATTCAATATCTCTTACATGTCCTTGTGCATTGAGCCAAGTGGCATTTAGTTCATTTCTTTCTCCCTCCAACATGTCATTTCATAAATTTGAAATTCCACCTAATATCATTTATTGGCACATTCATCAAAATGTGCTCCACCTTTGTCCACTCACATGTTTACAAGTGGCTTAATGTTATTGGTTGGTCTTTTGTCCCACATTCATCCATTTTTCCTCATTCTCCAACATTATCATGTATAAATAAGAGGCTTTCCTTTGTATTTTGGATCCACAACTTCATACAAAGTCATAATCTTCAGATTTTGAATTTTGCTCATCCATCCATCATCCATTTTCAAGTTTTATAGCTAGGTTATGCAGAATTTTCTCCAAGGAATCATCAACTCTTCATCAAGTCACCACAAAACTTACAAGGGATTGGGAAAGGGCCATTTTCCACATCAAAATGGTACCAATTCCCCCATGGGATTGTGAGTTGGATCATCTAAATAGGATTTAATAGCTTCTTTCATTGTGTTCTTCATTTATTCCTTATTTTGATTTTTTTAATGAATTGCATGGGGAATCTTAGTTCTAACTTGCATATGTGACTAACATTGTGTTTGTGCAAGTCTAGGATTGGGGTTCACATTTTGGAACTAGAAGGAGGGATGATTGAAAGAAATTTACACGTTTTTGTGAAAATTTTGTGGTTTTTTGTTAACTTTTGTGCCTACAGGAAACTACGTCGCTATCAGTACAGTGACACCATACAGGGATGCTACCTGTCTAGCAGAACCACACAACAACACTGTAAACTCCGTCGCTGGGGTCTTCCTGCCAAAAAAATTAAATTTCTAAACTGCGATGGTTGACCACTTTTCAATCGTTGGACTTCCAAATTCCAAATTGCGTCGCTTGGAAAAATGCCACAATCGCACTCTCTGGTTTTGTTGTAGAGTGTCGCTATTAGAACTAGTGGTACCATATAGCATCGTACCCTTTCTAAACTATGATGCATATGCAGTTTGCGCCACTGGGTGGGGTAAAAGGTTAAATTTCAAGTTATTTTGACATGTGATTTTTTTATCTTTGATCATTTTGAACAATTAACCTATTTTCTGCCTCTATGTTTCTTGGACTAATCAATTTTTGCAAGTGGAAGCAAGGAAGGAGAAAGGAAAAGTTTGAATTATAACATCATTTTTCTATCGTATCAAGTGTCCTTAGACACTTTTGGAAACAATGATAATTCCAAATTTAAGAATTTTATTTCTTCAAGATTTTAGGAATCAATAGATTTCATTTGGGTTTAAAAAGAACAAAGGAAAAAGGATTAAAAAGAACCTTATGAAAACTTACTATATTTGGTTTAAGGATTAACAATTGAACAAGCAACTTTCATCTTTCCTTTTGGTGCTTTAAAAATAATCCAACTTTTTCTTTGAAGGTTTAAAATGAAATGTACATTTATGTTTTGTAATCACTTACCCAAAATAATATCATCTAAAAGACATACGTAGGCGCTTCTCTTGTGCCTCAAGGAAATCTTGAGAATCAAAAGGATTTTGGTGATACTAAGTTGTGTAAGTAATTTCCTCCACACTTCAATTTGGATTCTAAAATTGAACAAATCTTGCGAGTGTGAGTTAGGTATATCGCCTATGTTCTCTCTTTGTTTCTCAACAAAGATCGATTGAACTACGGATGCACTTGCTCACTTTTTTCTATCTTTAGAGGCCCTACCTTGTGGGAAAAAGTAATCACCCAAGGGAATGACCCAACCGGGAACACACTAAATCCAAGCGACTTCCAACCGATATATGAGTGTGGATACTTGAGGAAATTTCAAGTATCATGAGGATTGTTCTGAAAATAAGGGTAACAATGGTTTCTCACCGCATGGATGATCCCCCAAGAATATAATTCCTATATTAAAACCCTTTGTCTAAAAGAAAAAAATCCTTAAACTATTTGTTGGTGCAAGAACAGTCATTCTGAAGCCACCCCACATTTTTATGGCTTTTAGTAGAGATGAGAAGTATGCCATGGGAGTTTCTTGGGTATTAATGCTTGGATGACCCAAGAAGTGAGTGCACTATAAGGGGGAGCCTATGTGGTCAAGCATCTAATCATTTGCTAAAAGTAGGCATAGCTAGATTTGTCCAAGTGGGGATTCAACAAATATTGTCTCAAAATCCATAGGGTTTTGCATGTTCTTGGAATCAAAATGCTTTGCTTGGATCTTAAACATTGGAAAACAAACATTCAACATGATCATAAAATTTCAAGCCCTTTAGGAATCAAATACCATTGAAAAAATTCAAGTGTTAATGCTTGTCCTAGGGATTCCATCCTTAGATACTTCTAAACATTTGGATTTATATCTCAATTTTCCCACTAAAGTCAACAATAGGGAACTATTGCCTTGATTTCCTTAATTTCCACAAAATGGACCTTGTGGGATGAGAAGAAATTGGGACATAGGACATTCAGTTTGAAAACCTAATCAAGAATTGTTTGTGGTAAAAAGAAGTCATTAAGCAAAGCTAAGAAACAATTGAACCCCACACATGTGCTCTTTCAAATGATTTCCCGAAAGATCAAGATTTGAAAACCAAAGAGCAAGGGTCTTAGTTACAAAGCTCACAAGAAAAGGTTTTTTATGCTTTACGAGTTTAGGGAAAGTTTGACCTTCAACTTTTACAAACATGCATCAAGGAACAATCCAAATTCGTATTTGTTTTACTATTGTCAAAATCCAACTTGTCTAGATTTCAAAGGTTTGAGTATCTCACATAAGAAGTCTTAGCATGTTGTTCAATACCTTGGTTTAGTAAACAAAGTCTCTCTAAGTCTCTTAGGATCAAAATCAAAACTTTCATCCATCCTTCAAACATCTAATCAAAATTCACTCACCAACAACTCTTGTCAATCTTGAAAAAATCCTCTATGCTAGACTTTTGGAAAATCCTCTTGAAATAAAAAATAAAAAATAAATCCAAATCATCTTGTTTGACTATGTGTGTATAGATGAATCCTTCTTTGCACACTTAACCAAATTATCATCTTGTGGACAAGTTCACTTTAGGACAACATCTAACCTCTTAGAGTTTATGAGTTCATTATCCCAAATCAAAATCAAAATCAAATCAAATCAAATCAAACCCAAAATCAAAATCAAACATCAATTCCAAAATCCTAAAGTTTAGTGTCCCCCTCAAGGTTGCATAAGAGTTCAATCATCCACCAATCCTCCATCCTTCATTATCACCATCATCATCCTTTTGATCCTCATATCCTTAGAATTTCTTTGTGTACCTAAAAATTGGATCAATCTAAAGAATTAGAGGTTCATCTCTTACATTCTTGAAAATTGATCCCTATTTTATGGTTCAAACTAGATCTCAACACAAGAAGAGAATGGAAACCAACAAAGAAACATCAACTTCAAGTGATTTGAGTCAAACCATTGCCAAAATTAATCTTGTTGGGACTAGCAATCCCACTCTCAATTTTCCTCCCATTTTGTAAGACCATCAAGAGGAAGGTGTCCAAGTGGAGGACGTCATAAATAACATTCTAGGGATCGCACAAGATGAAATCATTGAAATGGTTCAAAATCTTGAAACACACAAAATCATTAACATCATGATGAAACTCAATCCCTCACAATATATGCTTGAATTATAAAAACAAGGAGCTAAACTCCCTTCTGATTATGATGTGAGCACTATTGTGGAACAACCTCTTGGGATCATGCCTCCAATTTCATCCACACCTCCATTACAAATCATCACTTAAAGAATCCCCCAAATCACATCATCCATTGTTACAACTCAACCCATTGTGAACAAGGGGAGCTCATTGCTTCATGCATTATAGACACACCCCCTTGTGAACAACCAATATTTGGATGCAAACACTATCTTGGGCAAATAATTCCCCCAAAATCCATTACACCCATATGTTCCACTCACCTTTCAGGACCCCAATGACCCATCATCATCATCATTTCACGCAACACCTCAAACCTTTCTCCCTATTACTTTGCAAGGAGGAGGTGGGCTATTTGGATCAAGGGGTATCTTTGATCCCTCTTCATCATCATCATTTGATCAAGGGAACACCCCACCCCTTTTCCCACCATTTCCACCTTTTCCATTAATATCCACAACACCCCTCAGTTTAGCATTGCCTCCTTTACCACCACTCAATCAAAATAAAAATAACACCCCGATCATTAATCAAAACATCATGCCAAATCCTCCACTCTTGCCACCAATATCGCAACAACAAGTGGAAACCATCCAGTCAACCCAAGAAATCACAATTCCATCCATAAACACGGTCTCTCAAGGACCAAGCATATCAATTGCACAACCCACCACACAAATCCCCACCATCAATACAATCGCACCCCTCATCATGATAACAGACACCATTTTGAATCTTCCACCACCACTACCATCGAGGGAAAATGTGGCCAATTAATATAACATCACATTGGAAGTAGCACATTATCAAAAGGCATATCAGCAATTTTAAGCACAACAAACCCAAAACACGCAAGCTGCACAATAAGTTGCTCAGCAAGCACAAGCTGCTCAAGTAGCTCAAGCCACATAACAAGCACAAAAAGAACAACAAGAACAGTAGGTTGCTCAAGCCCAATCCCTATTATAGCAACAACAAGCCACCCAAGCTGCCCAACAAGCACAAGCTTAGGCTCAAGCTCAAGCCCAGTATCAAGCTCAACATGTGCAAGCACAAGCTCAATACTAGGCACAATTGCAAGCAACCCAACAATAAGCATATCAGCAAGCCCGACAACAATACCAAGCACAAAAAGAAGCAACATTACTATCCCAACAACAACAAAAAAATTTGGTACAACAACAACATGACCAAGAACAAGCATTGTTGGCACAACAACAACAAGACCAACAACAAGCATTGTTGGTGCAACAACAGCAAGGCCAACAATAAGTGTTGTTGGAACAAAAACAAATGTAGGCCTATTAGCAATCCTTAATTGCACAATAGAGCTTGCAATAAAACCCCACCAACACACCCAACACTCCACCCATCACTCAAACACCTCGACCACTTCAAAACACATTCACTCCACCCCCTAATCTGCAAGATGACGTGACAGTGCAAATCAAATTACTCTCAAAACAAGTGCTCAATCTCCAATAAGGGAAAACAACAAAGACACTAAGCAACTTGTGTCCCTATCCATTCCATAGGAGCCTCACGATGGTACCATTTCCCAAGGGGTTTGAAATCACTAAGTTCAACAAATACCGTGGGATGGGAAACCCTGAAGATCACATCAGGGAATTCCAAGTACATTGCATGGAGGTTGCATATGATGATACGTATCTGATGTGGCTATTTCCACAGAGTTTGGTTGGCCTCACCATGGAATGGTTCTCTTGCCTACCTTCTGGCATCAAAAATTTCCAAGAGATTATAGACACATTCATAAAAAAATATGCCTTCAATATTGGTATGGATGTTAGTCTAGAAGAACTATCAGCTCTTAAACAAGCTAAGGGGGAATCATTCACTTCCTTCTTGCAATGATGGTGATCCAAGGCCAATAGAAGCAAATGGTCCATGCCGAAAGAACAAGTTTGCACCATTATTGCTAACCTTGACAAAACATTGGCCTTTCATCTTAAGGTGCAATGTAACACCACTCATGACCAACTGATCCCCAAGGAGCTCAACATTGAATGAGCCCTTATTGCACAAGGGGGAACACCTACATATCCAAAACATCAAGATAGTTGCCCATCCACCATATATAATGAGAAACCTTGCACATGGGTGAGGAACAAAAATGTCACAAATGATTGTGTGGTAGATACTAAGGTTGTAATTAGTGCCCCGAAATAGAACATCCAAACCTACCAACAACTACAAAACAACAATCAAAACAAAACTTAAGCTAATGCAGTATCGCAACAACTAGCCAACAATCAAGTCAACAACCTGAATAATCAAGGGGGACCACCCCCATGAAACAAAAATCACCCCAAGTGAAAGTACACTACCCTTGAGGAAACAATTGAAGTATTCATGAAGAAATTAATAAATGAAAAATCTCATCAAGATTCCCACTTATGGGAACTATCAGGAACCCCAAGTAAAACCACCATGGTATAATGAGAATAACCTTTGTTATTTCCAAAAAATCAAGGGGCATACAACAACCAGTTGCATGAGGTTGAAAAATCTAATCCAAGACCTCATTGATGACAAGATAATAAATGTTGAGCAGCCAACTGGAAATCAGGACTTAAAAATATACACAAATATGATGTCGAATCATAACCAAGGGAACAACTATGGAAAACAAAAGTATGCCAATGTGAACCATGTGTATGATCATGTTGTCACATCCATTAATGAAATGTTCACTATTGTTAGCATCAAAGGAGCCAAAGTATATTGTGGAGTCACCACACGCAGCGGAAAACTCACCATTGTTGGACCATCACAGCCACCTAGTGCATCCACTTCAAATCCAAGAACCATTCCTAATGGCTACAATGTCCTAGACCAACTGAAAAGAAACCCTGCTCAGATCTCCATCATGGAGTTGCTGAATATTTCACCCACACATAGAAAATTCTTAGAGAAAGCATTGGCTTCAACCACCATCTCTACGGATCTAGATGCTGACCAGTTCCAAGCTATGGTCAAAAATATCACCACCCCAAGTCTCCTAACATTCTCTGATCAAGACTTCCCTTCTCAACCATCTCATAATCATGCACTCCACCTTGAAGTCTTGGTTCATAAAAATAAAGTGAAAAGGATCTTGGTGGATGGGGGTGCAGGTCGTAACATTTGTTCCCTCAAACTAATAAAGAATCTAGGATTCTCAGAGGATGCCATTGAAAAGGGTAAGGGTATCACAATCAGAGCTTATGATGATTAGGAAAGAGTGTCTCGGGGCACTATTCAGTTCCCTATTCAAGTAGGGCCAACCATTATGGAAAGGACATGCCAGGTCCTTGACCTTGATTTACCTTATAACATTCTTCTAGGGCATCCATGGATCCATGGGATGCAAGCAATCACATCAACCTTCCATGAGTGCATCAAGTTCTTGTATCAAAATCAAGAGGTCATGATTCATGGTGATCCCAAACCCTTTTCCTACTACAAGATCTTGGAAGTAAAATACTATAAAATCCCCCAAGTCCCAAATAACAATGAAGTCCCCACAACTTTGTATGTAGACTAAGCTACATTAGCCTCCACTTATGAGACAAAGACACCCGCCATTCCTGATATCTCTAAAATAAAGGTCATTATCCAAGACAATGAGTGTGGGGATTACAGAATGAATAAAAGTTCCTTCATGATAGGACAACTACCTCAATCTCGTAGGACCCATGGGAAACCCCAACTAGCTCAAACATCATCCCATACTTTCAAAGTAGACCCCTCTAGATTCAGGTCATAATAGTAGATGAAAGAGACATATGCATTCTCTAATATCAAGATGAAAGGTTTGTGCCTAATCTTCTAATGGATAAGAGCAACAAAGGTCTACAAATGATGCTCAGTATGGGCTATGATAGAAACAAGAAACTTGGCTAGAATGACTATGGCCTATTTGAACCCCTTGTCATTGAGAAGCGTATAAATAATCTTGGCCTCGGATGTACCCCTACAAAGGTGACCATACTTTGAAAAGGTGCCTTGGTTAGAAAGGTTAAAAATCCCCCTCAGCAATCAGCATCCACCCTTCAATTACTTGTATCGACAAGTCGAGTCATAGACAACTTTACCTTTGACATAATTGATGTGTGTAGTAGTGATGAGGATCCCATAACTAACTTGCCTATGCTTTTTGAAGATTCGTCCCTACTCATGATTAGCACCTTGTCTTTTGATACCAACGACCATGAAATCCATGAAATAAACCTAGTCTACCCCCAACTCATCAATTACAACCAATGAGGACCACCAATTTTGGACACATTTGAAAACTCTAAGGCACTCTCATAATTCATGGGACTACAAGACACAGTACCTTATAGAGATCACAGGTCTAGGTTTTGCATCATACTGGACACACAATCCTATTATGGGGAAATGATTGAATCCTTTAGTCGCAAAAGTGAAAATCTAAGAATAATCTCTAGGTCTTTGAGTGAAAACCACACTATGGCACTCTCTGGCCCAAAAAATAGTAAAAATAAAGGACGTATCCAATGGTGAAAACCTCTCCAAGGCACCAGAGGATGAAGGATTCAATCTTCCTCTCAGTGCATTTCATCAAGAGAAGTCATCAGTATTAGTCGAGAAGTGCAATCCAGTCAACTTGGGAATAGAGGAACAACCACACAACATTTTATGTAGAGTTACTTCTCACAAAAGAACAAGAACTTCTAGCTGTGTTCCTGAAAGAAAGAAAAATAAACTTTGCATGAACCTATGCCGACATGCTTGGGCTTGATCCAGAGGTTGTGGTTCATCACCTAGCTGTATACCCTAAAGCCAAGCCAGTCAGAAAAAAGCTCAGAAAGATGCATCCCTAGATAGCATTGTTGGTCAAGATGGAATTACAAAATCACCTAGATGCAGGATTCATATGGCCAATAGATTATCTAGAATGGTTTTTAAACCTTGTACCTATTTCAAAACCCATTGGGGGCATCCATATCTGCACAGATTTCAAAGATCTCAACAAGGCATGTCCCAAGGATGACTTTCCACTTCCAAACATTGACATGATCGTGGAAATGACAGTAGGACATGAGATGCTATTGTTGATGGATGATTTCTCAAGCTACAACCAGATCATGATAGCTAAAGAAGACCAACACAAAATGGTCTTCACTTGCCCATGGGGGACATATTGCTGGAATATGATGCCATTTGGGTTGAAAAATGTAAGAGCTACCTATGAGAGGGCCATGACATTGATATTTCATGACATGATACACAAAAATGTGGAAGATTATGTGGATGATATATTGGCCAAGTCAAAGAAAAGACAAGATCACATAGCCGCATTGGGCTCCATCTTTGATAGGTTAGAAGAATATAAAGTCATACTCAACCCAAAGAAGTGTGTCTTCAGAGTACAGTCAGGGAAACTCCTCAAGTACATCATGTCCATGAGAGGAATTGAGATAGATCCTGCTAAGTTCAAAGCCATTCTTGAAATGGAGGCACCTAAAACACTGAAACAACTAAGGGGTTTACAAGGAAGACTCCATTCCATCTGACAATTCATAGTGCAACTAGCAAACAAGGTTGTCCCCTACTCTCATCTACTCCACAAGGGGCTAGCATACAAATGGGATGAAAAGTGTGATCAATCCTTCAACAAGATCAAGGAGTACTTACTCACACCGCCATCCCTCATGCTGCCAATTCCAGGAAAACCTTTGATCTTATACATATCAACAACAGCAACAGCTCTCGGTGCTCTCTTGGAGTAGCATGATGAAAATGGGAAAGAGAGAGCAATCTATTATATTAGTAGAACTATGGTGGTCCATGAACTGAACTATACATCCATTAAGAAATCCTATCTAGTATTTGTATTTTCAGCACAAAAGTTCATACATTACATGCTAGCCCATCAGATAAAGCTTATCGCAAAGAGAGACCTCCTTAAGTACCTACTTTCTAAAGCAATTCTTATAGGTAAAACAACATAGTAGGTTATGATCCTCACAAAACATGACATTGATTATGTGGAACAAAAAAGCCATCAAAGGACAAGCAATTGCAAATTAGCTAGAGGAGGCACCGATCTACTCAAAGAACCCACTTGTCTTGGAATTCCCTGACGAATCAATTTTCAACTTAAGTGTAGCAGATCACTAGAAAATGTACTTTGATGGATCCTACACACAACACGGGTTAGAAGCAAGGATCTTCTTCATCACCCCATAAGGGGATTGCATTTCAAAATCATACAAGTTGTCGTTCCCTTGCACAAATAGCATCGCAGAATATGAGGCTCTTCTCATAGGGCTAGGAATTGCAGTGCAATGACAGATAATGGCACTCAAGGTCTATGTAGATTCACAACTCATAATCAACCAGGTAAATGATGAGTATCAAATAGAAAAAAAGATGACTCCATACAATAAATTGGTGGAGAGTCTTAAGGAGTCCTTCATTGAGATCACATTTGAGTAGCTACCAAGAGCAAACAACAAAGTGGCAGATGTAATGGCTATAATCAGATCACTCCTAGATGTTCCATGCAATGTCCCAAAGCGATAATTCCTTGTAGAGTAGCTTCTCACACCTACATTCGAGGTACCAGAGTATAAATTCAAGTGCAAAATCATTGGTCCTAGTGATTCCTGGTACCATGATATTTATACTTACCTGAAAATAGGATTCATCCCAGCTGACATAACCTTGAACCTCAAAAGAGCCTATTTCAAAAAAGCATCATGTTTTGTCATCCTAGGAGATACCCTTTACCATAGAATCATTAAAGGGACCCTTTTACATTGCTTAAACACTGAGGAGGCATTGACTACCTTAACTAAGGTACATAATGGTATCTATGGTTCACACTCAAGTGGTATGACCTTGGCCAAGAAATTGCTCAGGACAAGGTATTATTGGCTTACCATGGAAAGAGAAGCACATGATTATGTCAGAAGGTGTCTACAATGTTAGCAACATGGGGACCTCATCCATGCACTAGCTCAAGAGCTCCACTTGATCATCACACCATGGCCCTTTTTGCAATGGGGACTCGATCTCGTTGGAAAAATCACCTCCACCTCATCCAGTGGGCATAAATTTATCATCACTGCCACTAAGTATTTAACCAAGTGGGTGGATGCCATCCCCATGACTTATATCATTGGAAATAAGATATCAAAGTTCATCTTGAACTACTTAATATTCTGCTATGGTGTTCCTCAAGCCATTATCTCAGATAACAAGACACCATTCAAGAATTAGGATGTTTGCGACCTATGCTACAGGTTTAAAATCCAACATCTCTTTTACACTTCGTACTACCCCCAAGGAAATGGCCAAGCCAAGTCCACAAATAAGACCATCCTAAAAATCCTCAAGAAGACAGTCAATGAAGTTGGTCATGATTGGCATCTCCAACTGAACCCCACCCTATGGGCCTACCAAAAAAGCATCCGCACACCAACAAGTGCCACCCCCTTTTCCCTGGTCTATGGATTAGAAGCCATACTACCCATTGAGATCAAGCTCCCATCACTGAGAATATCACCACAGAATCTCATCATGGATGAGGAATATTGGGTATCAAGTTTAAATGAGCTAGAATTGATAGATGAGCAATGTATGGAGGCCTTAGACTATTTGCAGGTGTATCAGAATTGACTCAAGAGGAGTTATAACAAGAAGATCATAATTCAGACCTTCCAAGTAGGAGAACTTGTGCTAAAGGAGAATTGGAAGAACATTCCAAATTGGTTGGGACCATTCATCATGACAGCAAGCTACAAGTCAGGGGCATATCAGTTATCATCACTGGAAGGAAAGCCTCTACAAGATCCCATGAATAAGTCCCATCTCAAAAAAAATTATGCTTAATCTTGTAGGGTGTAAAACCAAAAAATTAAAAAAAAATTTAAAAAATTCTTGAAAAAATGGTCACCTTGATGAAAACTTGGCAAATAGGCATCATGGTGACAACAAAAAGATGAAAAAATACAAAAAATCCAAAAAAATAAAAAAAAAGGATTAAAAACAATAAAGATAAAAATCACCCTCTAGTGAAAACCACTTCAGTGGCACTTTGGGAAAGTACCTTGGTGAAACTTGGAAAACATGCACCTCGAGTAAATAAGCACTTTCCATCCACTAGGATCTCCATGGTTTGTCCTGCATCATCCATCCATTACACTTCCATTGAATTCCATATCTCCTTTAATCACCCATCCGTGTCTACATCATAGCTTGGTCATGTGTTCATGTCATGATCTCCTAAAACTACTTGGCATATTCTCAAGGCCAATTTGTCTTGCCTTTATCGGAGTAGTCTATTGTATCACGTTGGGAGAATGTTCTCATTTGATCAAATTCATGTATATTCTTGAAGTCTTCCCAAAATAGAAAATCCAAAAATCCAAAAATATTCATAAAATCAGAAAATCCAAAAACATTCAAAACATATCAAAATCCAAAACAGGTCAAAATGTCAGTCAAAAAATTTAAAAAAATAGAGTCGTCTTATCGAACTACATCATCTATGAGCTCTAAACATAGGCAAGGTTGATCTTTGATCATCCCCCAAGACAATTAGGTCAGTCCTTTAGGAGTCCGTCATAATAAACTAGCAATCCATCATGTTCATATTTCATCAATAATCAAGTCAGTTTCAGTCGAACTACGTGGTCTCTGCGTGTATAACATAGGCAAGGCTAATCTAGTTGATCAGTCCCCAAGGCCCCTAGGATAGGTCTTTAGGGTAGTCTCTTGGTCAAAATCCCATAAACCCAAAAACATTTGAAATTTTGAAAATCAAAACATTTGTAAAACCTTGAAAATACCAAAAAAAAAACAACCTCAAAAAAATTCAAAAAACTCCAAAAACATTCAAATATTTGAAAAAATCATCCATCCCCATCTCACTTTCACCCATAATAAACATCACTCATAATAAACAATCGTCATCCTCAACCTTTGGTAACAGTCAGAAATAATTCTAGCAAGTTAAAAGTGAAAAACTCAAACGTCAAGGTCTCAAGTCTAGGTCAGTATGTAAACAAGTTGGTCAACTCTTTGTGTCAATAACCTATCGTCCAATCAATCCCAAATCAATCATCTGATAACATCATGTCCTAGGATGCATCCTTCCTACAATGGACATCAACATTACGAATCACCATAGCTTAGTCTTGGCTAGCAGTACTGAAGAACATTAGCTTGTTTATGTGCCTTATCTTTGTCTTTTGACTTATCTTTTTGTGCTCATTTTGATGACCTCTCGATGATGTCCCAAACAAATGGATTTAGAGAGAAAGAAGTGAGGCAATGATCATTATCTTTTTATCTATTGTGCTTGTTGGATATTCTTGTAATATAACCTTGGTCATACGTGCTTTCTTTGGGTGTAGGGAGGATGTTTCAGGTGTCTTGTTGACCACATAGGAAGGCTTGCTTTTCTATGTTTTTGGTCTGAGATGTTTGGAATATCTGAATTGCATTTTGAATAAGGTTCTATGTGGCAGGTGTGAATAGGAGTACTTCTATTTGATTGTCGAGTCAAAGTCAACCACACTAGGTGCAACGCCATCCTAGTTCTTTATACCTTGATGCATCGTGCTTATGTGTATTATCAAACATAATGTAAATGGACCTTTTAAAGTCACAATTCTTGGTAAGCAAATCATCATCATCATCATCATCATCATCTTTTGACTGGTTGGAGTCTCTTACTTTCTTCTACCTTCTTTCCATGCTAACATGGTACCATGATAGTTTATCACAAATCATCACCATTACATCCATCCTGCATCCACAAACCATCATCATAATGCATATCATAACATATAGGAAACATTGACCATCTCACATGCATTGCATTTCATCATCACATAATATAGATTGGTTATTCTAAGCATCTCGTAAACCATACATTTTCATTCATTACATAGAGCATAAAGAAATCATCACATAGGCATTATCGACTCATATCATAAACATCATCAAAGCATCCATTGCATCATCACATATACATCATAATATAACTCATTTGCATCCATTACATAATCATATAACATCACATACATATCATCTATTTGCATTATCATATAACCATTATCATAACATATGCATCATATCATGTCCTATACATAGGCATCATCATTAAAATGCATCATCACATAGGCATCACATCATGCACATCATCATATCATAAATGCATCACCATATCATACATGAAAAATATAATGAAAAAGAAAAAGATTACATCTCATACATTTTATCATCATCATCATCCATTAAGCATCGTAATATAGATCTATTAGTCTAAGCATCCGCATATCATAACAGTCGCATACATCATCATAAAGGTGCATAGAAAAGATACTGAAAAAGAAAATGCATCCATAAATCACTGCATCACATCATACACATCATAGTATCATTGATGAGGGCGCAGCCCAAGAATTAGAAAATAACCCACAAATAAGAGAATAATTTTATTACTCAGATAATGGAGCTTCTTACATGCAGAGGATCTCAAATCCCCAAGTTCTACAACACATGCAAGTTACAGGAAACTACAGAATCACCCTTTCACAATATGCGAGCTTGTCCCCAAAAAGTTACCCAGAAATTAGAAACCTACCCATAAATAGAGTTCCTCTTTAGTTTGGAGCCAAAACAACATTCAAATTTGAGTTTAGGCAGTTTGGCGCCAAAAAATTACAACTTGAAGTTCAAATTTCAAAAGAACATTTGCAATTGTATCTTCTAGAAAGTGTGCCAACTTCCCGGGGCCATAACTTTTGATCCGGGACTCCGATTCACGAACCATTTGAATCGTTGGAAAGGTCTCAAAGTCAATAACGCGCTCAAAATATGCTACACCAATTTTGGCAAGTTTCTGGGCCAATTTGGGAACTCTAAGTGCCTCAAATCTAACTCAAAAGATTTTCAGGTCCTAATCTAGGAAACTAAAATTGCAATATCTTTCAACCTAGGAATAGAAAATAAAAACCTTAAATTGGAAATTTCATTATGACAAAAAGGGTATCCAAAAATGTAAAAACATCTAAAAATTGAGAAACTTGAAATTTAACTATTTTTGGGTGATGTAGGATTGCCCTTACACTACTAGATGCTCCTGCATTAGACACCCAAGGTAATTTGAGAAGTGACCCGTCACATCTCAGATGGTTGAGGAAAACCCAACCAGTCAACTACTGCCTAAGATAGCTAGGATGAATCTTCCATAGGCCTTCCTCTCCATTTCACCAGATATTCTTCATACTACCTATTTCTGGTACTCCTTCCCACATGACTATCCAAGATTGCTTCAATCTCCTCCCTTTCTGAAGTAGGTGCTAGAATGCCATACTACCCTATTATTGGTGCTTCCTCCGTTCCACTTTCATGATACTCTATCAAATCTGAAATGTTGAACATAGGGGAAATGTTGATTCCATCAGGCAACTCTACCTCATATGCATTCTCTGGATCATGCTTCTTCAAAATCTTACAGGGACTGAATTTCTTCATCTTCAATTTGTTATAGGTTCCCACAGGAAACCTTTCTTTCCTCAAGTGGACCATTACTTCATTGCCAGTCTGAAACTCCTTATTCCTCCTTTTCTGATCTGCCTTAGCCTTATATTGCATATTCATCTTATTAATGTGTTATCGTACCTTCTCATGTATATTCTTGATGTACTCTGCAAAATCTTCAGCTTTAGCACTTATTTTCTTCTCTTGGTCCATCTTCCTCAATTCTGGAGCTATTCTAGGGCTACCTCCATATGCAATCTGGAATAGTGATCTACTAGTGCTTTTGTTGACAGAATTGTTGTAAGAAAATTTTTCCTGGGGTAAGATCAAGTCCCATCCCTTGGGTTTATCTCCTACCAAACATCTCAGTAGGTTACCCAGACTCCTGTTAACAACCTCTGCGCCCATCTGTTTGTGGATCGTGTGCAGAACTGAACTTCAACTCTATCTTGAGCTTCCCACAAGGTCCTCCAAAAGTACCCCACAAATTTGGTGTCACGATCTGAAACAATACTCTTTGGCAAACCATGTAGCCTCACAACCTCTTTGAAGAACAAGTCAGCAATGTGAATTTGCATCATGGGTCTTCTGACATGGAATGAAATGTGCCATCTTCAAAAACCTATCAACCACCACAAAGACTGAATCATTCCCTCATTGTGTCCTTGGCAAACCAAGAACAAAGTCCATACTTATATCATCCCATGGCCTCTCTGGTATAGGTAAGGGCTGATATAAGCCTATATTCTAGCTCATTCTTTTAGCCATCTGACATACCCTGCAACTTTGTACAAACTTTTTCACATCGTGTGACAACTGAGGCCAATAATAATGCTCACTGATAATGGCAATGGTCTTATCCTGACTAAAATATCCTACCATTCCTCCACTATGCTTCTCCTTTATCAGGTTCTCCCTCATGGAACTCCTCAGGATACACAATTGACTTCCCTTAAATAACATGCCATCCTGGATTATGAAATCCAGCCACCTTGTCCTGTCCACTGTAACAGGTTCCTTGCAAGCTTTCCAAGCCTCTGTGAAATTAGGATCTTCTGTGTATAGTGTCTTAAGTTCATTGAACCCAACCACTTCAATCTATATCTTTGTCATCAATGTATGCCTCCTACTTAAGGCATCTCCAACCCTATTTGACTTCCCACTCCTATGTTTTAAAACAAAGGTATAACTCTACAAAAACTCTACCCATTTCATATGCCTCTGATTTAATTTTCCCTGACTATTTAGGTACTACAAGGCCTAATGATCAGTATATAGAAGAAATTCCTTTAGAAACAAATAATGTCTACATTTCTTTAATGCTTGAACTATTGCATAAAATTCTTGATCATATACAGAATACTTTCTCTTGGCATCATTTAACTTTTCACTGAAATAGGCAATGGGCTTACTTTCTTGGCTCAACACTGCTCCAATGACACAACCATTGGCATCACAATCCACCTGAAACACCTTGTTGAAATTTGGGAGGGCTAGAATAGGTTGCTCTGTTACTTTCTATTTCAATAGTTCAAAACTCTTTGTCGCTCCAGTGCTCCACTTGAATTCTTTTCTATCCCCTCTCATTATTTCAGTCAGGGGTCCACAAATACTACTAAAGTTTCTAATGAACTTTTTATAAAAACTAGCCAAACCATGGAAAGATCTCACCTCGATAGCAGTTCTTTGGGTAGGCCGTTCTAGAATAGCCTTCACCTTCTCTGGGTCCATCTTGAGACCTTATGCTAAGACAACAAACCCCAAGTACACTAACTCCCTCTTCACAAAACTGCACTTTTTCATATTAATCAATAGTTTCTCTTCTCTTAACTTCTCAAAGGCTCTCTGAATATGCATTAGATGCTCATCCAACATCTTACTAAAAATAAGAATATCATCTAAATACACAATAACAAAACTTTCCAGAAATTCTTTTAGTACCTCGTTCATGAGCTACATGAATGTGCTCGGTGCATTGGTTAGCCCAAAAGGAATGACTAACCACTCGTACAGGCCCTCTTTGGTCTTGAAGGCAATCTTCCATTCATCTCCCTCTCGAATTTGGATTTGGTGATATCCACTCTTTAGATCAATCTTTGTGAAGTACTGAGCTCCACTCAAACAGTCCATCAAATCATCCATCCTTGGCAGGGGAAATTTGTACTTGATTGTTATCTTGTTTATGGCTCTGGAATCTGTACACATCCTCCACTCCCCATCATTCTTTAGTGCTAGTACTGTAGGTACTGTACATGGACTCAAACTCTCCCGTATCAAACCCTTTCTCAACAACTCTTGAACTTGTTTGTTCAACTCATTTTCTGCTTGAGTCATTCTATGAGCTACCTTATTTGGAAAACTGACTCCAGGAATCAAGTCAATCTGATGACTAATCTTCTTTATTGGTGGTAAACCCTCAAGTACATTATCAGAAACAATATCCTGAACCTCATCCAACATCCCAGAAACTTCTTATGGAACCTTCTCACTATCCTCCTTACTCACTCTAGGTATCAATGCATAACACACACTCTCATCCTTCATACCTACTAAAAATTTTCTTCCATCTACATAACAAATTATAGCACTACTGCATAGCTTTTCTTCGGTCTCCTCCAGGGGTTTCAACTTGTGACGAACCCCATCCTTTGTCAAGGAATAAGTGTTTGCATGGCCATCATGTATAGGTCACCTATCGAACTGCCACGACCTCCCCAACAACATGTGACATGCATCCATGGGAATGATATCACAAAGTACCTCATCATGGTAGCTCTTGATCTTGAACTTTACTAGGCACTGCTCATTGACCAAAACTTTGTGGTCTTTCTGCAACTAGGCAATCCGATATGGATGCGGGTGCATTTCCCTCTTCAGCTTCAACTTTGTGACCATCTCTTCTGACACTAGATTATCAATGCTCTCACTGTCAATAATGACATCCCAACATTTTCCTTCACACTTGCACCTTGTGCAAAATAGATTCTTCCTCTGTTCTGGTTCCTTTTCCTCAGTCACTAGGGCTCTCCTAATCACTAGGGTTTCTCCCCTTTCAGCATCATCTGAATGTTTAGATTGGGCCTCCTCATCTGCATGCACAACCCTTCCATGACCTTCTGGCCTTTTGTCTTCCCTTCCTTAGTGTTGTGGACATTCATAGGCTCAATGCCCTTCTTCACCACATTGAAAACACATTCCTTTGAAACCACCTCTTCTAGATCCTTGTCCATATCTCCCTCATCCTCTACCTCTTTGATTACCACTGTTTTGATCACGAGGGTGGTAAAAGTTGTCATTCCTTTGGCTTCGGTTGGTACCCACATCTTCACTTTTCTTTTCATCATCATTTTGGCTTCCTGAAGGTCTTTCACTACCCCTTCCACTTTGACCTCCTCGTCCTTTTTTCTTTCCATCAAATCTTTTGTTCAACTTCTCTTCCACCTTCAAAGCAAACTGATACACATCCTCAGTGGTGGTCATTCTGACTAGGCTTAACTCCTCCTGAATGCTCGGTCGTAACCCATTAAGATATCGGGCTACCTTCTCCTTATTGGCCTCTGTGTGGCCCATTCTGATGATTATTTTGTGAAAATCTTCAATATATTCTTTCATAGATCTACTTCCTTGCTTCAACCCTTGCAATTTCTTCAACAGATCAAACTCGTAGTCCACTGGTATGAACTGCTTTTTCAGTTTATCTACCATGCAATCCCATCTAGTGATATTTCCTTTTCCTCTTTGATTTCTTTCCAACTGAACCTCTTTCCACCAAATAGTGGCATGGCCCTTCAGCTTCATTTTTGTAAACTTAACCCAATCTAGGTCCTCTATTTCCTCATACTCAAAATATTCTTCTAGCTCGTTGATCCAATCGATCAACTCTTCCAGTTCAGACTTCCGGAATAACTGGGGACTTCTATTCTGGGTCTTTTCTCGATCTTCAAAATGGCCATTATTAGCCACATTTGGTCTTAATCAATTGCTTCTTCTTCCTCTTCTACATTTGAACCTTCTTCCTCTCCTTCATCTTCACTTTCCTCCCTTAGGTTTAACCCTCTTCTCAACTACTCTTGTAACGCATCAATATGTCTTTGGAGGGCTGCTAGTGCATCTCTTCCACCAACATTTCTGCCACCTTGACCACCTCTAGCACCACCACGCCTACTAGGCATCACTCTTGGAGGCATCTTTCTTGACCTCGATCCAAAACCACGGTCTTGGTGCGAACTGCCTCACAATTGGCGATTTGTCCACACGCTCAAGAAAACCCGCTCTGATACCACTTGATGAGGGCACAGCCCGAGACTTAGAAAATAACCCACAAATAAGAGAATAATTTTATTATTCAGAAAATGGAGCTTCTTACATGTAGAGGATCTGAAATCCCCAAGTTCTACAACACATGCAAGTTACAGGAAGCTACAAAATCACCCTTTCGCAAGATGCGAGCTTGTCCCCAAAAAGTTACCAAGAAATTAGAAACCTGCCCATAAATAGAGCTCCTCTTTAGTTTGGAGCCAAAACAACATTCAAATTTGAGTTTAGACGGTTTGGTATCGAAAAATTACAACTTGAAGTTCAAATTTCAAAAGAACATTTGCAATTGTATCTTCTAGAAAGTGCACCAACTTTCCGAGGCCATAACTTTTGATCCGGGACTCCGATTCGCAAACCATTTGAACCATTGGAAAGGTCTCAAAGTTAATAACATGCTTGAAATATGCTATGCCAAATTTGGCAAGTTTTAGGGCTGATATAGGAACTCTAAGTGCCTTAAATCTAACTCAAAAGATTTTCAGGTGCAAATTTGGGAAACTAAAACTACAATATCTTTCAACCCAGGAATAGAAAATAAAAACCGTAAATTGAGAATTTCATTATGACGAAAAGGGTATCCAAAAATGTAAAAACATCCAAAAACTAAGAAACTTGAAATTTAACTATTTTTGGGTGATGCAAGATTGCCCTTACACCACTGGATGCTCCTGTATCAATCATACATCGCATTACATCACATAAAGATAGAATCATTGAATAAAGATAATCACATATAGAAAGTGAAAGCATCCTGTTGGTGCTCCAAATATCAATAGAATCAATGAATCCTAAAGACTTAGCTAATGTCTTATGCTCAGACTCAGAGGTTGATTTGGCCAACTAACAGGAAATGGGATTAACACATATTTCCCCTGCACTTTAGGCTCTATAAAACCTAGGGTTGTGACCCTTCAGCAACATCTAAAGATCTAGACATACAATTAACATGATATTGCTCAATAGATAATGTTCTCACAAAATTATGCTGAGAAACACAAAATATCACTCAATATTAGCTAAAACATTGAGTGAATTTCACTAACCAACATGGAGAACAAGGTAAACATACAACTCAACATATAGAATTGAAATGGTTTATGATTTAAAGAGTTGGATGAAGCTGAAAACAACATAAGCATGAAAACTTGACCAGTGCCAGAAAATGGGCTATGGAGTCATATAAAAAAGCATTTCATCCTACAATGTTGAACATTTTCTGAAGATCTTTGCAATTTTTATCAAATTTTGACAACAAGACCACTGAAGTTTCATTTGATAATCATTCTTTACAAATCCACCTGAAACACAACACTCCTATCACACTTGTTGAAGAAATTACACTATTCTCTGAATCATAGGTAATAATAAATGCAACTTGTGCTTCATTAAAGCAATTAAATCATTCATAGAACAAAAGGAAACAATAGATGTAACTCAATGCATGAAAAAACTTAGATAAATTTATTATTGAATCCAAAAGAGTAATACATCTCAAAAATGGAGACAATTATCAGCTAAAATATAAACATGAGAGCACAACTCAGAACATGCACTTCAAATTTAATGACTCAATTATATTTCTCCTATCTTTATAGTTCTACCCAGAGCTTCTGCCTGCCTTGCAGAGCTTTCAGAAATTGGAACCCAGAATTAGAATAATGAGAGAAGAGAAGAAGATATAGAAGAATAGAGAATTCCAGAAGAATGATCTGAAAATTGCCATCTGGAAACTCTATCACTGTTGATCAACAAATTTTAAAGGCTATCTCCTCTCTCTTCCTTGTAACCAATTCTACCTCCAATACTGCCTTTGCCTTAGTTTTCTTGCAATAGAAAATTTAGCCATGTGGAGAATCTCTCCATTTTACCAGCTGCATAAAAATTTCCTCTCTGCCTTTGAAAACTCATGTGAAAGCTTCATTCTTGTTCTTTGTGTAGTTAATGTTTAAAACATTCACTCTCTAGCCAATAGAAGTTTATTTTTTCAGAAAAATATTTCCTTATGCACTTTAATACTTGTTACAAAGTGAATAAATTCACTTTATAAAAATACCCCTAAATAATTCACTCCTCACTCCACATGCCTAGTGCACTTCATATTTTACTCAGCAAATAAAGCTTTCAAGACAGTGAATATTATTCACTTTCTAAATCATTCCCGTGCCATTTAACCATTTCACGTGCACAAAACATTTTATTTCACTTTCCCCTTTATTACCCAGTAATAAAGTATTTGACCTTTCATCAAATATTAAAATCAATGCCAATAAAAACCTAGAGCAACACCTCAAATTTCACTTTAATATTTTTTCTTTCAATAGTAAGGATTTTAAAATCCCCCTCGGTAAAATTATTTTACGAGCACATACTCCACCTTTTGGTTTTTTACTTTAGCACAAGTATTTCTTTTAAATACTTCATGAGGGCTAGTTTCAAATTTTTTTAAATATCTTATCACTTGAAATTCCATTGGGCATTATTCCAACCTTGAAATATTTTGCCTCTTCCAAAGTAAATGAAGGTTTTTTGAAGGTTAAAGCACAGGGCCCACTGCACTCCACTTGACTTAATCTTGCCAGCCCAGCAGGAATTAAAAGTGTTTACATTTTCCACCCGCGAGCCAGCAGGGAAAAGTGAAAATATTAAAACTTTATTTTGCATAGACCCTACCATTTTAAATCTTCATATAGCACATTTTAATTGTTTAAATTGTTTTCCTTATCAAAAATAAAAACCCCGCTATTCTTACCCTACATGCTCACTAAATTTAATGAGCGGGCACTTTCATCTGATGAGATAGTAGGGAATAGCCACGATATGGCTGCATCTTAGGTTTATTGTTGACCGTTGATTTCATTCTCCCTGTGTTGCCCTAATTCCTTTTTTTATTTGCATTCATTCTACTCTACAAATTATTGATTCATGGCAATGCAAACCGGATGCATTTTCAACTAGACACCAATGTGGTTCGAGCTTTTCTACGTCTGCATTCAGCAGAGGCGTCCTCCATTTCAGTCACTGCCTCTATTTATTGCATTTTGATTGGGGTTTCTAAGTTTATTCAATAGTCCATTTTGAAGTACCCTGCAATCATGGTGTTATATGTCCTTCATTTGGCACATTAGACATTTGAATACACACATCTCCTGTAGCGGCCTTTTAACATGGGAAAACTATATTTCTCCATGGTCTAGCATGGGTAATATCCTTACTACACATTTTGTCATTATACTAGTCTCCTTAAATATCACCATGACCATACCATAGTTCACAGCAAGCACCATCCTTCACTTGGTGTGTGGCATTCTCCTTTGGTTGTTGCTTATTATAAGAGAAAATAGTTCAGGCTTTGGTTGCAGCCCCCTCCTTCATCATTTGGATACCCGTTTGTTGTTGGCGCATTCTTCTTCTAATCTTAATGCACTACCCCAGGCATAGTTCTTCCATTCCATTAAGAATGTGTTCTCCATTCTTCATGTGCACTAGCTCTCAGACCATGGTCTTCCTCTATCTGGCGTGGTGGTGTGGCGTTACATCTGCCAACATGTTTGCTTGAAATTTCCTAAAGAATTTGACCTATTCATAATGTTTAGTGTGCAGCCTCAATTCTCATTCCTTTGCACCCATTTTTTAGTCAATAGAAGTTTCTGAAGCCTTTAAGTGAGTCCTCCTTGTGTGCTTTGGTGGATACTCATTCCTATCTCTAGACCAAACCACACCCTCCACACTGCATGGCCTTTACTCCATTCACCTCGTTCTTTGAAAGATGTCCATACCCTTTCTCTACATTGTTGAGGCCTTTTCAACAAATACATTTTATGTCGTATGTTAAAATTTTCTAAGACATATTCAACAACACCATCTTGTGGGTATCGATGCACTAAGGAGTTCCCTGAGGCATTGTATTTTTTTTTTTTTAACAACATTTTCAACAAATGCATTCAGTGCATATTCAACTAAAGGTGTTTCCTATCAAAGCATTTGCTTGAGACCCTTTGAGAGACTTTTCAAAGTCATTTCTTTGATGGTCTTCAAAGTCCTTTTGATTAGACTCATTATGCATGGTGGTCGGTCTCTGTGCATTACAAACCTTGATTTCTTAGAAAAATCCATCTTAAATACTTCAACTCCCCTTCTGAGATTTACAATTTTAATATCATGAAATAAAATTCATTCTTCATAGACTTCGAGAATAGGAAAGATCATTCACTTACAGGGGAGAGAACAAAACCTTGGTCTCTCATAGTAATGGCTCTTCCCCACAGTGATTTAATGTCTTTATTAGCATTTGAAACTTCATTGAAGATAGGCTTCTTCATTTTTTCAAACAATTTCATATTACATGAATTCCATATCAAGTTTAATATTGTGCTTCCATTTAATCATGAAGGACAATCTCTAAAATAATCCCAATTTGCAAGCGAATTGTCAACATGGGAATTCCTTGCAACCAACTTATTTAGTGCAACCATGACTGAATCCTTTGTACCTGAAACTCATTCATTTATAATTAAAAATGACCTTGGCTCTCTTTTCACCCATGCACTCACAATTAAAAGAGGATATTCGTCCTTCATAATTGTGTAAAGCATGTCAGGCCCCAAGTGGGTCCGACTAAAAAAAATCATTTTCAAACAAATTTCCTCCTGAATTGATCTATCACAACATCTGAGTGCATCTAGAGTGAAAACACAAAGTGGGTTTCATCAAAACTTGCTTTCAGACACATTTGAAAACTGGTGAAAACTGGCCAAGTTGGCTCTAGAATCAGCCTGGGAAATTGGTCAAATGACCTCTTGGAAACAATGACCTAGAAACACAAAAAAATGCAGAAATGTAGTCATTGGTCTAGAGAATGCAATGCAAAAGATCGATCAGAGAAATCAATCACGAGGAAAAAGTTATTAATCAGGAAAATTGCTTACTCAGACTTTCTGCAACAAATAGTTGTTCTGAACCAATTGAAACTGAAGAGATCACCTCATTGAAAAAATATCAAATCAACCCTTAGTGAGCTACCATTGGACACAATAGTTCATTTTGGTACATTGAGCACGTGTGCAAAAGGAATTTCCTTGAATCATCATTCATCAAAAGATATTGACAGTCGAAGTTGACCTCCCAGAAAAGGTTTCAGAAATGCAAATGCAAAACAGGAGAAATTGCATTTGGTTTTGATCTATTAAAAATAGAAAATCAACTCACAAAGCTCTAAAAACTGGCATGTGAGCTCATCTTGGTATGGAGAATGTAGAACAACATTCATTTTCTCTTGATGATCAATTGGTCGCAAAATGCAAGCTCAAACAGGAGGCAACTTTGCAAAGGTGAAGGTTTGTGAATAGTAGAAGAGTGCCAAAACCCTCCAACTTCACCTTTTGACTCATCATGGGAAGCTAAAAATTTAAATTCCTACTCACATAGGACACATGAGTGAGTTTGCAAATGGGTTTTGCACCAAAATCAACAGGCTCTAAAATATGACCCTCTAAAGTAGGTCATTTGGGCAGATTCATCAAGTGCATCTCTGAATGTGTAGAGGAAAAATTTCAAAATGGGCATCTCAAATTTGAAAATTTGAGAGTGCCAACACATCCATCATAATGCATAAATAGAATAGAACACATCACATTGGATCAAATCATCTCATATCATATATCATCAAAATAATATACACTATCATGGTACAAATTAGGATCAAGTGTGTATCAATCAATATATAGTACAATCACCTACGGGGCTATAAAAAAATGAGCCCGTGGATCTCAAAAATAATAATGTCTCTAATAAAAATGAGCTAGCCTTGATGGCTGCTCCCCTCACCCGGTGGATCCTGCCTTTGTCCGGTCTGCTTTGAAAAATCTGGAACACGGGCGGCTCGTGGCACAGACTGATGGTAGTGTACTCTGTAATACTGAGCGTCTTGTACCACTGCATAGTACAACCTTGTGGGGATGGTCCTTCCCTATGTGGCCTCTAGCTACTAACGTCGACCAATCTCTTGTGCCAACTGTAACTCAATGGCCTGTCTCTACTAGGTCCTGCTTTGCACAAGCCTGATCTCGCTCAGCCATCAGGGTGGCAACCTGTGCCTGCAACTGTAATATCTAGCCATCCCTGGGGTCAGGCTGTGGTGCTGGTTGGATAGGTGGCTGGTCCTAATGCCCGTCACCATCTCTCGATGGTGTCGGCTACCTTTCTTGGTGACCATCCATGGTCTGATCCTAATGCTCGTCACCATCTCTTTGTCTCCTATCCTGCTATGGAGGTGTGCCATCTCCCCCTCAGCCTCACCCCCTGTTGCCATCTCCATCCTCATCACCATCTCTACCTCCTCACCCCCACCCCCACCCTGCAGACTGGCCTTTGGGTGTTCTCCATAGTAGAAGTGCTCCAAGTACCGTCAATCGGACTAGCAGTTGGAACCAATCTTTGTATGCCTGCATAGTCCCCGCGTCTGCCTATCCCTGATCATAAGGCCACAGCCTGGGCACTAGTTGCATGAAGCTCTGCACTGCATCTACTATCAGGATCGGTTAACCCCATGTCTTATCCCTCATAGTACAGATGAAGATGGCCACATACTGGTCATCGGGACGGTCTTGTGTGTCCCCAAACTACCAGGCTACACAATCTGGATGGTATCTCTCAATCATGGTGTGCTCGCAGCCCTACATCTATCGGTCCTGCTTGGTGAAAATTAGTTGTTGTACATTGTCGTACCAATCTAGCTGCCCAAGATAAGGCCTCCAAGTAAAAACTGTCATCTTGTCAATGACCTACCACCAGTATCGAATTCTTGTTGCCCCTGTGTGCGAAAATGTCAAAGCACCCCTGTATCTCCAAATAATTGGATCATCTGGCTCCATATCAACTAGTGTAACTCTAACAAGGTGGAGCATTGCAATGTGCTCCCAAGCCCAAATTTGAAGTAATGTCACTCTTGATCTGATAGCCCAACTATCGCAGTACACCAACTTGTGTAGATCATGGTAGAGCAAAGCCAGCATCACTAGCTCCTAGGTGAAATACTCCCTCCATTGGAGCATCCACTCCCAAGCAAGCCCCCATCATAGGCTGAAATATCAGTTGCACCGATTTGGTGCTATGAGACTTGAGATGATCACAACAACTATCAATCTGAAAGACGGTACCTAGGCCCTATACCACTTGAGCTTGATATGTCCCTCTTAGAAGATGATCTCATCAAGGCCCATGATCTCATAGCACATGTCTCTCCTAACATCCACACCATAGATAACTCACTCTTCGTGGATGGGAAAACACAAAATGTGCCACACGTCCTCTAGGGTCACTATTGCCTCTCCTATGGGAAGGTGGAATGAAGAGCTCTCACTGTGCCGACACTGTCATCAGGCCCAGGTGTGTCTGAATGACTAGGGCATATGCCACATACCATAATCTGATCACCCCTAGGTGCTCCTACAACAACTCATGCAAAGGGGGTTCCTGGGTCAATCTACTCAAAATGGATGATATGTGCTCATGTGAGTGGACCTACTCCATGTCTTCCTACATCAGGAAAGTCATCGTGTCAAGTTTCGTAAAAAAATTATGATCCTATTTGAAGTTTGTGCAACCAAATTAGCATATGCATCACTATTTGCATATGCATCATAGTTTGAATAGGTTAGTGGCGCTATATGGCACTGCTAGGAGGATAAAAGTTTTAAACTCTACCATCATGATGTAGTTTTAAAGTGACCTAGTTTGACCCCTAAGACCTAAATTCCAAACAGGACTGTTGCAACACTGTTTGCAAGTGCGGTGCACTTTGAAAGAAAAACCCTAATTCTAAACTCTGCCACCATGGTGCAACTTGCATAAGCACTATAGTTTAGGCCTGCGCGGCACTGATTTGAGCTTTTCAGTGGCTCTATATAGCACCCCTTGACTTTGTTGACCCCTAGACCCTAATAAATGCACTCAAAAATCAAAAAATGAAGTCTGGGCAAGATGACTTATTGCTGGTCCTGTATCAGGAAGCCTCTGGTACACTCACACATGCTTGGAAATGTGGTGGGGAAGCATGCGTTGTGCCATCTCAATCAATACTTAGAGCTCAAAACACAGGAATTCTAAAGGTTATGTGTGCAAATGAATTGGAAGTGCCCCCCCGAGGCCTATTTAAGCCTAAAAGTTAGGATTTTTTGACCCTGTTTAGCCATCTAGTTAGGGTTTTGGACCCTTGAGCCTATTTTCACCCAACCGAGGACCAATTTACATAATTTTTTCATGTTTTTGCACGTTTTTGGCATCTTAGAGCCTTTCTGGACCCATCGAGCACCTTGTCCTCTTTTTTCGCGAGATCACCCAAAAATCAAAATTTTCGTCTAATCTCTCAAGGGGGTAGTATATTAGCATGTTTCTTCTCGTCAGGGTAGTAGTGGGGCATTTTAAAAAATCAAATTATTTTTTGAATTTTGATCGAGATAGGTTATTCTTTGAACCAATGTAGCACGTAGTTTGCTTCAAAGAGGGGCAAAATGTAGACACAAAAAATGTACCAATCACACTTGATCCTGATTACTAACACCGCTTCATCCTGAATCATCCCCTTTGCTAATCATTTAATCAAATAGTCTGTATTTGATTAAATTCATCACATTTTATCCCTTAATTAAATAAATCAAATTTATCTAATTAGGTCATCATCTCATGTTAATTGAATAAATCAATGTTATTTAATTAACCCTATAGTCTCTATTTAATTAAATAATGCATTTTATTTAATTAAATTTCTAAAGTAATTCTATTAAATTAAATCAATCTTTATTTAATTTAATCTAACATCATCCCTCTTTAATTAAATAAATCAAAATCTTTATTTAATTAAGTCTAAATTCATATTCGTCTCACTTTGATTTAAATCAATCTAAAAATATAAATCAAAATAGTCAAATCAACTAATCTCCTTTTAATTTAATCAAATCTTGATTAAATTGGTCTTAATCCCCTAAATCCTCTAGATTTTTCCACTTGCTCAATAAATCATTTCTTTTGATTTAATAAATCTTCTAATTTATCTCAACATGACATCAAAAGGGGAATATTCCTCCAAGTTTGAAAATCCCTCCAAGTGGATTTGTCCTTCCAACAAGGAATTCAATATCTCTTACATGTCCTTCTACATTGAGCCAAGTGGTAATTAATTCATTTTTTTCTCCCTCCAACATGTCACTTCATAAATTTGAAATTCCACCTAATATCATTTATTGGCACATTCATCAAAATGTGATCCACCTTTGTCCACTCACATGTTGACAAGTGGCTTAATGTTATTGGTTGGTATTTTGTCCCACATTCATCCATTTTTCCTCATTCTCCAACATTCTCATCTATAAATAAGAGGATTTCCTTTGTATTCTGGATCCACAACTTCATGCAAATTCATAATCTTCATATTTTGAATTTTTCTCATCCATCCATCATCCATTTTCAAGTTTTATAGCTAGGTTATGGAAAATTTTCTCCAAGGAATCATCAACTCTTCATCAAGTCATCACAAAGCTTACAAGGGATTGGTAAAGGGCCATTTTTCACATCAAAATGGCACCAATCCCCCCATGGGATTCAGAGTTGGATAATCTAAATAGGATTTAATAGCTTCTTTCACTGTGTTCTTCATTTACTCCTTATTTTGATGTTTCTAATGAATTGCATGGGAAATCTTAGTTCTAACTTGCATATGTGACTAACATTGTGTTTATTCTTTGTGTTTGTGTAGGTCTAGGATTGTGGATCACAATATGTTTCAAAAACAAAAAATCCAATAAAAACTCACAAAATCCCAAAAAAACATTCAGCTTCTTTTTCGACAAACTATTCAAAGGTATGCATGTGCTCCATAAAAATCCTTTCTATCTTTTTATACTATATTTTTACTATTTATCCACTATCACATTTCATTATAATTTGATTTGATTTTGTTTTATTTAATATTACATTACACTTTTAAATTTATTATAAACCATAATCATTAATAAATATTTTTATACCTATTTATCAAAATTCTTTTACTGAATAATTTATTTAATACATCAATTAATCCAAAAATAGCATTTATTTAACAAATTTAAATTAAACAAATCAAATATCAACAACAATTACCTAAACCCTAATCAGGGTCAAAAAGCAAGACCAACTGGCGACATACATCTGACAACGCTGACGAGGTAACGGACTAGATACTCATCCTCTTCAAGGATGATGGCTAGGGTATGGGACCAAATGCTATCTCCGATCAACTATTACATTAGGTTTTAAGGAACTCTCAGACCTACCAATTCAGGTGGAGTCGATTCCTAGTACCTACAACCTACAACACACAAAATGGTTGAGCATATACATAATCATACAATGAGGCACACTATGAAATGGAATCATAGTGTCGCAGGGTACTTAGAAGTGAGTGATGTGACATTGTCCCTTTCACTCAATCACATCAGAAGAAAACACTCAGTAATCAAATCAACTTATAAACCATTAGCTACATAACAATCAAAATGATAATCATGTAATGTTCATGATAAAATAATCACATATTGATCATAACAATGCATCTAACATCATATACTGTATCATAAAACAAATCAACTACTTAACAGCATTAACACATACCTTTAAACATCCCTACTATTTTACCTTCACCTCTGAGTTCCAAAACCAAACTACCTACACATCCACAGTAAGAATGGAGGGGCACTACATCCTCCCCCCTAAAACTTGACTTACTCCTAGAAGTCACAAACTAGGGTAGAAACATAACATATTAGTACCAACATCAAAGTTGATTCGTTACATCAAAATGCTATACTTCCATAAAACACAACATAATTATGACACAAAGCACACATTTTTCATTAAATGTCCATTTACAGACAAGACATTCCTCTTCATCCATTATACAACACTAAATCTCATAACATGTTCAACACAAGATCATGATTTTACACGTTTTGGAAGCATGGAAATATAATTTATCATTTCATAAGCATTATATTCATGATTTAACATACATTCTTCACATACACACACAAATGTACATCACCGAAAATCACATCACAAGGCTACACAAGGGTCCATAATGCATCCTCAGTAGAAATAATATTGGTGCATTGTGCACTACAACATGGGTCCTATCTATTCCACTGGTCTTTCACACCATTGGATAAACACCACCAAGGGATAAGTCTACGGTTGTTAGGTGAGGATGTCAAAAATGGGAAAGCATAATCTCAAGAGTACAAGAAACAATGAAAACATAATGGTCTCATATGAAACCAAAGTGCTTAGTGTTAGAAACCATGCTCTAATACCAGGTGTAATGCCCTTCCAAGGAACCCCAGAGGACGACACAACTATATCACAATAATGGAACATTTAAAAAAAAATTGAAATAATAGTGGAATGAATAATATAACATAACATATAATCTAATCCTAGGTCCTCTAAGGTTCCATGACTATGTTACTAACATATCCATTAATCAAGACCTAGAATTTTTTAATTAACTACTATGTCAACATGATTTATCTAATAATCAAGTTAATTTTAATCCATTACATTAAATGATCCAACATTATTTACTTCCATATCAATACATCAGATAAGAAACAATAAAGATCATTTCTAACTAATTAACATATGCAAAATGCATCACATAACAATATCCATTACAAGAGAGTTCATCATTATTAGTTACAACATAACACCGTTTACAACAATGATTCCCCAAGTACATGTGGGGAGAATACATTTGGTTACAATAAGAGATACACTGGTATAAAATTTTGATACATATACATAAATGATAGTCCTCAGAAGCTTTCAAACAAATGCAGTCAATAGGCGCAATCTCATGGAATGTAATGATTGTAGGATAAGCACAAATTGTTTGTTGAAAAGACTTAAGAAACTTTCGAGCAAATCAATTTAGCTGAGAAGAAGACATAATTTTGTGGAATGCAATGGATGAAAGATATACACATAATGGATTGAATGAAATTTTTAGGAATAAAATAACAAATGAAATGCAATGATTGAAGTGTTTGTGAATACATTAAAAGATTGATTTAACACCAAATTAACTATGAATGTTTTGTTTCTACGCAACATCAATCCATCAACTATTTGATTTCAAAAGAAGACAGAGAGAGAGAGGTCATTGATTGATTACACATATAGAAAATTAAATAAATAGAAGCTTAGAATCCAACCTGGATCCAACGCCTATGTGGGATACAGTTTGACACTGAGATCAATCTTTTGCCGCAATAACAACCTCTTCGAAATCCCACACAAAATCCATAGCATATGAAATTTTCTTACAGACCAAAAATTACTTCCCTTCCCAGAAAAAAAAAATGAATAATCCCCCAAAAGGATAATTATTCAAAAGGAAGGTTGTATGTGTTCAAAAACCAAAAATCCAATAAAAAATCACAAATCCCCAAAAAACATTCAATTTCTTTTTCAACAAACTGTTTAAAGTTATGCATGTGCTGCATAAAAATCTTTTCTATCTTTTATATTTTTTTTACTATTCATCCATTATCACATTTCATTAAAATGCAATTTTATTTTGTTTTATTTAATATTACATTACACTTTTAAATTTATTATAAACCATAATCATTAATAAATATATTTATATCTATTTATCAAAATACTTTTACTTAATAATTTATTTAATACATCAATTAATCCAAAACAACATTTATTAAGCAAAATTTAAAATAAACAAATCAAATATCAACAACAATTACCTAAACCCTAATTAGGGTCAAAAAGTAAGACCAACTAACCACAGACATCTGACAATGCTGACAAGATAATAGACTAGATACTCATCCTCTTCAAGGATGATGGATAGGGTAGGGGACTAAATTCTATCTTCGATCAACTGTTCCTTTGGGTTTTAAGGAACGCTCAGACCTGCCAATTTAGGTGGATTCAATTCCTAGTAACTATAACTTGTAGCACACAAAATGGTTGAGAATATACATAATCATACAATCAGGCACACCGTGAAAGGGAATCACAGTGTCGCAAGGTAATCATAAGTGAGTGATGTGACACTACCACTTTCACTCAATCACATCAGAAGATAACATTCAGTAATCACATCAACTCATAAACCATTAGCTACATAGCAATCAAAATGATAATCACGTAATGGTCATGATAAAATAATCACATACTAATCATAACAATGCATCTAACATCATATACTATATCATAAAACAAATCAGCTTCTTAACATCATTAACACATACCTTTAAACATCCCTATTATTTTACCTTCACCTCTTAGTTCCAAAACCAAACTAACTACACATCCACAGTAAGAATAGAGGGGCACTACAATCATCATTTTCAAATCTCATCTAAAATGAAGTTAAAGCTCCATCCAATTCAATCAATTTTAAAGTATTCAAATTCTTAGCTTCCTCAATAGTAGATATTTTAGGATCAAACCTTCTAGGGAGAGATCTAAGTACCTTCTTCACAACAATATTCTCCTCTAAACTTTCACCAAGACCTTGGATATGATTGACAACTTCATCAACTCAGAGCATGAAAGTAGCAATGTTCTCATCTTCTTTCATCTTCAATCCTTCAAACTAAGCTTTGTAAGTCTACAACTTTTCCTCTTTGACTTTGTCATCACCTTCATATATTGTTTCCAATTTTTCCCATATGTCCTTTGTTGTTTTGCACTGCATTACTTTCATAAATTTAGAATTAATCAACCCACATAAAAGAGCATTATTTTCCTTAGCATTGAGTTCAAGAGCCCTCTTTCTAGACTTATCCCTAGGAGGGTGATTTTAAAGAAACTCATATCCTTCTGCAACTAACATCCAGATTTATATTCCTAAAGCTATCAAATAGGACTCCACCCCAACTTTCCAAAATACATAATTGGATCCATCAAAGTCTGGTACTTTATTTCTATAAGTACTCTCTTGTGCCATCATGGATCTACCTTAAGTTGTTGGGATTTTAAAATGAACTTTTCTTTGATACTAATTGAAGGGCACACAATCTACTAAGAGGGGGGTTGAATTAGTAGATCTACTTAATTCAAAATTCTCAACTTCAACACTTCTTACCAGATTATGCAACTTGAAATTTTGCTACTATTATATAGATTTTCAACATGAAGAGAACTTAACCATAAAATAAAATTCAACACAAGATAATACCAAATGTACATGGAAACCCAAGATGGGAAAAACCATAGTGAGAATAGCTACTTGGATCTACTACCCAAATCCAACCTTACAATGAAAAAATATAATAATTGTGAATACAACACGAAGTAGGCAACAACCTACAAGAGACACTAATCCCCTATTGAATCTGTAGGAACCAACCTACTAGAGATAGAAATCCCCACCATTAATAGACACCAATCCTTACCGAAACAATACAACAAGTAGAACACTAGGCCTACCGGAATATAGATATAATGTAAAATTTGAAATATAAGTCTAATATGTACCAAATTCATAGCTAACACTCTACCACACTGAGAATGATCTTATGATATAGGTGCTCCCTCTTTTCATCATAGTTCTATACTAAAAATTACCTTACTTGATCACAACCAATACAACTGATACATTATACAACTCATACACACACCTTTCATGCATCTAAACATTTGAAATATATATATGACATTATATTAACACTCTTCCATGTCATATGAGGATCTATACAAAACCAAGATGACATAAGGTGGATCTAAATTCAAATTACATGAAACGTGTAATCTAATAGTCCAAAAACAAATTTATTGTTGCCAAAAGAACTTGATGTTGTGTGCCACCATAGGAGCCTTAACCTAGTCATATGCTTACTCCACACACAATATTTGAATTTCACATGCTACTAGCCATTACCATACATGCCTTGAACTTCAAATAGCTTGGAAAAACTTTTGACACTCCAAGCTTCTTGCGCACTAAACATATCCTTCGAAAACTCAAGAAAGTGATAAAACAAGTGTAGGAATACTCTCCTTTCAAACTCCAGAGTAAAAATTCATTTCTAAAATAAAGTCCAACCATATTTAGAAATCTCTCTACCCAAAATATATCCTTGAAATTAATTTCAAACCACCACACTCATATTGATTGCATATACCTAACATGGTATAATAAATACATCAGCTATTTGAAGGTAGTCACATCTTAATGAAATTTAATGGATGTTACTTTACTTAGAATATGATTGATTAGGAATTCTACACACTAATAACCAACATGCTTCTAGAACTTTAAGTCAAATGACAATTCTATTAATCTTACAATCTCTTTCATCTTTGATACCCCTAACACCCTTTGATAAAAAATTTAAGTAACTTTTGACAGTCATTTGACATCCATGACAAACCATGTTCAACATAATTAATCTTTTCTACAAAAATATTAAATTATTTCCCTTACTTCTACCATTATCTCACAAGAAATATTTTCCTAAATAAGTGATCACTCTAGGGGATTACCTCAACTCCCATGTTTCGATGGAGTATAAATAGCATGACATTAATAGAAATACACACCTCTTGGAAGTGAAATATTGTCAATCTAGGTTAAGCCTCTAAGAAATTTATACCTTAGAGAAGTGAATGTGGAGAGTGGGTTAACCTCTCCTCTCAGCTATTTGGTAGTATTTCCTTTCTTCTATGGATTTAGGCCTCGCATACCCTTGTGGTATACAGAGGATACCCCCTAGTTGATCTTGTAAATCCTATAGTTAAAATTTTTGCCATCATTTCTTGTGTATAGAAGGATTGATACACCCACTTTAGTAGGATTGTTGATGTGTCTTATGTGCTTGAGTGTTTAGATCTCCTTCCCCACTTAAAGCCAAAAGGGGAAAAAATATCCAAATTGAGCCATAGGATTTTGTATTTTTTCATTATTTTGTTTTTCATTTGCATTCTTAATCATAAAATACAAAAAAATAGAAAACCAAAAAGTAAAAAATAAATAAAAACCCAAAAGGATTTTAAAAACTTCAAAACAAACCAATCTAGGTGTCCTCCAAGTTAAGCTATCCACATCATATTTAATTCAAACCCTTCATCCCAACTTATACATCCTAATCCAAATTCACAACCATCTCTTTTTTTTTACCTTGATCTTCTTCGTATTCAAGTTGTATACCATTCAATCCTCAATATCAATCGTCAATGCCAATTACCCACACTCCTGAGTCAACCACCCATCTACCCCTCTTACCAAAAATCCATAAGCTCTAGTCATCCATCCACCTACCCTCACTATCAAGAGTTAGTTAACACAATCCATACCATTAATCCCCAACAAACATTCATTTGTCATCCTTATCCTAACCTTGACAAGGGAAACCAATCTTCCACTCAAAGTCTTGATCAATAACAAACCATATCACAAAGCACTATTATTATAGCCTCCACCTCCTCTTGAATTCCTTCATCCACTAATACATTTCCATCCACTCCATGTCAATCCACAAATTTTTCCAAGAAAAACACATTCATCTATGATATCATGAGGAGCATAAAAAAGAATGCTTAACTCTAACAAGAAAAAAAGGTTGGAAAATCCCATCATATTTCTAATCCTACACCATCCAACCATATTTCACCATCATTCCCTCCATCACTTATAAAATATCTTCCTATCGAAACTCCATTATTGCCATGCCAAAATTTTGAGTTTGTCGAACTAGAGAATCATATCATTTTCCAAGATCGCATTCCATCGCCTAAACCTTTAGATACATGTCAAGAAAAATTCCAAATTATGATGAAATAAACTCCAAGACAAAACAATATCAAGTTACCCAAAAGTTTCCTATAGAGCATTATGATATACAAGTTAAATCAATCCTTGATTAATACCCTATTCATAGCATTCATAATAATCCAATCCTTGATCATTATCCTAGCCTCAAATCTATCCAAGAATCACCTATAGATGATCATGACATCCAAGTTAATCGAATATTTTATCAAGATCCTATTCTTAATCATGTCATCCAAGATAAACCTATCTTTGATCAATATCCTACCATTGATCAAGAAATCTCCATGATCAAACATTTGAAGTTGATCCTATCCAAACTCCAAACACCTCCATTTCCCAAGATGAGACACTTGTCTCCCTTGGACACTTAGATAATGAAATAAATGACATGGATAACATCAAATAAGAACATAAATAAGCCACTATGGATCAATTCAAACAATAGGATAAAAAGCCTACTATGGATCAAGTCAAACAAGAGGATACAAAAGCTACTATGGATCAATTCAAACAAGAGGATACAAAAGCTACTATGGATCAAGTCAAAGAAGAGGATATAAAAGCTACTATTGATCAAATCAAACAAGAAGATACAAAACCTATCATGGATCAAACTGACATCCCAAATGATCAAGAAGAAACAAGCATAATTAATGTTAAAGCCAAAATATCTTATAAATTAGGATCATCCACTTGTAGATCAAATCAAGCTCTATCATAGAGGGGAAAATTTCAAGCAACAGTTTCCAAATTCACAATGATGGGTTCACATCTTGCTTCCAAAATAACAAATACCCCATCGCAAATACAATGTTTCAGAGCATGCAATATCAAGGAAGAGGACTAGGAATACATGAGCAAGGCATTCTAGAATCAATATAGTTTCAAGAACATCCTAGAGACCAAGGTCTTGGCTATTCTTCAATTAGTGAATCAAATGATGTTAGTGATACCTCCACAATATTGGGGGTAATTTTATCCAATACAAATATCAAAATAGGGGTCATGAGTAGTCGTTATCATAAGGTTGTTTCCAACACTCCTTCCATCCACACCATAAACCATCATTCCCAATTAATTAAACCTATCAATTGGAACCAATAAATATAAAGGTCTGACAAATATAAATTTTGAAATAAAACATCTAAGGCCATTAAATACAAAAATACAAGTGGACAAATGAAGTTAAAATGGATCCTAAACAAAAATGGATCAAGTAAAGAAAGGATTCAAAATATAATATCCAATCAAAAAGTGGAGCCACAAGAAAAGAGGTATCCTACATATAAAAAATGTCCACCTCTTTCAAAATGGTCATCACACAAGGCATATAAAAGTGTTGGTTCCAAGTACTAACCCCATCAAAATTCCAAACTTTCCCATCCACCACCCTAAGTTTGGAAAATAAAAATTGCTACATCTAAAATGCCAAATAATTCATCCACATCCACCCTCATCTAGCATAATCCAACATCTCACCTAAATTCTAAACATCCTACATCACAAATCTATCTCATCTTGGAAGAAACTCTTTATCATAAGGACTCACATGGAATTATATCATGATGTGTATATTTTGATAAGGCCAACCCTAGTATCAAAAAGGATCACAATGAAATCCATCAGTTGTATTCAAGTGCTATGATCCTGAAAAGCTAACTAATCCATAGGGGTCACTATTGGCATATCATGACACCAACATATAAATCAACAACATCAAAGGATTTAGAACAATCATTTATCATCCAAAACATCAAGGCTATTTGGAAAATTAAAAAAATTAAAAATAAAAATTAAAAAATAGTAAAGAGAAATAATTCATCCAATAGTGAAAACCATTTTTATGGTGCTTTGGATAAGTACCATGATAAAAACCTAACAAACAGGCATCATGTGTAAGACCAATTATCTATATGGACCATTACACTTGGGAGCAAGTTGTCTGATCTTCCATACCTTTCCATGACATTTCCATTTATCCATCCAATCCATATCATTTCCATCTATTTTCCCACCTACCTTGATCTTGATAAGGACTAGGGAACAAACATAAATCAAGCTTTAGGAAAACTCTTGACATGTCAATCCTTTGGTCATACACTATCAATGAAATATCATGTTATTGCCTACGTAACATTATCCAAATTCATATCTTGGAGAAACCAAATCATTTTTATGTGACATAATCCTTGGATTTCATATGCTAATTATTCCATCCAATAATCCTCATGTCTCATATCCTTTACCAAAGAAATGCATTATCCTTTCATACCTATCACTAGACTTGGTTTTCCCTTGCCATTGGTTTAGGGATTCTAATCCCATTCAATCCTGAAAAGAGGTCATTCCAAATGCAAAAAACCTAATCCATATAATATTGCTATGCAACCTAGCGCATCATCTAAAACATTCCTTGAATTTGTTTCTCGCCTTGCTGCAAACCTTGATTCTTTAATTACATTATCATCAGTGGAATATTTCTTTCCCAATCCTCACATTATTTTTGGGGTGTGTCCTTCCCATATCAACAACATCATTAACATCACCAATCAATTGGTTTTCAACTTGACTAGAGGAAATATTTTTTTTGTCCTTCGATCCTTGTGCATGCTTGCTCACTTTCATGTGTGTATATTTCACATGCATTTTTCATGATCCTTATAGTATACAATCTCACTTTCCCAACAATTCATAATAAAGCTTATTCACCCTTGTCATGGCCTAAGAATAGTTGATGTTTAGTGTCTCTCGCTTTCCACATCCATCCACCCATTGATAATAACTGGTCCTATAGCTAATTGGGAGAAAATAATTGACATATATTTTTGTATGGGATATTAGACATGGTATTATAAAATATCATTCAAAACATTTCAAAAATAAAAAAAATTCAAATAATCCTAAAAAAAAATCCAAAAACATACAACTATTTCTAAAAAAAAATCACAACACTTCAAAAATATAAAAACATCCAAATAATCCTCAAAAAATCCAAAAAGACATCAAAACATTTTGAAAAATCCAAAAACATCCAAATATTCCCCAAAAAATCCAAAAAAGTCTAAAAAATTCAAAAAATCCACAAATTGCCATAAAATGTCAACAACTTCAAAAAATAGTATGTTTTAGTCCAAATGGTTGAACTATGTTGCCTCTATGACTTACATAGGCAAGGCCATCATTGATGAGCCCCCAAGGTGTAGGTCAATCCTTTAGGGTTTTTCATAATAGAGTTTCCATCTATCACAATCCACGTTCCATAATAAATTATTCATTTTCAAGGTCAATTGAACTACATTTTCTCTACTACTCTATGTAGGCAAGACCATCATCGATGAGCCCCCAAGGCCTAGGTCTATCCCTTAGGTATCATCTATCATTATCCACATCTCATTATAAACTATCCCTTGCTAAGGTTGACACTTTTATCAGACATAAACAGAACATCCTACATAGAACTGAGCTTAACAAATCATGAAACAACAAATGAACTATCCAACTAGTCTCCAATCCTCACCAATTACCTTTATTATCTATCATTTTGTCTTATACAGGATGTTGCATTTTTGAAACCAATATACAATATGCTTCATTTTGTAAAACCATACATCATCTTTACAATCCTATCACTAAACACTCATTGATTGGAAAGAAGATATACAATTGTTGTTGAATTTTTTGGTCCAGTTAGTCTTATCATTTTTATTTGATTTATCTTTGGTCATGTTACTATGCACCCCAAGGAAATCCACAAGTGATGAGAGGAGTGATGATGGATCATGACCTTTTTCTCTTTGATTTTTGTTTGTGGTTTTTCTTGGCAATATGACTGGGGCAACTAAGTTCATTGTGTGTGATTGGGGTTCCATTCAGGCATAATCAAAATATCCTATCCGAGTTAAAGGTCATCTAACACTTTCTTACATCAAGATTAACACGCCTTTTGGTTACTTCCTCACATCGACAAGGTTCTATTGTCACTAGTATGTGTCATGGAATTCATTGTCTACAATGTGTTTATTTTTGCAAACGGATAATATCTCGCACCTTGGTCTATGTCATTCCTTGGTTTCATTATTCATTTCCATAATAAAATTCTATATGATGATAATCATGCATTAATGTGGTATAGGAAATTATATACCCTTTACAATTTCACACTTTTTTTTGGTCCCTTAGTTTATTGGACTTAATTAAGCTTCTAATTTTCCAAATTATACATTCCAAATCCTTATTATTCCCTTTTTCTAAAAGGGAAAACAACATTTAATTAATTCAATTAATATTTTAATCATCTTGGATCATGAGTGTCTTGGAATTTTAGCAAACGGGTCCCCTTTAACTCCTAGGACCCATTTTTAAATATATTTTTGGTGGTATTTTAATTATTCAAATTCAATATTCAATTGTTAGCTTTTGGAATCTAATTTTCAGGAAATTAGATAAACACCTATAAATACATAGTCTTTTTATCAATTCAAATCTAAGCAACATCATCTATCATTAAGGAAAATTTTCAGGAGAAAATATTATTTTCAAGAGCATTCAAGAGCAGATTTATTAGTTATTTGTTGCAACAATCAAGATCCTATAATCATGTTCAAGCTTATGTGTATTCATGTCACCTTGTGAAGGCTAACATGCATTGTTGATCCTAAAGCATCCAAACATTTTCAAGTGTCCAAATCTATCAAGAAAATAAACATCAAGTTCATTGGAGTGTTGTGTTTGTCTTTAGCCCTTTAAGGGAAGCCATTGAAGGTTTGGCAAGTTGTAGCAAGCAAGTGTTCATTCATCATTTCCTTCTCCATTCTCATTATCTTTCTATCAAGTTTTAATTACCAACACATGGGGTTTGACTAAGGAAAACCACCATTCAAACAATACAATTTTTCCCTCTTTATATGTGCAAATTATAGGTTGAAGAAGGATTGAAGATCTTGAAGAGAAATTTTGCATTATTGCATAATTTGTCATCATTGTTGTCAAGCCACGAAAGCTCAAATTTAGAAATTATTTTTGCTTTGTGATAGTGGAACTTATGCAAAATAGAAGCTAAGATCCTACCTTAGAGGACTACAAAAATAATTTTCATAAATCCTAACCAAGACCCATTTTCCCTAGGGAAAACATATCCTTCAATAGAGCTCAAAACCTACTTTTGGTGACCAGTACATGTGTCCTTACCCTTCTCAAATTTGTTTGCAAATTTTGGTTGCCATTTTTTTACTTTCAATCATTTTCATTTCATGATTTAGGTCTTATTATGCATTTATTTTAAGCATTCCATATCATTTCAATTTGGTTTCATATATGTCCTATTGTCTTAAGGACTAAGATCCAGGTCTGATTGACTCACCTTTGAGTTTAAAAGTCAATCTCTACTTATTGTGATCTATTTCCTTATGAGATGCCTTAGGGAGAGGAATAAATAGAGAAAATACCCCTTATTCATTAAGGACCCCTTTTCCCTCAATTTCATTTTGGTGAACCTAACATTGTACATAATACCTTTTCTATTTTAGAGATCCTTGAAACCTTAGATCTAGGTTTTGCATTGAATTTAGGGTTACATATTTCATGTTTGTGTCATTTAAATTCATAAAAATCTAAAAATATTGCATAGATGCTACATAATAGCTTTCATTAAGGCGTGTTTCAGTCATTTAGATCAGCATTTCTTTCAAAATTACATTAAAAAAAGTTATTTTATTCATACATTGTCATTCAAATTGCAAATTTGTATTTTCATCATATTTTCTAGAAAAATTATCATTGAAGAATCTATTTGATGTTAGGAATAGTGAGCTTACATATCAAGTTAAAAACTCAGATTTAAATTTTTCACACCCCTATCCTAAGACTCATTTTCCCTAGGGCGAAACTGTCCTGGTATAGGTGCTTTTCCAAATTTCTACACACTATTTTGTCTCTATATTATCAATTTTTTCTAGCCTCTAGTCTCTATTTTAGTTTCAAAAATTGCATAATTCAATAGTTGTTTGCATTTATTTTAATTGGTGAAAGATAATGCATTGTTTGAAATAAAAATTGACATTCAAAAGTAATCATTTACAAGTTTTTCAATCTAAAATCAGTCAATTATCATATTTCAAATTTAAAACTCGCATCAAAATTCATATTAAGAACATGTTTCCTTTTCCAAAATATGGTTTACATAGGGTGCCACATAGCTTGTATGCTTTTCACCTCCCTACTTATGAGCATAATATAAATGAAACCATTGACAAACATGCTAGCCATCCTCCTAAAACCTCTTCCATTTATGACAAGGTTATAATGCAAGAGAGTGTAATCATGGATAATCATGACAATCATAATGACTCTTCTTCCCCCACCTCCCCTACTTGGGAAGATATTGTTGGGAAAGAGGATAAAATCATTTACATTTCTTCCAAAGTATATTGAGATAGTTTTTTTGGATAAAGGTGATGAGGTCACCCTAGATCCTCCACCTTTACATAAAAACCATTGCCCGATCAAGTAAAATTCATAAGCTTAAAAAATTCAAAAATCCTAAATTCCATTATCCTATTGAACATTTAAATCCCCTATTATATGAATCCAAAACTAAGTATGATTTCTATACACTTTTACATTGTGGGTTAATTAAATTACCCCCTAAACCTTGCTGATTAACGAAGAAACAAAGAGATACAAGTGGACCATATTGTGTATATCATAGAATGTTTGGACACCATAGCAATGATTGTCATGATTTATAGGAACTATTAAGACAATTTGAGCCCTCTAGGAATCAAATTAGATAGCATGCACACACACTTTGCTCCTTTCCATGTGATAGTTATATAATTATAGCATGCTCACTACTACATGTATTAAACTTTATGCATCATTATCTTCTATATTGCAAGGAGTAGCATATAATACCTTATCTCAACTCATCTTTCCCTACATTTTTGGAGGGGCAAGTGGTTTGATAGCCTTTTCCTAGTATGGAACTTGTCATTGATCCTTTGGCTAGTTATCTTCCTTTTGTAAATGATGAACAAGATTGGGATGTAGATGACCTGATATAGGTTGGCTCACATGTGACATATTAGTTTTATTTTCTCTCTATGTTCTTTGTGATTGCATGTATGCACTATGATCCCCCATATTGTGTTACTTGGTGTGCCTTTATGTTTATGAGTTTTCTTTGGATGACCCTTATTACTCCATTGGTGCAAGGATACAAAGGAAGCGAATCTGTCATGACATTATTCTATTTGTATCTACATTATTTTATCTATTATAAACATTGTATTTTCTATTTGGCTTGTGTTTTCCTTTTGGGGATGATGCAAAGTGTTGAGACATTTAGGTCTCTTCCATGTTGACCCAAAGGCTTGTTTGTCTTCGCTCTCTATTTTTCATTCCTCCTGTGCGTTCATTGTTCCATGAGGTATTCAGGGAATGATGATGGTTCCAAGCTCTAATATATCACTATAGAAAATACATGTGTTGACCCTAAATCCGTGGATCCCTTATGTGTTTGAGATTGCATGTGGGGGCACCTTCCTTTTTCATGAAGTAACTTTATTTGGAAACATATGATTGGCATTTACCATTTCTACTTTAATGTAATTGCTCATAGTATGATGTTTAGAAATTCCTTTAAAGTGGGGGCATACATTGACATTATTTTGACATGGACATTGTCATTCTCATTTTGGCATGAACATATTGACATTTTTTTCTTCACTTTTGTTCAAAGAGGTTGGACTTAGTGTAACATTGGCATAAAATTGATCATTTTGTGGAACCTTATCAAAGTTATCAAAGGGTATAAATTTTGGTATGGTTAATGATGGGAGACCTATAGAGCTAGTGTGAATTTTCCATCTACCACCCCTTTGTTATGAGTTCACACCTTGTAGAACTAGTGTGTGTTTCTCATTTTTCCTTTGGGGCTCACCTAGTGTATACTGGACTACCTTAGCCCTTTTGAGCGCATTTCATGGCCACCTAGCATAATACAACTTTCTTGCCAGTGGATCCATGTGTTTCATAAGTGATTTACATCTGTGTGATCATATTTGATGGATGTGGCATAACGTAACTTTCAAGTCCATCCTTTTTGCATTAGCTTTAACATTGTATACTTGTGTATCTTGTCTTGCTACACATTTATTACACATCTTGTGTGTCCCTTTGTCCTTATGTTGGTTTGCCATGGGATCTTGGATCTTGGGGGCTTGATCATCCTCCTTGATCTTTTTCGTCCTATCTTTCTAATATTTATACACTTGGACCTCTCTTGACACATGTTTTCCTACTTTTGTGTGAGTCTAAGAGTAAGTTCACACTCTCACTAAACTGGAGGCTAAATGTAGTGTAGGAAATTGTATACCCTTTACAATTTCACACTTTGTTTGGGTCCCTTATTTTATTGGAATTAATTAAGCTTCTAATTTTCCAAATTATGCATTCCAAATCCTTATTATTCCCATTTTTCGAAAGGGAAACCAACATTTAATTAATGAAATTAATATTTTAATCACATTGGATCATGAGTGTCTTGGACTTTTAGGCTAGGATCCACTCACACAAGGTCGAATGGGTCCCCTTTAATTACTAAGACCCATTTTTAAATATGTTTTTTGTGGTATTTTGATTATTCAAATTCAATATTCAATTGTCAGCTTTTGGAATCTATTTTTTTGGGAAATCGGATAAACACCTATAAATACAATACTTTTATCAATTCAAATCTAAGCAATATCATCTAGCATTAAGGAAAATTTTCAAGAGTAAATATTATTGTCAAGAGCATTCAAGAGCAGATTTATCAGTCATTTGTTGCTACAATCAAGATCATATCATCATGTTCAATCTTATGTGTGTTCATGTCATCTTGTGAAGGATAACATGCATTGTTGATCCTAAAGCATCCAAACATTTTCAAGTGTCCAACTCCATCAAGCAAAGCAAGATCAAGTTCCTTGGAGTGATGTGTTTGTCTTCAGTCCTCTAAGGGAAGCCATTGAAGGTTTGGTGAGTTGTAGCAAACAAGTGTCCATTCATCATTTCCTTCTCCATTCTCATTATCTTTCTATCAAGGTTTAATTACCAACATATGGGGTTTGAATAAGGAAAACTACCATTCAAAGACAACAATTTTTTCCTCTTTGTATGTGCAGATTACATGTTGAAGAAGGATTGTAGGTCTTGAAGAGAAATTTTGTATTATCGCATAAGTTGTCATCATTATTGTCAAGCCACAAAAAATTAGATTTAGAATTTATTTTTGGCTTTCCGACAGTGGAACCCATGCAAAACAAAAGCTAGGATCCTGGCTTAGAGGATCGTAAAAAGGATTTTTAGAAGCCCTAACTAGGACCCATTCAACCTAGGGAAAACTTTTCCTTCAATAGAGCTCAAAACCTACTTTTGGTGACTGGTACATGTGTCCTTACCCTTCTCATATCTACTTGTTGATTGTGATTTTAGTTTTTGTACTTTTGGGAATTTGCATTTCATGTTCTAGGTCTTATTATACATTTAGTTTAAGCATTGCATATCATTTCAATTTGGTTTCAGATATGTCTTATTTTGTTAAAGACTGAGATCTAGGTTTGATTGACTCACCTTTGAGGTTGAAATTCTATCTCTACTCCTTGTGATCAATGAAATGCCTTAGGGAGAGGAATAAATAGAGAAAATACCCTTATTTATTAAGGGCCCATTTTCTCCACATTTTAATTGAAATTAAAGCTCAAAACCTATTAGCAATCTCAATTCATTTCATCCATCTCATTCCACTTCATCTAACTATTCTTCACCTCTTACTAACTTTTCTTCTAGTCAACATTTCTTGTATCAATCCTTGCATGCATCAAATTGACCTTTTGGTAAACTTTCCAAATTTTTCAAAAAAAATTCAATTTTCTCAAGGGAGCATCATCTTATCTCGCCTTAACAAGGGCATGTCAGGGCACACCAGGGCAGGTCCTAAGCTGAATTTTCCTTATTATTCTTTGACACAATGCTCAAAATCATAATGTATCAAAGAGGGGGAAAATATAGACACTAAAAAATGTCTCGAGCTTGTAAGCAACATTTTCTCACTAATTTCAGCCTTTCCTACATAATTAAATATTTTTTAACTATTTAATTATTCCTTAATACCACTTTCTTCTATTAATTGAACAACTGTATATTATTTAATTAATTCATTAAATTATCTTTATTCTTCTTTTGATTAATTAAATAAATCTTATTTATTTAATTATTTATCATTTCCCTTCATATATAATTAAATAATTATTTTTAATTATTTACCATTTCCCTCCATCCATTATTAAATAATTATTTTTAATTATTTAATTATTCATTTTCCCTCTCCTAAATTAAATAATTGTTGCAATTGTTTGATTTTTTCATTCTTATTCAAGCCCAATTTCTCACCCAATTTCTTGGATCACGGTCCCTTCTTCCCATCCTTATCTCTTTTCTTCTCAATTAATCTTATCCATTGATAATCATACCTCATCACTCAATCCTCACCCTTCATTTGAATTGGATTTATATAAAAAACAGCTATCAATTCTATTTCAAGGTTAACAACAAATTTTGAAGTTTTGTTATCATTCATCTTGAGATCTTGCTATCAATCATCTACATTGAGCTTATTGCAGATATTGCACACTAAAAATTTGAGAGTAAACAAGCAAAATTGAGAAGAGCAATGGAGGAGAATCAACTTTGGCATAGGAATTGAGGTTTCATTGGCTTATTATTTGATTTATATTGTCATCTTGTGCTTCATTGTTAGATTAGGGTATCTATGGCTTGACTGTAGGTAGTTTTGTGGTTGTTATCAATGATTCTTTCTTTTCCGTCGATTTTCGTACACTTTATAAAGTTTTTTTTTTAATTTTAATGATCAAATGATAGTATGTTTAAATTTATAATTCTTCCAAATGTGACCATATTAGGTCATTACATTATGAAGCATCAATTAGGGATGAAAATTAATCCCCTTAGCTTGTGAAGATAAAAGGAACGTGAGTTAAAGATATTTCTATGTTTTACTTATTCTTTGTTAAAAATTTTGACCATCTTGAATAGATATGTGCGTTGAGTCATGAATTGAAGAAAATTTTAACTTGAGATGGCATGCAATATAGTTAATGGTGTTATTTTTGTGGAATTACTATTTTTTTCTAAAGATCTCAATAGTAATATAATATCACAATATTTTTGTGTTATAGATTGGCTTGTCAAAAGTATTTATATTTGGAAAATTACTTTACTGAATCATCAGTGATAACATCAATTTTACTATAAAAATATGATGGTGTTATGGATTTAATTGTGTCTTTCTTCTAGATCATAGTTGTTAAATTGAGATTTTGGATTTAATAATAAATTAAGGAATAATTCTTTAGTAGCCTATTTATCCTTTGTATTTAAAACATCTATAATATTTTTAAAAGGGGTAAATAAGTAATTGCATATGTACATATGTATACAAAATGTATAAATATGTGTAGATGCAATTAATTATGATGTTTAATTTTTTATTTATATATTAGCATGATAGTGTAAATAAAATTCATATACACATAAATACACACACACATGTATGAGGATTTAAATAAATAAATGTGTGTGTATATGTGAGTGTGTATGTATATGTAGTAACCATGAAAAGGAATATACTAAAAAATGGAAGTTATTAGTATTAAACCCCTTGTTGAATTTAATGAAAATTATTACTTAAGGTGAATATGTATTGTTATCTTCTCTATTTGGAATTGGATATGAAATTTAAATTGTCACTAACTAGTTTGAGAAAGAGGTGTGTAAACATATGATACACACATTTTTTATGGAAACATATTTGTTTATTATTAAAATATTTGGTCAAAGTAATGCAAAATCATTGCTTGAATTGTCAATTTGTAGTGTCTATTTATTACAAATCAGTCAGATACGTCATACTTAGCTAGAGAGTATCAAGAGTTGTATGATAGATTATTTGTATTTAGAGCACAACACTAGTTCTCAAATGGCATGATGACCATGTAGATCCTCTGGATATACCACCCTCATGAAGGGTAGTGCCACTTCTTGTTAGAAGGTGTGATGTGGGTCTTGTTGATCTATGGTTGGAGGAAAAGCACTCAAGTGATGCTCTCCCTCTTGTAGTTGATGATGCATAAAATTTTGAAGGCCATAACTTTCAAACTCAAGACTCCATCTATGTAGGATTTTTTCATGGAGAAGTGCATTAAGGATTTGAATACAATTCCAACATTAATTTTTTAGTTGAAGCACATCTCAACACTTTTTTGAGACCATTTTCAATCAATTGGGGCCTCAAATTAAGGTCTTAATGATCTTTCAAGATTTTTCTAAATTGGTTTCTTTAATTAGTCTCAAAATATTGTATGTAATTAGATTAGGAAGACTGTACAATTAGTTTTACTTCAATTAGTCTCAAGTAAATGGAAACTTTCATAGCTATGTGGATAGGAATGTGAATTTATGAAAAATGGCAAGTCTAGAAAATTGCTAAAAAATACCAAAAAATGTATTTTTTGGATTATAGTTAACAAGGAGTTTGTTTTCAGTTGTAAATAGTCTTAGAGGGAGAATTAAAGGAATTTTTGTAGGTTCTCATAATTTCTTTGAATTTCTTCTTTATTTTCAAATAATTTATATCCTATATTGTGAATGTTAGTTGCATCAATTGAGATGCCAAAGACTTGGTTTATCCAAGATAATATTTGAATTTGAATTTAGATTGTATTAATGTTATCATACTTGATAATTTAGATACATGATATTTTTATACATGTAATAAATTACTGATTGTAAATAATACACATCAAGATTACGATGATTTATGTTAAAATAAATTGTTGAATAATACTTGTATATTGTATTATTTGATAAAGAATACAATGATCAATTGATGTAATGAAAGCAACCATGTTTTGTACTTGTATACTTGATACTAGAATAATGCATGTGCAATGTAACTTCTTCATGAGATAATGTCCATAATTAATTAATGCATTCTTTGGAAAAATACATAATTGAGTTATAATTTTTTTCCTTATAGAGTAAGCGAGAAATTTAATTATTATTATGATATATTAAAAATGTTCTTGAAAGAGATATTCTATGTAATTTCGAGTTAGAGAACAAGTATTCATAATTTAATTTCTAAGTTAATATCAAGATTAATAGATCAACATCTAGTTTCACTATCCATGGGTTGCAATAGCTTTTTGAAGTGTACAACAAGAAAAGGAACAAATTTCAAGAAACTTTCAACCCAAAATAGCTTGTGGTATGAACCACATCAATTTTTATTGATTCATCATTATTGCACATTGATTCCTAAGGATTCCTTCACATATTTGGTTGATTACACATATCATAAGGTACTAAAATTTGTCCCTCTTTATGGCCATTTGAGATCATTTCTAATAGTTCAAGATACTATATAATCATTACATGGTCATTAGAAGAGAATTTTAGTTAGAGGGATGATGCTAAAGAAAATGTAGTTTAATTTTAGATTTCAATATTGGACTATATTGCTAAACTTTCAAATTCTATAATTTGTACAATATAATTAGAGGTTTTCCACATAGTATGTTGGAAGCCCATTAAGATAGATTACATTTTTTGTGATAATGAATAAAGGATTATATTTTTGTTTCATTATTATATTCAGCTCCATTATGTGAGTGTTGTTTCATTGATTATGTGGTTGGATAATCCTTCATTGGATCCTCCATCCTATATCGCACCAGTTTACCGGTACAATGTGATTATATTATAAAATATTATCTCAATCTTAAGTTATCGATGTAGGAACATCTAGGTTCATAGTTTTTATTTTTATTTTGGTTGTGTTTTTAGTTTGTTTTGATGTTTTTTCATAGGTAAATATTTTCAAGTCAAATTTGGCTAAGTAAAGAAGTAGTTTGAAATCTTTGGGAAAAGTTGACAATTGGTTTTGACACTTTTTTAAGTTCACAAGCCTAAATGTTTTCCAAAAATGTTTGTCAGTTCCTAAGTTTTCCAACATAATGACTCATAGAAACTTAATTCTTTGGAAAAATATTTAGTTTTCAAACCTTTCAATTTGTTGAAAGAAGAAATCACCAAAAAAGCAAATCAAAGAGGAAAAACAAAGACTTCAAAAAAATCATTAGTTTGTGAACCTTTCAATTTGTTGAAAGAAGAAATCATTGACAAAGGAAATCAAAGAGGAGAAAGAAATATTTGAGAAAAATTATTAGTTCATGAACCTTTGGTTTGCTGAAAGACTTGAAATCATTGAAAAAGTAAACCAATGAGGAAAAATAAAGTAGTTTTTTATGAGAAAATGAATTCACCAAAATTCAATTCCACTAAAAGAAGATTGTTTTGATGATAGTATTAGTTTATGAACTTGTATGAATGCCAAAAGAAGTTTGTGGAAGCTCACTTTTATCAAAAATTATGTGAAAGTAGTAGAAATGAAGTCTTGGATGATAGAGGCCCTTGGTGATCAAAATTCCTTGAAGGTGAAACTTTTCTTGCAAGATGATTTAGCTGTGGTAGTTTACATACGTTTCAACTTCCCCAACCAACATATATAATGGTGATTCAATATTCTTGTAGGTAATTTAGGAAGAGTTTTGGGGCCATTTCAAAGAAAATTTGGTGCAAAATTGTGGCTAGTTGGAGTAGAGTTAGTAGATCAAAAGAAGAACACTTTATTTGAATTTGATTATAATCCATGTACTTCTATGATGTTAACTAATGTAAGAAGATAAGTAAATATGCCATTATTTTTGTGAATTATTGTGTGTCTTACAAAATTGTTTGGTTGTTAATCTTGACTATTTGGTAAAAATCTTGGGGTTAGAGTTCCATCAATTGGTATTAGAGAAAGGTTATTCTCATTGAAAAATGAGAGAAGTTGAAATTTTGAAGAGAATTTATTGCTTAGTGAAGAGTTTCAAAGCTAAATGAAAGGTTCATTGTTGAAGAAAGAAAAGAATAAGGTAAAGAAAAGATCATTGGAAAAAATATTGAGAATGAAGAATTTTTTTGATAAAGAGATGAAGGTAAAGAGATTGGTTGAAATGGAAGATGGTACAACTTTGGAAGTTGGAAGGTGTCTTAGAGAGCCCTAGTAGATTTTTTGTAGAAGAGGAAGTTCTATGATTGTAGAGAGTTGGATTCTCTAGGTGATTTGTTGTAGGTATGAGAAGAGGCTAGTAATTATGGAGGGTAGAAGGAGGAATGAGAAGCTAAAAGGTATGTTTGATTTCAAAAATTTAAATTGAGAAGTGTGAAAGTTTTGTCGCATGTAGAGTCCTATAATTGTAGAGGGTTGATACCCTAAAAGTAGAATTTTTTTGCAAGTAAAGCTTGTGACTATAAAGGGACATGTGCATCTCTGAAGAATTGATGGAAGTGGAAGAAGATTTAAAGAAAGAGGATGAGGTAGGTCATACAAATACTTTCAAGAATGTTATTTTTGGAAGAATAGAAAAACAAGATCCATGAAAATATATTTTTGAAAAGTTGGTAAGAACCTCTAGGTTAGGCTAGATGCATTTGAAATTAATTAGTATGAATAAGTTAAAATAGATAAGAGAAAATGTGAAAAGAAAGTATGTGACAATGGTATGGTGATAAATGAAAAGTATGATGAAGAAAGGATGGAATGCTATCTAGAAGAGGTAGAAGAACTGAATATCTCTCATAAAGTAGAGAGATTTGGAAAAGAGGATAGTAAAAAAGAAAGATGAGAAAATGCAGTATTGTATCCCTATGATGATAAATGAGATAAAACAAGGGGAAAAGAATACATGGAGTATCTTGTCCATTGGAAGGATAGACCACCCCTTGAAGCTTCTTGGATGCAATATTTTGAATTGGTTAATTATGTGAAAACCATTCTCGACTTACCTAAATGTTCATGAGTTGTAGCCTCGTGAAGCATTTCACTTACCTGACATGTCTAATGCAGGAGCATTTGGGTTCACGAGAAATATTGTAATCCAAAAACTAATTTAATTTTTCTTTTCGTTTTGATTGTGTTTTCAGTTGGTTTTGATGATTTTTCATACATGAATTTTTTTAACTCAAATCTGGCTAAGTGAAGTAGTTTGAACTCTTTGAGAAAATTTGATAATTGGTTTCAAAACTTTTTCAAGTTTGTGAACCTAAAGGTTTGCTGAAAATGTTCATTGGTTCCTAAGTTCACACCAATATATAAAGAAGTAAAGTTTTATCTTCAGAAAAATATTTAGTTTGCAAAAATTTTGGTTTGTTGAAAGGAAATATCACTAAAAAAGGAAAGTAGAGAGGTGAATGAAAGGCTTAAAAAAATGATTAGTTTGAGAACCTTTCGGTTCACCAAATTAATAAATTATCGAGAAAGGAAATCAAAGAGACAAAATAAAGACTTCATAAAAAGAATTAGTTCATGAATCTTTTGATTTACCAAAAGAAGAAATCATTGAAAAAGAAAATTGATAAGGTGAAAGAAAGTAGTGGTTCATGAAAACATGAGTTCATTGGAATTCAATTTTTTTGAAAGAAGACTATTTCAGGAATAGTGTTAGTTTGTAAACTTGTACAGACACTAAAATAAGTTCACAAGAAGTTCATTTGGTATTCATATCATTTTCGCAATGTATTTCAAATGATACAAAAGAAGTAGAAATAATGTCTTAGATGATAGAAGCTTGATGATCAAAATTCCTTGAAGGTGAAACATTTCTTGGAGGATGATTCAGTTGTGAAAGTTTACAAATGGTTCAACTTCCTCAACCAATGTATATAATGGTGATTCAATGTTCTTGTAGGAAGTTGGGGGAGAGCTTTGGGAGAATTTCAAAGATAATTTGGTGAAAACATGTGGCTAGTTGGAGTAGAGTTGGAAGATAAAAAATAACATTTTAGTTGAATTTGATTAGAATCCTTGTAATCTTGTGAAATTTACTGATGCAAATAGATAAATAAATATCATTATTGTTTTGAATAAATGGATGTCTTAAAAATAGTTTGGTTGGTAACCTTGACTATTTGGTAAGACTCTTGAGGTTAGATATGCATCAATTATCCATTAGCTTGGTAGTTTATATTGTTGAATTTTTCCAAAACTATCTAACATGTGTGAAAATAATTTGTTAGATCTAGTGAATGGTCTCATAAAATGGTTTTAATTGCATAAGGGATTCTTGATATTTTCAACCATGTTTGTAAGTTAGACAGGCTCAAATAGTTTTCACATTAGGCCTCTTCTTTTCTCTCCCAAAATGTTATTGTCACCTCCCTTAAAAGTATATTTTCTTTTCCTATGAAAGGGACCATTTAAGTTGGTGTGTATTAAAAAACTTATCAAAATAAGGTATACATTGTTGAGAAGTTGTTGAGATGATTTAGCATTGTTGTCATTGATGTCAAAACCTAGATTTGGAAGCTTTTGCTCCAGATGATATACAAAAATGATCTATCATATTGAGTGCTATGATGTTCCGTAGTATGGATGTTATCTTTGATCCAGATATGGAAATACTTATTTTTGGGACATTCATGGAAGAAAGTAATTGCATAATAATGAAGTCTAATCTTTTGATGATGGCTATTGTGCTCAAAGCTTACTCCGGGTAACCTTGCTATCTGGACATTCATGTAGCATGTTACAAGTTTTGGTATGTAAAATTGTGTTTCTCCAGTTGATATTGAAATTAATGATAATCAAGATTTGGTCTTGGTTGTGGCATTCCCATCGGCTCTAGAATATATTTCATGTAATTCAAAGTTTGCTATCTTTTGATAATTATGTTATGTAATGAATCTATCTTATGTATGACCTATTTGTGGGTCCCTTGGTAACATGGTAAGAAGATCTTTATGTATGACCTATCTTTTGGGTCCGGTGCTAGTGTGCAAAGCCTTATTGAATATTTCAAGTTTTTTCTTCATGCCGACATGTTTTGTGGTGATCTAATTCAAATTGTGTTTGGATGACTTCGAAGATTATGAAGATATTGTGTTTGGCGAACATAGGAGTTTATGGAGGCATGGAATGGTAAAAGTAAAAGTTGTTTTTTTCTCGATGAAGTTAGAAGAGTGGTGTATAGTGTGTACGGGTAGATAAAAGGGTGTGAAGGAAGAAGTAATTTATTTTGTAGAGGTTGTGCAAGGAAGGTGTGCAAAAGATTTTTGACCGGATCTATTACAGACAATTATTATGCTCTTAACCAGAACTGAATTCATGCATATGTAGATGGACCTTCATCAGTTCACTTTTGTCAATGAGACTATTTTGTAATCAGATGTTTTTGTATTAATCGGGTAGTGAGACTTACCTACAGTGAGCAATTTGGCAATGAGCCTTTCTAAATATCACCTTAACCTGTGTTCTATAATTGAGAATTAGCATTCTTTGTGGTTTTTCCCTTCTTGGGTTTCCATGTAAATTATGGTGTTTATTGTGCATGGTGTTGTTGTGTGCTTTCATGTTCATATCTGTTTGATTATTTTTTGATTGATATAAGCTTGCTCTAGATTAATTAAAGAAAAGAAAAAATTTATATGATAACTAATTCACCCCCTGCTCAGTTATGTAGAATGTTCAACAATTGGTATCAGAGCTTGGTCCCTTGGAGATAGAGCTTAACCGCTTGAAGGAGATCTTGGAAATTTGAACAAATGGTAGGAGCTTATCACTTTGAGGAAGAACTGAAGATAATGTTAGATGATATGGAAAGCACGAAATCTGAAAATGAAGAATTGAAAGAAAAACTCAAGGAGAAAAATGCTTGTATCGCAAAGCTAAGGGAGCAAATCTAGAAATTCAAAGAAAGACACTGAGAGGTTAGCCAAGAATTAATGGAGTCAAAGGAAAGTATTGTGGATTTAAAGCAACAACTGGATGAATGCAAGAAGACTGAAGAAAATCTCAAAGATACTATCAAACAAAAAATGGAAGAATGGAAGAAGAATGAAGAAAATCTAAAGGATACCATCAAACAAAAATTAGAAGAAAATGAGAAGTTAGATCAAGATTTAAGAAGGATGAAAATAGAAGTAATAGTATGTGAAAGTACCATAATTCTAGATCAACTCTTGTCTCTACAGAAATGTCACAAGGATAAGGGAGGACTTGGCTTCACCGGTGAAAACTCAAATTAGAACACTAAGGGTGAAGACAAAGCAGTTGAAGTTGAAGCGAGATCTGGTGTAACAAGTAAGGTTCAAAATTCTAGAGCACCTAAAAGACCATCAGTCGGGAAACCAAATGCTCAAAGGTACTTATCATTTAATGGCTATTGTTTTCTATGCAAAAGTTTTGGACATAAGGCTATAGAGTGTAGAAGCAAGAAGGAACCAAGTACTCAATGCTTTAATTGTCACAATTTTGGTCACAAAGCAAGTCATTAAAAAAGTGAATTATCTAATCTGGTTAGAAGGAATGGAATGAATAATATCTTTCATAGTAATTTCTATTTATGCCATGGCCATGGTCACAAAGCTAATCAATGTAGATCTAGGGTTCACTCAGTTAAGTTAGAACAAAGATGTTACAAGTGCAGTCAACCCAGACATTATGCTAACACATGCATATATGTTGCTTCGAAAAAGTATGAAAACAAAAAGAAGGTTGCAAAATCAGGTGAATATAAGAAGAAGACCATCATGGTGTGGAAGAAAATGGAAATGAGGTGGAGAACTCTTTTGTGGTACCAAATCCTGGTACACGCCCTACTGGAATATGAGACAACTGCCTTGGCTCAAGGGGACTTTTGCAATGCATATTCTATCGGTTCCCCCTGTTTGAAGTAATATTGATGTGTTTTCAACATGACTAAGTTTGATCCGGTTGGTGATATATGATGAAGCTTAATCCAACTGATTCAAAGGTGAAGTACAATTGATGGCATCATTGATGTAAGCTTTTGGCGGAAAGTTCATCATGAGCAATTAAGTTTAAAAGGTAGAGTTTTTGAAACATTTTTCATAGTTTGCAAAGAACAAGAAGAAGTTTCACAAAGAGTAGAAGTTTCAAAATCACAATACTATGTCTCACTTTTTGCCCAAGATGGACATTTACATCAATATTTTTAACTGAATCTTCATCTTTTGAGACCTATAGCAGCTAAACAGTTAAGAATTTGAAGATGATGTGAACTAGTGACTTTTGGAAATTTGTGTGTAGATTCTAAATATATTTTTTGTTCAATTTTTTTGAAATAAATCATAAATATTTCAACATATCCTTTAATAACTAGTTTTAAACAGAAAACAACATTTTCAAAAAGTAATGTTTGTGTCATACAACATAACTTTTTTTCTATAAAGGATTAAAATCTAATTTTTAAAATATATATTCTCAACATCAATATCTAGGGAATGGATATTTTTTAATTTTTTTTTGTTGCATATTTTTTTCAAAATTAATTTTTGAAGTCATTGTAACTATACTTTTGACATACATGTGTGTCGTACAACCTAACTTGTTGTGTATATTTTAAAATCCAATTTTTCTTTTTTGGGTGAAACAAGGACATCAATACCTAGGGAAATGGTATTTTTGGAAAAAAATTTACAATGGTTTACTATTTTTCCACCTCTGCACAACAAAGAGCTTGATGTTTGGAGGAAAAACCTAATTTTAGTAAAAATTAAAATTAAATACATGATAAAATGAAATAATATCAAAACTATACTTGTTGGAAAGCTTGTTTCAAGGGGTACAATCTTGCAAAATATAATTTTTAAATGACATTATTTAATCCCTCAAAATGTAAAGAAAAAGTGGTTCTTTTCCAACATTTTGATAGGTGCAAAGGAGACTCCATTGTGGGTATGATTTAATACTAGAGGGGTTCTATCCAAGGGAGTTTGATCTAAGGGGGTATTATCTATCCCTCTTCAATTAAAAACCTTTAGATGGAGCCTCTCAAGAATTAAATCATTAGTTTTCCTAAAACTAGTTATTTTAGGCAAAAATCAACACATCCCAAAAGTGAGACACACTATTGTGGCAACACCCCAAAGTGATAAAATATTGAAGAAGATAAGCACGACAATGGAATTCGTTGATGGAGAATCAAGTGGTAGTATTCTACTAAGGCTAAAGGGAGTAGAGTTGGATGAATTTGATCATCAGAAGATAAAGGAAATGGAACTAGGGTTGAAGATTGATGAATTACAAAATGTAAGTGCTCTGGTTATGGATCTATGGGGAGAATCTCCCTAGTTTGCCGAAAAAGAGTATATTGTTCCTGTTGAGTTGATTCAAGGATGGCAACATCATTTTGGAAAAACCCTATCCAATCACTAAGGAAGCCATTGAAGCTATTACTGGTTTGTGCGATGTTGGTGACCTCCCTGGGAAGAAAATGGTGAAATATAGAGATGTGGAGGAACATACTAGTATTGAAAAAGACCCTCGAGTCTATTGATAAATACCATTTTTGATCCTGTAGTGAGGTATGTTGCATACAATATCACTTACAAAATCTATTTCCGAAATCCTGAAGGTTCTACTTTAGCTATTGTTGTGTATCTTGCACATAATATGGTGAAGGAAAATAAGTAGTTTGACTTGTGTAACCTAATAATGGAAAACCTAATTGAGAATGTCAGGAGGTCTTTAGTTGAGAGTTATCCTTTTCGATTTGGGCCTCTACTCATATGTTTAGTATTCTACTTTATGATTTCGCTATCATTAAAGTAGAATGTTAAGTGGAAGTCTGGCATCCCCATCATAAATCAAGTCTACAAGTATCTAGAATGTATGGAAGATAAAGCAAGTGAATGCAAAGTCTATTTCTCATCCTTGTTTGTGCTTTGGTGTGATAGTGTCTAGATAGTTTGAGGAGGGTTCCTCCTCCAGTAAGGAGTTAGAGGTTGTCATTGCTGGTTCCCCTTTAGAACCTAAAAGGAGAAAAACTAACACAAAGGATGTCATTGCTATCTCAGAAGAGAAGGAGAAGGAAGAAAAGTATCTGCCTAGATCTGACTCTTTCAATCTAAATGAAGTTCGATCGATGTTAGATGATGGTGATATGAAAAATATTGGTGAAATGTGGTATGCTTGTTCTCTGGTTAGTAGGCTTAGAATTAATGGTGCCTTGGTTGACTATCTACTCAAAACGGGTATAATGTTTCAGATGTTTTAGACTCATTACCAGATGATTTGGTAGAAGTTGTTGAAGAAAGGTTGTTGTGGAAAGGATATGAAGGACATAAGCTCCAAGCTATGATTGAGAGAAGGTGTGTCAAAACCAAACAAAAATAAATCCAAACACACTGGTGAGACAAGAGAATGCATTAAGGAGATAGTTGACATCTACAGGTATTGTCTCTGGTGGCCTGCTACTGTCAAAAATTTTAGAAGCAGAACTAAAGCTATTGAATGTTAATTGAATGATATTGGGAAGTGTTTTGACTTCTTCAAATATAAAGATGGAAAAAAAAAAAGAATAAGAGTTGGTGAGTTGTAAGTTGAGTTATTGTCTATTCAGAGATAGAGGGAAGATTTTGTTAAAACTTTCTGGTTGGTCAAAGAAATTGTTGATGTCTGGTTGGATCATCTCTCTAGGATACTTTCTAATGTAGAGGATTGTGAATGGTAGTGCCTATCTCCAGACTAGTCATCTTCATTTATGTTGTTGACTCTACTAGATAGTATGTGTGCCAGAATCGTTTCTGTAGTGCAAGCTTGGAAGAGGATTCTTCCAACTGTGAGAGAAAGGTACACGCAAATTTTCCATGTGAAAAGTGTTATTTTTACTTGATCTCTTGGATGTTCTTTTTTTTCCCTTTTCCTTTAATGGAAAAAAGGGGGAGAAAATGATGAGAAAACAAAAACAAGAAGACGTATTGAATTTCTTGTTTAAGGGGGAGTGCTTGGAGTTTTTGAGTTTTGTGTTTTTGATTTTTTTCTATTTTTCCATCAATGCCAAAGGGGGATATTGTTGAGAAGTTGTTGAGATGATTTAGCATTGCTGTCATTGATGTCAAAACTAGATCTGAAAGGTTGTCCTATGAATGATATACATAAATGATCTATCCTATCAAGTGCTATGATGTTACGTAGTATGGATGTTATCTTTGATCTAGATATGGCATTACTTCTTTTTGGAACATTTATGGAAGCCAGTCAATGCAAAATAATGAAGTCTAATCTTTTGACGTTGGCTACTGTGCTCAAAGCTTACTTCAGGTAACCTTGCTATCCAAACATTCTTGTAGCATGTTACAAGTTTTGGTATGTCAAATTGTGTTTCTTCAGTTGATATTGAAATTGATGATAATCAAGATTTGGTCTTGGTTGTGGCATTCCCATCGGCTCCAAAATATATTTCATGTAATTCAAAGTTTTCTATCTTTTGATAATTATGTTATGTAATGAACCTATCTTATGTATGACCTATTTATGGGTCCCTTGGTAACATGGTAAGAATATCTTTATGTGCAACCTAGATCTTTTGGGTCTGGTGCTAGCATACAAAGCCTTACTAAATATTTCAAGGTTGTTCTTCATGCTGACATGTTTTGTAGTGATCTAATTCAAATTGTGTTTGGCTGACTTAGAAGATTATGAAGACATTGTGTTTGGCTAAATTAGGAGTTTATGGAGGCATGGAATGATATATAAGTAAAAGTTGGTTTTGCTCGATGAAGTAAGAAGAGTAGTGTATGGTGTGTGTGAGCAGATAAAAGGGTGCAAAGGAAGAAGTAATCTGTTTTGCAGAGGTTGTTGCGTTGAAGGTGTGACCGGATCAGTTACAAACAGTTATTGTGCTCTTAACCAAAACTGAATTCATGCATATGTAGATTCAACTTCATCAGTTCACTTTTGCCAGTGAGACATTTTGTAATTCGATGTTTTTGTATTAATCAGGCAGTGAGCCCACCGATAGTGAGCCTTACCTACAGTGAGCAATTTGGCATTGAGCCTTTGTAAAAATCACCTTAACCGGTGTTCTATAATTGAGAATTAACATTCTTCGTGGTTTTTTCCTTCTTGGTTTTCCACGTAAATTCTGGTGTTTATTGTGCATGGTGTTGTTGTGTGCTTTCATGCTCATATCTATTTGATTATTTTTTGATTGATATAAGCCTACTCTGAATTAATTAAAGAAAAGAAAATTGTTTTATGATAACTGATTCACCCCCCCTTTCAGTTATCTGGAATGTTCAACAATTAGTATCAGAACTTGGTCCCTTGGAGATAGAGCTTAACCGCTTGAAGGAGATCTTGGAAATTTGAACAAATGGCAGGGGCTTATCACTTTGAGGAAGAACTGAAGATAATGTTAGATGATATGGAAAGCACAAAATATGAAAATGAAGAATTAAATGAAAACCTCAAGGAGGCAAATGCTTGTATCGCAAAGCTAAGGGAGCAAATCCCGAAATTCAAAGAAAGACACAGAGAAGTTAGCCAAGAATTAAAGAAAAGAAAATTGTTTTATGATAACTGATTCACCCCCTGCCCCCACCCCCTCCGTCCGTCCCTCCCCCGCCCCCCCCCACCCCACAATCACCCCCCTCCTCCCCTCTCCCCCACCCTCTCTCTCAATTATCCGGATTGTTCAACATACACATCTAGATTTAATTGGTGAATGGGAATTAAAGATATGTAGTGAAAGGTCATGTGATGACCAACAATTAATATCCTTGGAGAATTTTTGGGATGTTTGAAGTGATTGTAGGACATCCAAAAAAAGAGGAGACATTTAAAGACATGTAGACTAAAAATGTAAAATAGGGATTCCTTAATGGTGAAAATTCACTAGATTTTTCATCTATACACAAGGTTTCTTATTTATAAAATAGTTCCACGAAATGTATAACAACATATGAATATTTCTCAACAAAAATTTGATTAGG